>CM073761.1:107725663-108258163 GCA_037127475.1 Arma custos
CAGGACAAAGAAGTATTTTATGTTTTTTATCCACAGAATTGTTTGCTGACGGCAGTGAAATGGATATATTGAATAAAATGTACTATGGCATATAATCACGGTAAAAAAAAAATGATACCATTAAGAGTTTCATGGAAAGATAAAGAATAAAAATATTTATAAATTATAACAATTAATAAAAAATAAAATAAATCTTAAACATTTATAGCTGAAATATATTATTAATTCGTAAAATATGGCCGATGGTTGATCAGAAGTTTAATTAGGAATCGTTTTTTTCTTTTGATGTTAACTACGCTCTGTCTGTAAATTTGATTCGTGGTTTCAAAGAAAAATACATTGGTGGCTAATAAACATAAGTGACAGCTAGAGTGGTAGCAATTTAGAAAGTCTGGGCTTGAGCAAACTTGACCTCAATCCAAGACCAGGCATCCAACTTTTTTGTTTGAAGCAGCAGATTTGAGCGAGTTTGCTAATTGGCAATTTAGAGCATCGTCGGGTTTTCAGGTTTTGAAAGCATCTCTTTATAGTTTTTAGAAAATAACAGAATTTCAAATATTGTTAGGATCCTACAACGACCTAATATAATAAAGAGAACTGTTGAGTTAGGAGGGTGAACCATTTTCCAACCATTTTTGAGGTTAGGGTAAATTTAACATAAAATAGATTAAAATCACCTACTCATTACTTATATAAACAAAGTTGAGGTACTTTGGAGGAATATTTTGAAAATTCGGAATTTAAGCCATGTTTCTAATTCTGTTTCCATAACCTAGCTAATATTAAATATCATTTTGTAACGGACTGAGATAATTAATTAATAAATAAGTTAGATATAGGAGAATGGAGATAATTGGGGGTGCAGTAAAAGAAAACACCAAATAAATCAGGACTTATATATGTGTATATATATATATATATATATATATATATATATATATATATATATATATATATATATATATATATATATATATATATATATATATATGTTCCGACGTTAATAAATAAGTCCTGACTTATTTGGTGTTTTCTTGACTGCACCCCCAACTATCTCCATTCTCCATTATTCATCCAGTCAACTATTTTCCTCTCTAAGATAGATTATTAAATGTGAATTTTTGTTAGAAGACTCATGTCTGTTTCGTGGCAGCGCAGTCAGCAGTTCATAGGTACAATGCAGAAATGAGGAGAAGGAGTTTCCGTTGCCACTGTTGGCCTTATTCGAATATTCAAAAAGTTAAATTCAATCCGCGAGTTGATTGGGATAATTATGACCGTCAGTCTCACTATAGCAACCGCTTTGTTCAGACATATAACCTAGTGCTCCTAAAGTTGATTGTTTTATTTTTAAAACTGTAGACATCTGCTCAAGATTAAGTTTTCAGTGTGCAAATTGAAGTTAGTGGTAACATATTTATATTTTATACATATATATATATATATATATATATATATATATATATATATATATATATATATATATATATAAATATTTATAACTTGATAGATTTAGAGAGAATGCCCATTCGGGGAATATAACAATTATGGATGACGCTACTCCAAGCACATCGAAAACAAAAGAAGTTACAGCTCCTAAACGCAAAAGGAGTGAGTATACCATTTATAATGTGCCTGTTAAAAATTGTTATTCAATATTTTCGTATGAGGAAGATGGCGAAGAGGAATATAACATAAATGAAAAAGATGCATCGCAAATTAAATTTCCACCTGTGGTAGTAAATATGGAATTAAAGAATCATAAAAATGTACTGCTACACTTAAAAAATAAATTGAAAGAAGTAACTATGAAATCAAAGAAGATTTCGTTAGTATAAAAAATGAGTTAATATCTCTAAAAATAGATTTTTACAGCTACATACCAAAACATGAAATCAAACCAAAAGTGGTACTTAAAGGCATGCCTACCGAATATCCGATCGAGGACATCATAATCAATCTGAAAAGTCAGGGATTAGAAATCCATAAAATGTTCCAGATGATCAAAAAATCAGATGGAAAAGAAATTAAACTCCCGCTGTCTATTATCATATTGGAAAATAAGCAACAGCTGGATATATTAAAAAATATAAAGTACTGCGAAAATGCAGTTATAACATGGGAAAAATATAAAAGCAAAAAAAAACTTAACTCAATGTTATCTTTGCCAAGAATTTATTCACGTGGGGAGAAATTGCTTCAAAAAACCAAAATGTTTAAAATGCTCAGGAGGAACATCTTTCCAAAGATTGTCCGAATGTTTTAGTAGTTGGTTTTAAGCCAAAATGCAGTAACTGCCAAGAAGAACACTTCTCAAATTATGAAAAATGCCCTAAACTGATACGAAATCTACTAATTCAACAGAGCAAACAGATGTCAAGAATAAACCCCTCCGACAGAATAATTTATAGAGCTAACCCTACAGACTTTCAAGTTTTATCCAAATCCAATTCGAAATGGTTTGAAAAAACGTTTGTAAGCCAAGAAGAACCAATAAAGTCAAATAATGAACCTTCTATAATGGATTGCTTCAAAGAAATTAAGTATATGTTTAGCATATTCAATCCCAATAAAATTTTAACCAAATTTAAAAGTATTATGTCAGAAGTGAAAAACGCTGACGATAGTATGTCAAAAATGTTCATAATAATAGAAGGTTTATTATCATTATTTGATTAATGGACACCTTCAAAATATTTTATAACGTAAATGGTATTTCCCATACTCAATATATATCTAGGATCAAAGTACGCTGTAATAATGGTAATATTGTACACTATGTAAGTGTGCTTTAAAATAACAGTCAGCAGGGAATTATCTTTAAGAATCATCCCACTACAACAAATAAGGACAACAATACTATTATATATCCCTACTACAAATTAAACAATAAACACTACTCTTACATTTTACCTGGTCTAAATAATATTTTCTCTTATTCATACTTACCGGAATTAATTATTTCAATTGCCATACAAAATGACTATTAGCAGTTATAAATTAAATGCAATGATGTGGAATGCCCAAACAATAAAAGGTCACGAAATAGAATTTAAACAATTTCTTTTGAAAATAATCCTGACATTGTATCTGTATGTGAGACTCGGCTGGCCTCGAGTGATAGATTTTCGATTCCGGGCTACAAAGTGTACCGGAAGGATAGGAACCGGCAGGGCGGGGGTGTCATGATCGCGGCCCGCTCGGATCTTAGTCACACTTATCACACCCCCCGATAGAGCGCCTCCTTCACGCCCAAGCGGTCGGCATTCAGATTAGGCTCAATAATAAAATAACAACAGCTGTTGCCATCTATATTCCTCCCAATAAATTACATGCGCCAGATCTAATAAAATTATTTAATGTTAGCCACAAGTTGATCATATTTGGGGACTTCAATGCCAAAAATAAACAATGGAATTGTCATAGCACTAACAAAAACGGAAAAATTCTGTTAAATCTAATTTCAAGATACAACATAGAATTATATAGTCCCACAGAACCTACGCATATTCCATCTCAAAGACGCTTTAAACCGAGTATAATGGATCTGGCTTTCACTAAAAATATTCACTAAAATAGAGCCAAAAACTCAAAAAGAAACACAATTATTTATTATAATGCAATTGGGAAAAACCACAATGAAAAGCCTTATGTTTCAAAAGTACACCTACTTACCAGTCGACGTTTCACCTATTCAGGCATTATCAAGACACCAAAATCAAAAAGGGGGTTATGTGAATCGCATTTCGAAGAAAAAGGTGCAATACATCCCAACGATCAGTTTTCAAACCATATCAGTTGTATGTTGAACGTCTTGGTGGTGGGGTGCTGTCTCATGTTTGGAGCCTGTTTGGGCTGTTGATCGTTGGGATGTATTGCACCTTTTTCTTCGAGATGCGATTCACATAACCCCCTTTTTGATTTTGTTGTCTTGATAATGCCTGAATAGGCGAAACGTCGACTGGTAAGTAGGTGTATTTTTGAAACATAAGGCTTTGCATTGTGGTTTTTCCCAATTGCATTATAATAAAAATATTCACAACATCTCTCTTCGGATCACAACCATGTGATTTTCCGGATTAATTCGAAAATTAATAAAAGCAAATCTATCCCAAAAATGAATTTTAAAAATGCTAACTGGCCTATTTTTAGGCAAATTATAGATAATGAGTTGGAAATAAACCACGAAATCACAACCTCCTCCGACTTAAATAGTATTATAAATAAATTAAATTCTTTAATTAACTCAGCTATATCAATAACCATTCTTAAAATTTACCATCAATTTCAAGAAAAAATACCAGTCCGCTTAAAATTGCTTATCAAAATAAAAAACATAATAAGGAAAAAGTACCCATCAATTCTCCTCAAACCGAACTCGTAAAATATTAATTAATAGACTATGTATTTGTATGTAAAAAATAAATTAAATGAGTGGAAAAATCAGAAATGGACTCAAACCCTAAACGATATAAAACCAGGAGAAAAATCTCCTGAAATTTGACCGCACTTTTACAAAGCGTTCTCAATGCATTCCACCCCTTAAAATACCAGATGGATTTGCCAACTCAGATAAAGACAAGGCGATACTACTGGCGGAATTCTTTACTTCCAACTCTCTAATCACCAAAGACTTTGGCTCACTCCACCATAATCGCTCAGTAAATAAAACTGTAAATAATTATCTCCAAACTTACCCTCTAACTTCCCCTCCGTATCGCCAAAAGAAATAATCAATATTATAAAAAATCTGAAAACTAAAAAAGCCCCGGGTGTAGACAATATTCCTACAATAGTAATTAAAAATCTTAGTAAAAAATCAATAATATTAGACTAAAATTTTCAATTCCATTTTCCGTCTCCGACATTTCCCTACTTTATGGAAAACAGCGAAAACCATCCCAATACCTAAACCACATAAAGACTCTTAAGAAGTGATTAATTATAGGACGAATTAGCCTTCTTAACATTCTCTCAAAAATATTCTTGAAAAGGCTAAACGAGTTCATATCTGAAAACAATATCATGGTTAATGAACTATTCGGTTTTAGAAACCAACATTCCACAGTAGCACAGTTAGCTAGATTGACAGATTATGTTACAGCAGGATTTAATGAAAAAACGTACAGGGATGATCTTACTAGACACCGAAAAAGCTTTCGACACAATATGGCATAACGGACTAATAGTCAAGCTAATTACTTACCAATTTCCACCCTACATCATTCATATTATCCATGCATTCCTTTCTAATAGATCCTTTCAAATCACTATTAACAATACCACAACTCCTAAACATCCTCTATCAGCAGGCCTCCCCCAAGGATCCTGTCTTTCCCCAACGCTCTTTAACCTTTACTTATCCGACCTACCCACACTCCCATCAGTTGAAAGATCTTTATATGCAGATGACACCGCCATTTACACTAGTTCTTACAGGATAGATACAATAGAAAATTGATTAAAATCTTTATACTCTAGATTAAGCAAATATTATAAAAAAATGGAAAAAAAAATTAACGAGCACAAAACTTCAGCAATAATATTTACAAAAAGAAGGCCTACTATACCGGAACATATTATCCTAAATAATATTCGAATACCCTGGACACAAAATGTCACCTACCTAGGTCTGGAATTAGATAAAAGATTAACATTTACTCTCCTTATAAATAACAAATGTAAAGCCAAAAAACTTATAAGTACTAAGGCCCCATATTTCCGTAGAAAATCTCCGCTCTCTAGTAAAATCAAAATTATATTATATAAATCAGTCATAAGACCTTTACTGACATATGCTTCTCCTGTATGGAGCTACACCTGTGACTCCAACTATAAAAAAATAGAAAGAATACAGAACTTATGTATGAGAATCATAAATGACTACCCCAGGTACACAAAACTAACCGACATGATACTTGATTTAGACCTACAAACAATTAAACAGTTTATTCACTCTCAGATTGGAACTTTTTCAACCCAACAAAAAACTCAGGAAATCCCTCAATGCAATCAATAGGCAGTTATAACAAACAAACCTTAAGACGATACATACATAGATGAACTAGACATATGCTATTAGAATAAATTTAATTAATTTATTACATTGTAATAATTTATCAATTATAAGCGAATTTATTCCTTAAATGGAAAAAAAATGTACTACAATTGTTTATTTTTTACTACCAAATATTATACTTATTTTTATTTATTTATTTTACTGTTATTTTATTTTTGTATTTTGTGTAGGTTTTTTTTTTTCTTTTTCCTACTGTTATAAATATATTACAACTTGTATTTATTATGTTATTCAACTTGCAGTGTAAATTGTTTTACTGCAACATGTATTAAGTAATTGTTGCAAAATTGTAAATTGTCAATATGCAAGGAATAAAACTTAAAAAAAAAACAAATTATGACCGTCATGGGCAGCACCTCACTGACCTCGGAGTAAGAATGCTTGCGCTAGCTAGAGTAAGCCTTCAAATACCCAGCCATTTTCCCTCAAAAGTCAGAGTTGAAGACTGCTACTAGATAGAAGTAGAGGGACCTGACTGAGCAAGAGAGTAGATGGAAGGTAGGAACTTTTTCTATACTGTAGTCTGACTTCTATTCTGGGTGAAGCCCGCTTGTAGTTCAGTTGAAGATAGAGCCAATTTTATACTTTATTTGTCATTCGTCGCGTTTCAGCCACAAAACAGACACGGAATGTTTAATTATAGTTATTATTAGAGCATATGATTATTGTTATAGGTGATGGATCGAGATGTTATTTGGAAATTATTAATTTATTTAATGGTTATGAGATAATGAGTACTGATGGGAAATGTTTAAGTTCTCATTATTATTAGAGTATAGGATTATTGTTATAGATGATGGATCGAGTTTTATTAGGAAATTATTAATTAGTGGTTATGAGGTAATGATTACTGCTGGGGATTTTTAAATTTGTAATTATTATTAGTGCATATGATTATTGTTATAGATTATGGAAATTGTTTTATTATTATTTTATTAGTGGTTTTGGGGATTATGGTTATTGATGGAGAATCTGAGATGTGATTTTTTTTCGCATGTTAGTATTTAGTACTATTATTGATGGTGAATCTTCTGTTAAGTTTGTTTTTTATTCTGTTGACTTGGAATTTCGGTTTAAATTTGTAACTGTTAGTTTATTAATGCCTCATTAATAGTAATTAAATGTAACTTTATTTCAATATATTGGCGTTTATTTTTGATAGATGAATGTTTTGGGGTTTATTTCTTCACCAAGTTTCCCTATGTGTCCTCGATTATACCCTGTCCTCTCCCAGCCCTTTTTAGGTGTCCATAGGATACTAAAGAGAAGAGCTCCGCGGGTAACAATTTCAATTATTATTTTCAATTTGATCGAAATTGCTATTTTTATGACATGTTTGTTGGTTACAGCGGTCTCATTGCCTTTAAGTATCATTTCTGTAAAGTTCTGACCTTGCTGTTGCGAATGTGGCGCCAGTCCCAGATCTTTCATGGAGTCTAACAAGGACTTGAGCGTCGACTCAGCATTATTAGCATTAAATGGTGTTCTGAAACCTTGAAAACTTCTCCTGGGAGTCGCAGAGGCATTTCCGCAGACCTGTCCCCAATGCCTTCCATTACTACCGACCTGAGACCAAAACTGTTGGCAATGTCTTCGTCCAACCCGCCGTGTTCAGCTTAGTTCTGGGGGATGCCTTGAGGGTCCTATCCCACTGATCCACAGTGCTTCCATCAATACAAGCTAGGTTGATAAAAGTCATTTCCTAAATTCTAAACTATTGTGTTGGAATGGTGTAAACACTTCTTCAAGAAATGGTAATCTAACATTTGTTTATACATTCCACCGCCTAAGTGATCGGATTCGAGGTTATGTATCCATTGTAATAGAAGAAATCAATTGTATTCCAGGCATCAACTTCAACCACACAATATTAAACTATAACATTGAAAAGTAAAAAAGAGACCTTACATAAATGTTAAGACTGTGGAAAAATTCCAACGAAAAGCCTTGAGTCTCCAAACTAAAATATAAATATGTAAAGGAGATGGTTGGGGGGTGCAGTCAATAAGAACACCAAATAAGTGAAGTACTTATATTATGTGCCGACGTTTCGACCTACAGTGTAGGTCATCTTCAGGGCTAACAGAGAAACAAACAGAACAAAAATGTAAAAACATCAAAGTTGTACAGTAACAATACTAGTGACAAATAATGTAGAAAAATACAAAGTGGCAGATATGAAAATAGAAGATAAAGAATATTAAAAAGGAATCAGATTATAATAAAATAAAGATATAGACAGATTTAAAAATTACTGATAAAGAAAAGGCAATAAACTAGTGGTAGATATAATAAAAATCAGATAAAGACAAATATAACAAAATTATTGAAATGGTGACAGATATAATTATAGAACATGTGATAGATTATAATAAAATTAAGATAAAGACAGATATAACAAAGATATTGATAATGGAAAGAAAATGAAAATAATGGTAGATATCATAAAGTAAGACAGATATAATAATGGCAGATATCATAAAGTAAGACAGATATAATAAAATTAAAGAAAATGAGCAGAAAAGATAAATAATAAATAACCCATATAAAATAAAAATAGAAAATAAATGTACAGACTGGATAGTACAGTACAATATAATAATATAAAGAAAAATCAAAAGGAGGAGTTAAACAAAAGAAACAAAATGAGGATATTTACATATAAAGAAAGGTTGGAATATGAACAATACAGAAAAACTAGTAAAATAAAGGTGTAAAATGTATGATAACGGACTTAATGATGTTACCAAATTACAGAAAAGTATGGAACTATATGTACAATAACAATGTAAATAAAAGAATAACTATTGTACAATAACACCAGTGTACAGTGACTGTTTTGAAAATATAGTAGATAGGAATAGAATATGAAAAGATAAAATAGGTGAAAACGTTAGTACCGTAACAATAGTTTACAATGTATGTATGAAAAAACTTAGATGGGATTAATGAATTAGAAAAATAAAATAGGTGTTTAAAAATATGAACACATGATTACCAACATATGATGGATGCTAAAATGATAAGGGGAAAAAATAAGAAAATTAAAATTGGAGAAAGGATAAAGAGAAGAGTTTAAAAAAGAAGAAATGAAGAGGAGACATACCGAATGATGGGAAGCGTGACCGTTGCAGATCGCGGCTAGAGTGTACTGGGCCAATTTGTCCGTTGAGAACGAGGGAAGCGATGGGGGCGGAATCTAGTGGCCGGAAAGTTAACTACAGAAGGAAACTATACTGGAGTATAGGAAAAAAGGATAAAAAATATCAATAAAATTAAAACAAAGAAAGAAATGTCGATAGAGTGATAAAAAAGAAAACATCAAAGTCGGAGTAACGGGAATTTATCGGATTCCAGCAAAAGAACGTTAAGACCGGGGGAAGAGATAGAGGCGAAATCTAGTGGCCAGAAGTTAACTATAGAAGGTAACCATGCTGGAGAATAGGAAAAGATGGGGAAAGGGAGTAGATGGATAAAAATAATATGAATACATATTTTAATGTATTATGAATACAATAAAAATAAAAATTGAAACAATGAAAGAGATGCAAACTGAGTGATAACAAAAGAAACGTAAATGACGAAGAAACGGAAAATTTAAGGTCTTTTGAGTAAATTAAAAATTTGGGAGTAGGTAGAGGAAAGGTGATGGGAGTCAGACTTAAGATTGATAGAGGAGGAATCTAAATTTATGTGGATGGTTTCAGAGAGGATGCGTTTGTCATGGTTATGCGCTGTAGCTAGGATAGACGTATTTTCAAAATCAAAGGTGTGGTTTAAGGAAATGGCATGTTCGGAAAGTTTAGAGGAGGTGAGGTTATGGGAGGAAATGGCATATTTGTGTTGAGAAATACGGTCTTTAAGGAAGTTTTTGGTTTCACCTATATAGGAAGAGTTGCAATTAGTAGAAGAACAAGGTATCCGATAAACGACATGGGAACGAAGCTTGAAGGGAATAGGATCTTTGATACGGGTATAGATATGGGAAAGTTTGTTATGGGATTTGAAGGCAATACGCAAATTGGGGATAACGGAACATAAGTATTTTTGAATGCAATTAGAGAGGGTGGGTATATATGGCAAGGATCTGTATATAGGGATAGATGGTGGATGTGGTGATCGGGTGAGGGTGGGGGGGTTATAGTAGTCATGGATGAGTTTATTAACAATATAGGGAGGGAAATTGTTTTTAAAAAGGATATCTTTGATACGGAGGGTGTTGGTAGTATGGAAGCAGGAGTCAGAGAGGGATAGGCCACGGTGAATAATATTTTTAGCGACGTTAATTTTAAGGTGGTGTGGATGTTGGGAGTAATAATTAAGAAGTCGGCCAGAGTAAGTGGGTTTTGTATACCAATCGGTGGATAAGGTGTGGTCAGAATTTTTAATGATAAGGAGGTCAAGGAAAGGTAGTGACTTATTGGATTCGACTTCAACGGTGAAATGGAGGCGTGGATGGTATGAATTGAAGGAAGATAATAAGTCAGTAATGATGTTGGGATTGATGATAAGGAGGAGGTCGTCTACATATTTTTTGATGAAACAAATATCGTCGCGGAACTGTGGAAGAATGGAGTCTAGAAGGTCATTAAGAACAATATTAGAGAGGTCAGGAGCAAGGGGATTTCCCATGGCAAGTCCAGAAATTTGGGAATAGAACTGTCCATGGAAGGTAAGGTAGCCGGATTCACAGCAAAGTTTTAATGATTGAAGGAATGAGGACCGGTTAAGAGATGTATGGGGTTCTATTAGTGGCCAGTGGTTATCTATTATGTCAAGAGCTTTGTCTAAGGGAATGTTGGTGAAAAGACTTTCGACATCGAAGGAAGTGAGGATGTAATGATCAGGGATGGTGAGAGAAGTTAAAAGATCACGTAGGTGAAAGGAGTTATGGATATCGTATGGGTTATTACGGCTGAGGACTTGTAAGGATGAAAGTAGGAATTTGCTAAGTTTTGTAGATGGTGAATTGACATTGGCTGTAATCGGACGGAGGGGGTTGTTGGGTTTGTGGATTTTGGGAAGACCATAAAAACGTGGGGCTAAGGAGTTATAGGAAATGAGGTTTCTGTAAACGGGATAAGTAATAAGTTTAGAATTGACAAGGCTTTTTAAGTGGAGGTTGAATTGTTTTTGGAGAGATGTAGTAGGATCACGAGGTATGGGTTTATAGGTGGAAGTATCAGAAAGAAGGGAATTAATTTTGAGGTTATAATCAGAAAGGTCCATAATTACAGTAGAGTTACCTTTGTCAGCTTTGGTTATAATTAAGTCAGCATGAGATTGAAGAAAAGAACGAGTGGAAGCAAGGTCTTTGAAAAATTGCGGGGAGAGATTAGAAGGGGTGGAATGAGGGTGTTGAAGGAAGTTGGAAATAATATTAGCTACAGAGAGGCGTGAAAGATCTGGTTTAACATGTGAATGGTTGAGGAGGGGGTCATTATGGATGTATTCTAAGTCAGTCAATAAGTCGGGTATAATTTTTTTGAAGGAGGAGGAGGGTGCAGAAAAATTTGGTCCTAAGGATAGAATATTGATAACATTATTAGGGATGGGGGTGGAAGAAATATTGTGAACCCAGAGGTCATCTCCTTTAGGATAGATTTTGGAGATGAGGGAATGTTGGTAAAGGGATTTAAATTTGGCGATAAGTTGGTGTTTTTTGCGTGACCTAGTTATGGAGAAAGTGGATGCAATAAGGATTGAAAGGTTGTTCATGTGATCAGGGGAAAGGTGACTGGATAAAAATTGGATAAAAATCTTTTAACTTCTCTCACCATCCCTGATCATTACATCCTCACTTCCTTCGATGTCGAAAGTCTTTTCACCAACATTCCCTTAGACAAAGCTCTTGACATAATAGATAACCACTGGCCACTAATAGAACCCCATACATCTCTTAACCGGTCCTCATTCCTTCAATCATTAAAACTTTGCTGTGAATCCGGCTACCTTACCTTCCATGGACAGTTCTATTCCCAAATTTCTGGACTTGCCATGGGAAATCCCCTTGCTCCTGACCTCTCTAATATTGTTCTTAATGACCTTCTAGACTCCATTCTTCCACAGTTCCGCGACGATATTTGTTTCATCAAAAAATATGTAGACGACCTCCTCCTTATCATCAATTCCAACATCATTACTGACTTATTATCTTCCTTCAATTCATACCATCCACGCCTCCATTTCACCGTTGAAGTCGAATCCAATAAGTCACTACCTTTCCTTGACCTCCTTATCATTAAAAATTCTGACCACACCTTATCCACCGATTGGTATACAAAACCCACTTACTCTGGCCGACTTCTTAATTATTACTCCCAACATCCACACCACCTTAAAATTAACGTCGCTAAAAATATTATTCACCGTGGCCTATCCCTCTCTGACTCCTGCTTCCATACTACCAACACCCTCCGTATCAAAGATATCCTTTTTAAAAACAATTTCCCTCCCTATATTGTTAATAAACTCATCCATGACTACTATAACCCCCCCACCCTCACCCGATCACCACATCCACCATCTATCCCTATATACAGATCCTTGCCATATATACCCACCCTCTCTAATTGCATTCAAAAATACTTATGTTCCGTTATCCCCAATTTGCGTATTGCCTTCAAATCCCATAACAAACTTTCCCATATCTATACCCGTATCAAAGATCCTATTCCCTTCAAGCTTCGTTCCCATGTCGTTTATCGGATACCTTGTTCTTCTACTAATTGCAACTCTTCCTATATAGGTGAAACCAAAAACTTCCTTAAAGACCGTATTTCTCAACACAAATATGCCATTTCCTCCCATAACCTCACCTCCTCTAAACTTTCCGAACATGCCATTTCCTTAAACCACACCTTTGATTTTGAAAATACGTCTATCCTAGCTACAGCGCATAACCATGACAAACGCATCCTCTCTGAAACCATCCACATAAATTTAGATTCCTCCTCTATCAATCTTAAGTCTGACTCCCATCACCTTTCCTCTACCTACTCCCAAATTTTTAATTTACTCAAAAGACCTTAAATTTTCCGTTTCTTCGTCATTTACGTTTCTTTTGTTATCACTCAGTTTGCATCTCTTTCATTGTTTCAATTTTTATTTTTATTGTATTCATAATACATTAAAATATGTATTCATATTATTTTTATCCATCTACTCCCTTTCCCCATCTTTTCCTATTCTCCAGCATGGTTACCTTCTATAGTTAACTTCTGGCCACTAGATTTCGCCTCTATCTCTTCCCCCGGTCTTAACGTTCTTTTGCTGGAATCCGATAAATTCCCGTTACTCCGACTTTGATGTTTTCTTTTTTATCACTCTATCGACATTTCTTTCTTTGTTTTAATTTTATTGATATTTTTTATCCTTTTTTCCTATACTCCAGTATAGTTTCCTTCTGTAGTTAACTTTCCGGCCACTAGATTCCGCCCCCATCGCTTCCCTCGTTCTCAACGGACAAATTGGCCCAGTACACTCTAGCCGCGATCTGCAACGGTCACGCTTCCCATCATTCGGTATGTCTCCTCTTCATTTCTTCTTTTTTAAACTCTTCTCTTTATCCTTTCTCCAATTTTAATTTTCTTATTTTTTCCCCTTATCATTTTGGCATCCATCATATGTTGGTAATCATGTGTTCATATTTTTAAACACCTATTTTATTTTTCTAATTCATTAATCCCATCTAAGTTTTTTCATACATACATTGTAAACTATTGTTACGGTACTAACGTTTTCACCTATTTTATCTTTTCATATTCTATTCCTATCTACTATATTTTCAAAACAGTCACTGTACACTGGTGTTATTGTACAATAGTTATTCTTTTATTTACATTGTTATTGTACATATAGTTCCATACTTTTCTGTAATTTGGTAACATCATTAAGTCCGTTATCATACATTTTACACCTTTATTTTACTAGTTTTTCTGTATTGTTCATATTCCAACCTTTCTTTATATGTAAATATCCTCATTTTGTTTCTTTTGTTTAACTCCTCCTTTTGATTTTTCTTTATATTATTATATTGTACTGTACTATCCAGTCTGTACATTTATTTTCTATTTTTATTTTATATGGGTTATTTATTATTTATCTTTTCTGCTCATTTTCTTTAATTTTATTATATCTGTCTTACTTTATGATATCTGCCATTATTATATCTGTCTTACTTTATGATATCTACCATTATTTTCATTTTCTTTCCATTATCAATATCTTTGTTATATCTGTCTTTATCTTAATTTTATTATAATCTATCACATGTTCTATAATTATATCTGTCACCATTTCAATAATTTTGTTATATTTGTCTTTATCTGATTTTTATTATATCTACCACTAGTTTATTGCCTTTTCTTTATCAGTAATTTTTAAATCTGTCTATATCTTTATTTTATTATAATCTGATTCCTTTTTAATATTCTTTATCTTCTATTTTCATATCTGCCACTTTGTATTTTTCTACATTATTTGTCACTAGTATTGTTACTGTACAACTTTGATGTTTTTACATTTTTGTTCTGTTTGTTTCTCTGTTAGCCCTGAAGGTGACCTACACTGTAGGTCGAAACGTCGGCACATAATATAAGTACTTCACTTATTTGGTGTTCTTATTGACTGCACCCCCCAACCATCTCCTTTACATAAGATCATCCAGTCAACCATTTTCATCTCATACATGCATTAACATGAAGAACAATAAACGGGGCCTCAGACAGAACTTCTCCTCTCAACCGTTACGTCGCAGTGCACGAATACAAAATCAAAATCTTCCTGCTCTCCGTAGTTCCACCTCTACGCCACCACTTCGCCTGTCGAATAACTCTTCTTCCAGCCACCATCTGACTTCGTCGCCTTCTCCTGTAGATCGCTCTTCTACGTCCCATTCTTCTAGTTTTCATCATACATCTGCTTCCTCACCACTTCTTCGCCGCTCTAATTTATCTCCTAACTTTATCACTTTTAATCGCCATAACTTTCCTAACTATGATGGAACTGCCTCTCCCCCTCTTATCTCTACTACTCCTTCTCCTTGTTTATCTTTCTCCTCCATCAAATCTTCTTTTCCAAACCTAAAATCCCACATCAACCTTTTATGCTCTCTTCAAAAACATTTGGCTCATCATTTGGAACATCGTATTTTCCTCCTAAAATGCCGATCTAACTCCATCTTTCCTAATTTTATAACTAATGCTCTAAATCACATTACTACTTCCAAGTCCCTAAATTCATCATTATGTTTTTTCTCTTTAAAATTTAAAAAATCTCTTCTCAACCTTAAAATACGTGAGAATATTCTACACATCCACTCATTGAACCATCGTATTTCTTCCCTCACCCAATTTTTATCCAGTCACCTTTCCCCTGATCACATGAACAACCTTTCAATCCTTATTGCATCCACTTTCTCCATAACTAGGTCACGCAAAAAACACCAACTTATCGCCAAATTTAAATCCCTTTACCAACATTCCCTCATCTCCAAAATCTATCCTAAAGGAGATGACCTCTGGGTTCACAATATTTCTTCCACCCCCATCCCTAATAATGTTATCAATATTCTATCCTTAGGACCAAATTTTTCTGCACCCTCCTCCTCCTTCAAAAAAATTATACCCGACTTATTGACTGACTTAGAATACATCCATAATGACCCCCTCCTCAACCATTCACATGTTAAACCAGATCTTTCACGCGTCTCTGTAGCTAATATTATTTCCAACTTCCTTCAACACCCTCATTCCACCCCTTCTAATCTCTCCCCGCAATTTTTCAAAGACCTTGCTTCCACTCGTTCTTTTCTTCAATCTCATGCTGACTTAATTATAACCAAAGCTGACAAAGGTAACTCTACTGTAATTATGGACCTTTCTGATTATAACCTCAAAATTAATTCCCTTCTTTCTGATACTTCCACCTATAAACCCATACCTCGTGATCCTACTACATCTCTCCAAAAACAATTCAACCTCCACTTAAAAAGCCTTGTCAATTCTAAACTTATTACTTATCCCGTTTACAGAAACCTCATTTCCTATAACTCCTTAGCCCCACGTTTTTATGGTCTTCCCAAAATCCACAAACCCAACAACCCCCTCCGTCCGATTACAGCCAATGTCAATTCACCATCTACAAAACTTAGCAAATTCCTACTTTCATCCTTACAAGTCCTCAGCCGTAATAACCCATACGATATCCATAACTCCTTTCACCTACGTGATCTTTTAACTTCTCTCACCATCCCTGATCATTACATCCTCACTTCCTTCGATGTCGAAAGTCTTTTCACCAACATTCCCTTAGACAAAGCTCTTGACATAATAGATAACCACTGGCCACTAATAGAACCCCATACATCTCTTAACCGGTCCTCATTCCTTCAATCATTAAAACTTTGCTGTGAATCCGGCTACCTTACCTTCCATGGACAGTTCTATTCCCAAATTTCTGGACTTGCCATGGGAAATCCCCTTGCTCCTGACCTCTCTAATATTGTTCTTAATGACCTTCTAGACTCCATTCTTCCACAGTTCCGCGACGATATTTGTTTCATCAAAAAATATGTAGACGACCTCCTCCTTATCATCAATCCCAACATCATTACTGACTTATTATCTTCCTTCAATTCATACCATCCACGCCTCCATTTCACCGTTGAAGTCGAATCCAATAAGTCACTACCTTTCCTTGACCTCCTTATCATTAAAAATTCTGACCACACCTTATCCACCGATTGGTATACAAAACCCACTTACTCTGGCCGACTTCTTAATTATTACTCCCAACATCCACACCACCTTAAAATTAACGTCGCTAAAAATATTATTCACCGTGGCCTATCCCTCTCTGACTCCTGCTTCCATACTACCAACACCCTCCGTATCAAAGATATCCTTTTTAAAAACAATTTCCCTCCCTATATTGTTAATAAACTCATCCATGACTACTATAACCCCCCCACCCTCACCCGATCACCACATCCACCATCTATCCCTATATACAGATCCTTGCCATATATACCCACCCTCTCTAATTGCATTCAAAAATACTTATGTTCCGTTATCCCCAATTTGCGTATTGCCTTCAAATCCCATAACAAACTTTCCCATATCTATACCCGTATCAAAGATCCTATTCCCTTCAAGCTTCGTTCCCATGTCGTTTATCGGATACCTTGTTCTTCTACTAATTGCAACTCTTCCTATATAGGTGAAACCAAAAACTTCCTTAAAGACCGTATTTCTCAACACAAATATGCCATTTCCTCCCATAACCTCACCTCCTCTAAACTTTCCGAACATGCCATTTCCTTAAACCACACCTTTGATTTTGAAAATACGTCTATCCTAGCTACAGCGCATAACCATGACAAACGCATCCTCTCTGAAACCATCCACATAAATTTAGATTCCTCCTCTATCAATCTTAAGTCTGACTCCCATCACCTTTCCTCTACCTACTCCCAAATTTTTAATTTACTCAAAAGACCTTAAATTTTCCGTTTCTTCGTCATTTACGTTTCTTTTGTTATCACTCAGTTTGCATCTCTTTCATTGTTTCAATTTTTATTTTTATTGTATTCATAATACATTAAAATATGTATTCATATTATTTTTATCCATCTACTCCCTTTCCCCATCTTTTCCTATTCTCCAGCATGGTTACCTTCTATAGTTAACTTCTGGCCACTAGATTTCGCCTCTATCTCTTCCCCCGGTCTTAACGTTCTTTTGCTGGAATCCGATAAATTCCCGTTACTCCGACTTTGATGTTTTCTTTTTTATCACTCTATCGACATTTCTTTCTTTGTTTTAATTTTATTGATATTTTTTATCCTTTTTTCCTATACTCCAGTATAGTTTCCTTCTGTAGTTAACTTTCCGGCCACTAGATTCCGCCCCCATCGCTTCCCTCGTTCTCAACGGACAAATTGGCCCAGTACACTCTAGCCGCGATCTGCAACGGTCACGCTTCCCATCATTCGGTATGTCTCCTCTTCATTTCTTCTTTTTTAAACTCTTCTCTTTATCCTTTCTCCAATTTTAATTTTCTTATTTTTTCCCCTTATCATTTTGGCATCCATCATATGTTGGTAATCATGTGTTCATATTTTTAAACACCTATTTTATTTTTCTAATTCATTAATCCCATCTAAGTTTTTTCATACATACATTGTAAACTATTGTTACGGTACTAACGTTTTCACCTATTTTATCTTTTCATATTCTATTCCTATCTACTATATTTTCAAAACAGTCACTGTACACTGGTGTTATTGTACAATAGTTATTCTTTTATTTACATTGTTATTGTACATATAGTTCCATACTTTTCTGTAATTTGGTAACATCATTAAGTCCGTTATCATACATTTTACACCTTTATTTTACTAGTTTTTCTGTATTGTTCATATTCCAACCTTTCTTTATATGTAAATATCCTCATTTTGTTTCTTTTGTTTAACTCCTCCTTTTGATTTTTCTTTATATTATTATATTGTACTGTACTATCCAGTCTGTACATTTATTTTCTATTTTTATTTTATATGGGTTATTTATTATTTATCTTTTCTGCTCATTTTCTTTAATTTTATTATATCTGTCTTACTTTATGATATCTGCCATTATTATATCTGTCTTACTTTATGATATCTACCATTATTTTCATTTTCTTTCCATTATCAATATCTTTGTTATATCTGTCTTTATCTTAATTTTATTATAATCTATCACATGTTCTATAATTATATCTGTCACCATTTCAATAATTTTGTTATATTTGTCTTTATCTGATTTTTATTATATCTACCACTAGTTTATTGCCTTTTCTTTATCAGTAATTTTTAAATCTGTCTATATCTTTATTTTATTATAATCTGATTCCTTTTTAATATTCTTTATCTTCTATTTTCATATCTGCCACTTTGTATTTTTCTACATTATTTGTCACTAGTATTGTTACTGTACAACTTTGATGTTTTTACATTTTTGTTCTGTTTGTTTCTCTGTTAGCCCTGAAGATGACCTACACTGTAGGTCGAAACGTCGGCACATAATATAAGTACTTCACTTATTTGGTGTTCTTATTGACTGCACCCCCCAACCATCTCCTTTACATAAGATCATCCAGTCAACCATTTTCATCTTATAAAATATAAATAGAAATTATCTGTCCAATATTTCCCCCATTCAGGCATCCTCAGGGTAGAAAGAGAATAACAGCAAAACAAAGCACGAATAATGCACCCAAGAAACATCCCACCACCTCGAAGGCTCAAATGCAACTAAAGAATCATAAGGAATGTTACTCTGCTGGGGTCGAGTAACCTTCCTTATGATTCTTTTCGTTGGAATTTTTCCACAGTCTTAACATTTATGTAAGGTCTCTTTTTTACTTTTCAATATTAATATATTTTGTGGAGTAGCCGTAGGTCCACTGGTTTCTTGATAATGATAATTTTTTTTTTTTATTGCATTTTTACTTTCATTTTTTCATATGGTCTTTCGTCTTAAGTTTTGTGATGTTTGCTATTATTTATTTTTCCTGTGGTGCTTTTTGAAATTTGGTAAGTGTATATTGAATTTTGAATTTCTGAAGTATCTATCAGCTGTTTTTATTTAACCTTAACCAGCTGGGGTCGAGTAACCTTCCTTATGATTCTTTAGTTGCATTTGAGCCTTCGAGGTGGTGGGATGTTTCTTGGGTGCATTATTCATGCTTTGCTTTGCTGTTATTCTCTTTCTACCCTCAGGATGCCTGAATGGGCGGAATATTGGACAGATAATTTCTATTTCTGTTTTAGTTTGGAGACTTAAGGCTTTTCGTTGGAATTTTTCCACGGTCTTAACATTAAACTATAACTAATTTTATATGAATCAATTGTTGAATAGCGATATTCTATGTACTACTAAGTGCTATTTTTTTCAAATTAAGGAAATCTTCTGATAATCAAACTATATCAATTTTTTCTTTTTAAATTCACGAAGGATTTTTCCTCATTTTGAAACCTTCATGTGATGGTAATGACTTGTATCCATTTATACCAGGGGTATTTTTTCTATATTTAGTAGCTGCATCTAACTCGTTATTAATACGACTCATTATAGCTAGCACAGTCGAGTACAAACTTTTTTTTTTTTTTAGAGTACTTATTTTCGAGAAGAAATTTTTTTAAAGAATGGTCGAAACACCAAAACTTTTTTCTATTACAGCCCCATTCGTCCAAATTTAATTTTAGAAACCTTACAGAGGACTCTAAAAAGAAAATTAAAACTAAGTATACCTAGAATATTTCTGATAAATGGCGGGAAAATCAAAGCAGTAAATTTGTTGGATAATGACATCAGATTTCAAGTTCAACGAACTTTGCCGTGTAGTTCCACTTCACTTCAAGGTTCCAGTAATGAAGGAACGCCACGAACAACTTTTCACGAGGCATCATTAAAAAAAACAACCGTACGTGTACCTGTAACTTGTTCAATCACTCAGTATTGGTGAGTTGGCTCATGGCAGCTCGCGCAGGAGGAAAAATTTGCTAAAGCAATTAGAAATAAAAATAAATGTCTGGTATCTGGCAATTCTTCCAATTATAATTGTAATTCTTCAAGTGGGAGAATACTAGTCAATACTTCCATGAACCTATGAATGAAGCATGAACCTATTATTTTGACTCTAAATCTACAACGCATTCGTTCGAGCAAACTAAGAAGTAGTTTATGAAGGCTGGTCATGTCTTCTCGCCGTCGTATTCATTCATTCGCTGTTTAATTTAATCAATACATGCCTGTTTTCTATCTAAGGAATATATTATAGTCTCAGAAACACGTACTGAAATAAAACTACTAGCCATATTGATAAAACCGTTGAGCGCTTAGCAGTTCAAATAGATGTCATAAATAGTGTGCTTCCGAATATGTAATTCACTATGAAAGCATTCAGATTTTGAAGTTCTGGTCATAGTGAATACTAACAGAAATCTGATAATGGTCAGGATATTGATGAATTTATATTTGCATTTTCCTTTGTTCCCGTATACAGATCAAGAGAGACTTTTTATGATGTTGCTGATCTCTTCCAGTGGCAGGCTTGTCTGTCTGTAAATTATGCTAAGACAGTAGCGCTTATCGTTGGATGGTAGTAATGGTCCAATTAGGTCCATATTAGGGTGCTCAAGGTTGTTACTGGGTGCGAAATTACTTTGAGGATGGCCGTGTGCCGGACGACTTTAGACCGCTGGCAAGGATTGCAACAGCGAGCCCACCTTGAGAAGTCACCGTTCATCCATGTCCAGAAAAAACCGCTGTGTGGCCAACCGCCTCAAGGTTAGTATCCCGTAATGACTGAACCCATAGGATTTGCAACGAGGAAGTTTACTAATGCTTCCTTGTTTTCAGCTTGTCCTCCCTTTTTCTTATACAAGTATATACACTATTTCTAAGATTAAGAATGCAGACAGAGATGGTAGGAGTGTAGAATAGAGAATAGAAAGAATATGCAGTTAGTTATATTATGTAAGAGCGTAGTCTCTTAGTTAGATATAGATTAGTCAATAAGTTATAATGATAGTCGATAGTCAATAAATCACTTAGCTAGTCCACATTACGACTAAATGAACAGGGAAAATAAACCTCTATATAAACGTATAGGGCGCCATGCCTGAGGCCAAGTTATTAAGATAGAATGAAAAGAAACTAAAACAATTCATTATTTAAATTTATCAAAATACGGCGCTTCATTGCTGGAGGATGGGGTTGTCGATCACTCAACTCCCGTGGAAAAATCCTTTCTTCTGTCACAGCCACTAAGAGTTACTATATATTTGTCCCAAATAACCCCACCTATTGGCCTACATCCCCACAAAACGTCCCGACAAACTGGAAATATTTGTCACCTCCCAGATTTCCACAACCCAAACCAATATCAAATCCTTGGATAACTTTTCATCAGCCCAGTTCTCTTTTTCTTACATTCATGTTTCGCTCCCAAGCCTTCTCCTCCTACATTGATTACAGGACGTATAAATTGGGACTACTTTTGTTATGATCTGGAGAACGAATTGGACTTAACAATTTCACTTAAGACAAAACAAGACATTGATACTGTCATAGAAAAACTTAGTACATTAATAAAAAACCACTTTCCATAATAATTCCTCAAATCTTCTCTCTCTTCTTCTTTATCTTCCTCCTTAGTGCCTCTCAGCGTGGAAGTGCCCTAATCCAAGACAGCCAACCCCCTCGATCTCCACCCAGCGCTTTCATCTCATTCATATTCCTTCCCTTCCTTTCACAAATCCTCGAGATGTGGTCCATCCATTGCAGTCTAGGTGTTCCTCGAGGACGGCGTCCGGTAGGCCTTGCTTCAAAGAACTTCTTTGGGTCCCGGTCCTCATTCATTCTGCACAGATGACCAAACCATCCCAACTGTCTCCTCTCCACTGTTTCCCTCAGTGCAGGCACTCCCAGGTCTCCCCTTATCCTCTCATTCCTAACTCTGTCCCACATTGATTTGCCTGCCATTCTCCGGAGGTATTTCATTTCAGCAGCGGTAACCCTAGTCCAGTGCTTGTACATCCGGACCCAGCTCTCACTTCCCTATGGGTAGGCAGGTATATGGACTTAAAGGTGTGTAATTTTACACTATTTTCCAATTCCCTTTTCCCCACCACTGAATAGCATAACTGGAAGTATATGCTATTAGCGTTCTAAATTCGGTTCATACCTCAAATCATAAAATTATTAATGCTCAGAAGGCTGACTTGCCACAACACATTCGTATCTTATTAATAGAAAAACGCAGAGCAAGATCGAAGTGGCATAGAATTCGATACCCTACGGATAAAACTTTTTTTAATACATTGATTAACTAAATGAAAGCAGAAAATAGAAAATTTAAAACTCGAAATTAAATTAACTGAAAATCTTACAAATACTGACAACACAATATGGATGACCACAAAAAAGATCCTCAAAATCAAAGATTTTAATCACCCACTCCTTAATGAATCCAATGTCTGGTCAAGATCTGACGAAGAAAAGGCTCCGTTATTCGGCTAACACCTCTCTAAAACTTTTCATCCATATCCTGATATTACGAATCCAACCCACCTTCAATATATAAAAGCAGAGTCAAATGGTCCCCTCCAAATGACCCTTAAAAAATAAAAAGAAGAAGAAGAAATATATAATATTATTTGCAGATTACCTTCTCGACACGAACTCATCACGATCCACACTTAAAGCATCTTCCAAGAAAATCCATTCCATTCATCACCTACACATGTAATGTTGTACTCCGTACTAAATATGTTCCTAACCTTTGGAAAATTTCCGTCGTAAAAATGATACCTAAACCTAAAAAAAAAAAAACGGAATATCTTTCCTCTTACCGTCCTATCTCACTTTTATCATGCATGGGTAAAATCTTGGAAAAGCTCATCCTGAAACAATTATGCCCCATCCTGGATGCAAACAACATTATACCAGATCACCAGTTTGGATTCAGAACATCCCACTTCACTATCCATCAATGCCATCCTATGGTGGATGTTGTTTCCTCTGCATTGGAACGTAGATCATATTTTTTGGCTGTATTTCTTGACGTGGAACAGCATATTGACCATGTCTGGCACCAAGGATTGCTTTACAATCTCCACAAATTTCTGCCTACATATTTTCTCACTATTCAATCCTATCTCACTAGCAGGTCATTCAAAGTAAATAACAATTATGTATATCCATCCCTCTTTTCTCAATCTGCATGTGTTCCTCAAGGCAGTATCCTCGACCTAATCCGTTACACAGTTTACACAGCTGACATCCCAACCCATCCTAATAATATCCTTACCACGTATGCGGATGGCACATGTCTATTATCGGTCAACACTGATCCAGTTACTCTCATACTCGTCAATCCCATATCACTGACCTTGAAAAAGTGTGTCAAAACTGGATGATTAAAATAAATTCCCACAAATCCTGTCAAATCACCTTTACCTTCCGGCGTAAACCAATGATTTCCTGTCCTCCTGTATCGTTTAATAACATCCCAATGATTCCAGGACTACATCTCGACAAAAGATTATCTTGGAACCCTCATACTAGACTGAAACGACAAGAAACAGCTCGCTGTTTCAGTAACGGAACCCGCCTCGTTCGTTCGTCGCTGCGAATTTGTTGATTCCCCAGTCAGCTTCCAGTTGCAGGGTCGGCGGCACTTTATCACTAAATCTCTCATGGTAGTGAAAGAGGCTACGTTTACCTTTACTCCTTTTACAACAGAATTTGGATGTGCTGTAACCCAAATGGAGCTATAAACCCTCTCACAGGTCGCTCTGTCCGGATGTCCACGGCCCATGTTTAGATCGAGAGGAGATTAGTCGGATTGGAACGATTGGGTTATCTGACAACTATTTCAAAATAGCGATCATAAAGCCTAGAGCTGTTTGCTTAAACTGCGGTAGTCCGCAGAGCCACAGTATGCTAAGCATCTCTTCTGGAACCTTTTCTCCTGCCAACTGCTGCATCTCCTGGAGAAACTGGGAGAGTCGCTGGTCACCTAACCTCTTTTCTTCAGCGAATACTTTATTCTGGCACTGCCGGACTGTGGACTGGCGGATTTTGAGCCAGTTCGGCGATTTTTCGGGGCGTGCTGAAGTCAAGTTGGGTGATATTCATTTGAAACTTCTTAAATACAGGGTGAAAGTCATCGACAATGATTCGACAGCCACCTTCTCTTCGACCAGTTCCACTCCGAACGTCAATAGATCATGAACTATTGCTTCAGAGTCTATACATCCATTCATGATTAAAATGGTACAGTAAATTAAATGGAGCTGCTCACCATTAAATTGATAACCTCCGGGTCACCATTTTTATTAGTGGTTCTTGTTAATAATGAAAACTCATCTATCGAATAAATTTGAAATTGATTAAAAAAATACCTTTTTCTTCCACCCAGCTGTTTGTAACCCTCACCGCAATCTCATCTCAATCTCTTATGTATGAGTCAGTAAAAATAATAAACTTAATAAGATCGTAACAAGATGTTATACTCGCATATTGTTCTATAAGTAGGAGCGGAGTGGCTCAGTGGTAGAGCACTGAGTAGCCATGCCGGAAATTCTGTGAAATGTTAATTAACTATTATTCTTGGAATTCAAACTTTTCCAAACTATATAATACCTGTAAGTGGACCTTGTTTCAAGGTATTATCGGTATATGGGAATATGGGGCTGTTAATCAGTGATTTGGGATGGGGTTATAAATCTAAACTGATTGAGGAGGTGCCTGCTCCATATGGGCCATTGTCCTTACCATCACCCCTTGCCTTTATGATATGTTTATTAAATTTTGTACACCTATGTTATTCTTAATGGGCCTTATCCCAGAATAAAATTATTTTTCTATTGTATTTTATCTCTACTTAGAGGCTTATTATATTATTAGGTAACCAGCAACTGGAAATGATTTTAAAATATATGTTCACAAAATATTTGGATCACATCAAAGATTCAATCACGTCAGGTGCTAAACTTAAATTTAGATCATTTTTGGTTTGGAATCACATTTCAGCTTACAACAGAGCTCAACACTAAAATTATTTTCCATCTTATAAAAAACTTTTAAAAAGAGTTTGTGGTAAAATTAGAGTTGATAATATGAAAATAAATAACTATATTTCAATATACGTGGACAGTTGATGTTGAGTGATTTTAAATGAAAATTAATTTCTTATTCAAACCAGAAATAAAAGAATTAATGTAACGCATTTTTTTTTTAGGGGGGTCATGTAAACATCCATTTTTTTCCAATGGCCAACAACAGATCCATATGGCCAAAACCGTACGCATCGGCGTAATTGTCTCATTATTTGCTTAGCATGTGGAAATACATAAAATGCTATTATAGTGAGTTACAGTAATTTGTTTTTAGACATCGTATGTATTGTTAGGTGCGCTTTGTGTTGACTGTTGACGAACTAAAAAGGCACTTTAAGAAAAAGTATTTACCATTCCACAAAAAATATGTCAATAACATTTTATCCTCTTTGCTACTTCACGGGTCAATTTTACACCCGCTATTGATGATTGTCCCCAAATAGGTGCATTCTTCAACAACGTAACCGATACGTGTATATTTACGCAGCTATTCCTTCACGGTTTCACGCTATGAATGAAGTGATCCAGGAGCTGGGGCGGGGAGTGGGCTGAACTAGACCTGGTGGAGCCGTATTGCCTAAATCCTAGAAGAGCAAGATAAGATAAGATCGCAAAGATAAGGTAAGAGGCCCGATTTACCTTTAATAGTCCAAAAATATAATTATTATAACAGTCCTTCCTCTGGTCCTATTTCTTCCAAACTTCGTAATTGGCTTCTCTAATCACTAAACAACACTCTTGTTAAAAATTGTTTAAATTGGACTACCACTAACGATTTTTTGTACAATCGACAAGGAGGCGATATTATACACTAAACGGACTCACACCGACTCCGAAGATGCACTTCTCAGGCAAAGAAGCTATTTTTTTTAGAACCCAGGAGAACATCTGGTAGGAAATAATATTCTGGAGAGTCTGGAAACCATCGAGATGGATGGGGTTGAATACGCCATCAGAAAAATTAAAATAAGTAAAGCAGCAGGAAGGAATGGCATAGCTCCAAAACTACTGAAATGTGGAGACCAAGAACTCGTCAATTCATCCAAAATTTCCTTCAAGAAATATGTAATACAAAGCATTATTGTCCCTTTCACAAAAAAGATACTGCCAGGACGGTCATCGGCAAATGGAACTTTGCTGTTACGAAATGTTTCAAATTCTATTGTATGCCGATGATATAGTATTGATTGGGAACACGGAAACAAGCTGCATCAAGCCCTGGTGGAATGGGAGAAAGAATTCATCCGCAAAGGAATGACAATAAATTTCAAGAAAAGCAAAGGGTTAGTGGTATCCAGAGATGGACAAGATGACGTCCAGCTGATCTGTAATGTGGAGGTACTTAAAGCTGTTGAAGAATGCACCTATTTGGGGACAATTATCAATAGCGGGTATAAAATTGACCCGTGAAGTAGCAAACAGGATATCCTATGCCAACCAGGTTTACTACCCTATCTGCAACAGTATAGTTGGTATGCATAGGGAGGTTGGTAAGGAAACGAAAATGCACATTTACAAGCCAGTTTAACTCCCAACCCTCACTAACGGAAGTAAAAACTGAACAAGCAAGGTAGCCGTGTGACGGCTGCAGAGATGAAATTCCTGCGGAGAGTCGTTAGAAAGTCCAGAAGGGATCGCATCAGGAATCAGCGCTTTAGAGAAGAACTAGAAGTGACCGATCTTAGGGATTCCATAAAAAAAAAGACAGTTAAAGTTTGGCCACGTTTGTCGGATGAATGAAGAGAGAGCCAACTAAGGTCATGGAAGCTATACCCACCGGGAGGAGGCGGAGAGGACTTTCCTGAGTTTCTTATCAGGAATAAATTTAGTGCAACGTAAGGGAAAAAGGCAAGGCCCTCAAGGAAATGAGGAAACTGAGTAGGGACCGAGAGGCATGGCTGCAATGGGTCGAGGACCCTCGACGCTAGCAATGGCATAAGAGGAAGTCAAAGAATAAGAGTGACTGCCGGAGAACTTCGAAGCAGAATTTCTGAAAAAAAGAATCTCTGCCCTATTTAGGAAAGATGGGCGCGCGAGTGGTTCGTGGAGAGGGATGTCCTTTTCTGAGGGTAACTAATTATTCTGCTATTTGCGTTGCTTTGAGAAATCCAAAAGGAGCGGCATACTTCTCATATAGGCATGGTACGTGTAAAATCACTAGCAAAATCGTAAATTAGGTGCCACAAGTTGAATGAAGATGTTGACGAGATAATGCAGTCCTATCATGTCTGTAACTCGGTTAAGAATAACCCACCGGTTATAAAGGAGGCATCTTTAGCTGCTTGGGAAAAACTATCCGTGGGCAGCGCCTTCACTTGGTCACATATACTCGTACTATATAGGACCACTGGAAATATTTTTACGTTACTATTGATAGGTACACTATGTGGTTCAAGACTTTTCCTCTCATTCCTTGTCTACAGAAACCTCTATGAAGATCTTGATTTCGAATTGCCGGAAACTATTCCTTCGGATAGTTATTGATCTTTTGAAAGCGAAGGATTTTCTCTAACATGATGGTATTGACCTCAAGTATGGAGCGCCATTATCACCTAAGTCAATTGGAGTTGCTGTGAAACTTCATTGGAATTATAGAGAAAATAGATTCCTGCATATATTGTAATATGTTTAGGGTGTTCGAAGGGGTCAAGTGTTCTTGACGTCACTAAATAGACTCTGGACAAGACATTTAGGCCAAATATATGGTCCTTCCGCAGAATCAGAGTACCTGGTTGGTGAGCCTTGTTGTCAAGTCTTGATGATGCGGCATCAACGCAGAAGATTGATGAGTTGACATCGGAGCTGGACTCCTGGGAGATTCAGCCCATTTATTGTTGCACTCTTAGCACGACTATAAGGAGACCAAAAATGCAATTTCGCTCGCACTCTAAGAGAAAAAACCTATTCAATTTTATTTTCTTCTAGAATAATATAAAAAATATGTTAATCTATATTTGTATTTTTTTATTGTATTTTTAATTGAGTAAATTTTCATATTTTGAAAATTAGAGGAGATTGAATGGGATATAAGGGGATGAGGATTAATAATTTTATATTTATGTTATCAATGATTAATACAATTAAATGTACGAGTATGCTATTGTTTAGTTATTATTGTATTTATTTTTGATTTCTCGGACCAAAATCAAATGTATGGTTCATTTTATAATTAATTTGGAATGTTGAGTACGATGCTGGCAGTTCCCAGCATAACCGCTTTCTGCACTTTTTGAAGTTCCCAGCTTATTTCGAGCGCCTTCATAGATTTTATTGTTTCCTAAGGAATTAAACCATTGCAGGATATGATAATCGGTAGTACTTTAACTTCCACCAATCGGTAAAGATGTCTTAATTCCTCACAAAGTTCTCGGTATTTACGAATTTTTTCGCTTAATGTTTTAAAAACATTAATATTTGCAGCCACTCCAGCATTTTTTTTTTTGTTTGTGAGCAGTATATCGGGTCTTTTATGGAGGATAATATGATCAGTCATCAGTAGCTTGATCCCCATATAATTTGATGTCTGCTTTTTCTGATATTGCATGTCGCTTTTATCTGTAGAACGGTTGATGGCTAGTTATTAATTTATATTCCAGAGCCTGATGTACGATCTTTGCAGCATTATTGTGTTTCATTAAGTATTCTTTACCTGCTAATGCCTGGGAGCCAGAGGTGACATGCTGAATCGTTTCGTACGTGGCTTTACATAGGTAACACTTGTCTTCGATTGCTTGATGGAGAAGGTGCTTTCTGTAAGAATTTGTTGCCATGACCTGTTCCTGGATCGCCAGAAGGAATCCTTCAGTCTCCGGAAACATTTTAGCTGTGCTCAACTAACGGACAGACGCTTCTGAATTGATGCCCGGAGTATTCAAAGAACTATAAAACATCCCATGGAGTGGTTTACACTTCCATGATTCTGTAAGGCTCTCCTCAGTTGGCATTGCTGTTGGATCTTGCAGAAGCAAATTCAGAGCTGTCGACAACATCGGTAAACTACTACTTGTAAAATAGTTTCTAAGCCTTGCTTATTGTTCACGACAGGCTTTCAGCAGACTAATAAGTCCTCTACCTCCACGCCTTCTTGCTATATATAGCCTTGGCACTGAAGAATTCGGGTGACGCTGCCTTGATTTAACCATTTGAGTTCTTAAGAAGCAGTCCATCTTTTCTAAATCTGTGTCACACCACTTCATTTTTCCAAAGGTATATGAAACCGAAGGAACCGCCCAGGTATTTTTACCAGGTTTCCTCCTGATAAATTGGGTTTTAGTAGTATTCTGACCAGTTTCTTAAATTCTTCTTCAAAGGTTTCTTTGACCTCTTTTTTAAATTTAAGCAGCTGTGAGATGCCAAGATACGGACCCTGTTATCTGAAGTTTCTTAATGATTTCATTATTGGAGAGTTCAATGTTTGCTGAATCCTTGTATTTTCCTCAGTGTATATTAAGGGTTGCATATTTATGAGTTCCTAGCTTCATCCCAATATCTTCTGTGAATGAACTTACTAACTCAAGAAGTGTTCTCATGTCCCTCTCATTCTTTGGAAAAAGCTTTACGTCGTCCATATAGAAAGATTGGGAGATCATTGTTTCCTGATTGATTTAAAATGGAAGTTAGAGGATTAATCGCAAGGCAGAACCATAAAGTACTTCATCACCCTGAAATATTCCTCTTTTTATTGTAATTTTCTCAGCCACAAGAGTGTTCTTTTTAGTCGGATGAACCAATGACACTTCCCAAAGCCTTCGTAAGTCGTTGAAACATTTCTGTCACTTTTTGGTCGATTTTATAAATCTTGAGATCTTCAATCAGCCAGTCATGGGGGACCGAATCGAATGCTTTCTGGTAGTCAATCCATGAAAGAGATATATTATGCAACTTTCTTGATAATTGTGAAGCTATGAATGAATCAATCACAAGAAGCTCTTTACATCCCTTAGAGTTTCACTTACATCCAACCTTCTCCTGTGCCATAAGGTTGTTCTTTTGTACGTGTCCCATTGGTTTATTACTGATTATCGATGTTAAAATTTCATAAACCCCATTAAGACATGTTATTGGTCTAAAGTTCTCCGGTTCTGGAGATTTGTTTTTTCTTTCGGAATCAAATATGTCTTCCCTGCACAAAAATCCTTTGGAGGTGTAACCGAATTAAAAAATAGTTTCTGGCTGAAGAGGCTAATGTTTCATGGATACTTTTAAAGTGTTTGAGCCAATAGTTTTGAATTTTATCTGGCCCAGGTGCTTTCCAGTTTTGTGTACATTTGATAGATTCCTGTACATCAATACCATGAATTTGCACTACATCCATGATAGGAACATTCTGTGTCCCTTCCTGCAATTTTCTGAGCCAAAAAGGATTTTTGTTATAATTTTTTGGGCAGCCCCAATTGGTTAATTAATATTGCTGTTAGTTATTATTATCAACAAGTATTATCGATTATGAGTTGAGATCACAAAGGCGAGTTATGTTTGTTGGGATATCGTGTTGGATCGCATGTTGTTTTGGCAGATTGGTGTTAGAAATAAAAATAAACGTACTTGAGTTTTCTCTATGATGCTTCTTTTATTGTAAGGAAATCACTGAACGAAAGTTAAATTTACTAATTTAAATTTCAAGAAGGTGACCTCCTAAAATCAATGTTTTATTTGTGTGTGTACTACCATTGGGTAATTTCTCTACTGGTATTTAACATATTTACGTTTGTTATTGGTGTAAATTTGAAAATTTCAATAACTAAATTTAAAAAAAAAGAAATTAATGGATAAAGACACAAAACTGGATTTTAATTGATCTAAAACCAATTTCTTAAATTGGGTTATACTGTTTATTATAAAGCCTACGTTACCACCTACATATGCAGGTTTCTTAAGGGCTAGATATCCAAGGTACAAACAAATTAAAACGATACATAGAAAATGTTAAGAATTAAAATAGGTAAAACAAGTATAGAAATAATGATATTGTAGGAAGCCAGTTAAAAAAGTGGGCAGGATTCAAATTATAATATGAAATGTATTATTTGAAATATATAAACTAAAACAATAGAATGTGAGTTGTAATAATGATGGGAATACCCCTTAGTCTCATAACTTATTACACAGAACTTATTTTGTGATTTCCTAAAATTCGTGTTTTCCTTTAAGGAGTCGTTTCATGACCAATGATCTGTTTAAATATTGCCCTTGACTTATAGAAGGGCTCGTGTAATAAAGAAGGACTGAGAACTGCAGAGGATGACGAGGAGAAAGGAGACCCGGAGCACGCAGTGAGCTACAGCTGGGGCACTTTGATAAGCGTCCTAGTATGTCACCCCCTCTCTCTTCCCTCAATTCTAATTTGTCTTTCTGTCAGGGCACAATAATTTACTTCACAAATTCGTCCTGTCAGTTTGTGTATTATAGAGCTTATCACACCAGGAGCGAATACTTACTACAGCCTATTACTCGGCTGCTGAAGGCCACTGATATATGAACCACAATATATCTTCATGTCACCGGATTCGGTCTTGAATATAGCTTATACAGCAATATCTGACGGGAATGTAGTTGCGAACAGTGATTTCCAGATTTATTTTATTATCGTAATGATTTGGGTGAACTTCCAGCTATGAGAGACATACTCGTACATATTACTTCTTGAATCATGCTTATATTTACACCTTATAAATGCACTAATTATGCACGATTATGTTAAGTAAATTTTATTGAAATTGTTAAAACAAATAATGAACCAAATATGCTTCCATGCTGCGTGATAAACTTACTAACCGAACCTTCAGATAAACTTGAATGCAGTTGACCTTATCAGCATGGAGGAGGTTGCAGGGCATTGCATTACTGCAATCGTAATTAATGGTAATGTATCCTCGCTTTTATATAAAAAAGTGAAAACGAATCCTTAAATAAATAATTATCCTAATGGCTTGGTTCATCGTGTAACTGTATGTTTATAATAATATAACTTTAGTTTTTTTTTATCTTGATAATAGGAATAATGTAGGCGATTTAAATTATTTTATAAAATCGAAATAACTCATAAATCTTAGCTAATTAGAATCCTCAACGTAGCTGATATACATAAATTACCATAAGACATTATGTCTGAATATTTTGAAACGTTGTCAATTATTAGGTAGGTACCAATCAAGTCTTGCGACCTCCGGTTGTTTCTTGTTACCTATAAATCATTATCTCATTATACTATCAAATATCGGCTATTGTCTCATGATAATTTAAAAAATCGAAAGTACAAATAAAAAAATGACAGGTAGTAAATTTTTGTCATTAGTTGGAAAAAAGTACTTTAAAATTAATACTCGAATACATTGTCCCAAAGCAACCATTTATACAAATCTCCAATGAAGATAAATTTTTTTCTCACAGTTATTGAAATATGTTTGATAAAAATGTCGTTTATCTCAGTTCTTTATTTACAAAGAGTTTTATGAAACCATTATTATCTATTTAAACTTTAACGAAAATAACAAGTAGTTAAAGGCTAGCTGCAGGTGCCTCCTAGAATAATAGATCAGTTTGCAGGTGTCCTTCTTAGAATCTAGCTAAGACATATTCATTCCTATATATTCCCCTCCTCTAATAGATGTAGGAAATTCCAATTATTTTTTATTTTTTTTATTTATGGCATTGGATATTTCCATCCATATAGCTATGTTATTTTAGACTCTCTAGATTATATCTAGTTAAATCGGCAGAATCTTGCAGATCACTAACCTTTTTTGTCTTTTGACTATTTCCATATTCAAAAATAATCTTCCCTCTCAGTAAGAAATGGTCTGAGCCTCATTCCCCTCTCATCACCCTAACATCACTAGGTAAGACACGTGTACCTATTCCTCCTCATGATGATATAGTCAATTACACAGATCTACAAAACAAAACTTTTTTTTTTTAAATTGTTTTGATTTAGTCAACTGATCTTTATGTAGTTTTTGCAGTGATTTCAAAAATGACATTGGTTTTTTTTTCTATCACGTAAGGCTTGCCTATAAAATAAAGTTGAAGTTTTTGGAAAAAGTACAAAAAACGTAAAATTTTGATTTTTTTTTATTATTTTAACATGAAGTAAAAGCAAAAAAAAAAAAAAAACAACGATACCTAGCTAAACTGAGCATAAAAGTGATGCACACGTGGTGTAAAGTTATTATAAGTATTTGTAAAAACGTTTTCTTTCTCCATCAAAGCTTCTTTTGGTACTTTTTCGGCTGTGTTCTTGTGAATTTTCCCTATTTTACATACAAGAGTAGTCTGCCATCTTGTTGACATTCCATTGACCTTGGTATCTGCGATCTATTTCTTTTATATCTTGATGGAAACGTTCTCCTTGTTCCTCACTTACAGCCCCAAGGTTTTCTCGAAAGTAGTCCAGATGTGAGTGAAGGAAATGAACTTTGACACTCACGTTGCAGCCCAACATTTTGTAGTTTTCTAATAATTCAACAATCAAAGTTTTGTAATTAAGGTCTTTTTTGTTTCTAAGAAAGCCTGTTACAACAAGTTTAAATGAATCCTTTTAACAAAGCTTTGATCTTTTAAAGGTTTTCCGATGTCAGGCCTAACAAAGACTCCCTCTTTCAGCTTAGCATCGGATGTACCAGGAAATTGTTCACAAATGTACTCGAAACACTCCCCTTCTTTGGGCAATTCTTTCACAAACTGTTTCATTAGCCTCAATTTGATATGAAGTGGTGGAAGTAAGATCTTTTTAGGATCCACTAAACTTTGTCTTTCAAAATTTTTAACTCCAGGAATAAGAGTCTTTCTCTGGCCACGTCCGCTTGACATAGTGTTGTTTCCTGCCACGGCTATCCCATTCACAGAGGTAACATGGAAACTTTGTGTAACCTCTTTGTTGACCTAGTAACATTGAAATAACTTTGAAATCCCCACAAATGATCCATTTATGGTCTGAGTAGCAAAGCTTATTAAGAACAAACTCAAGATACTCGTAGCATTCTTTCAAATGGACTCAGTGTCCAACAGGCACAGAATCATATCGGTTACCATTGTGAATAAGTACAGCTTTCAACTCGTTTTCGATGAATCGATGAAAAGTATCCATTTCTCTGGTTCATATGTGAATTTGAACATTTCAAAATTTGTGACATATCTAGGGGTGATGGAGTTTTTCACTATTTGTTCCGTAATCAGTACAAAAAATACTGTTAAACCCACTAGTTAAATATGCTACAATTTTTTCATCGCAGACCTGTGTTATACAATCTTGATTTCTTAGTCTTTGTTTGTTCCCAGGTAGATTTATGTTGGTCCTTGCATTGGAAGACAACTTTCAAGATTGTCATGTTTAATGCTTCAGATAGTTTTATCAATCGGGTAGCGTGTCTGCACTTGCACTTGTGTCTGAGCTCCCCAAGCTGTAACGTGTTCTATTCGCCCTGAAGATGGCCTACATTGTAGGCCGAAACGTCGGCACATAATAAATAAGTTATGCTTATTTTGGTGTTTTGATTGACTGCACCTCCAACTATTTCTTCCTTAAATTAGAAGATACAGTCGACCAATTCTTCTCTACCGGTTATACTTTATATTCTCAAAACAAATTCCCTTTCAGCAATATGTTTTTTTCATCTATTAGCGATTATAACTTTGTGAGGTCTAAAACCGAATTTATACAATTCATGTGAAAAGAACAAAGAAATAATAGGCAAATCAACTTGCATAAAATGAATGCTAGAGAAACACATTAAACAGCTTACAAGGAGGAGTGTAATTCATACATGAAGAATGTAATTACGCACATTGATGGCCAACGCAGATCTTGTGAAGTGACAAATAAGCTCTATGAAGTAAGAAATCCGAAAGATAAAAGCTGTAAATATGTAACAAAGTAGGAAAATATTATATAGAATTGGTCAAGTATTTTCTCGGAAATTATTCTGCCAAACTGATTATATAGCCTTGGAAACAGACGATAGTAAGAGCATTGGCGGATTTGAGGGGGGGGGAGTATGGGGGCCATGCCCCCCCCTATAGTTCTCATTAGTTGATATTGACCTGAATTTTAGTTCGTTTTCAACAAGAAAAAAACACGGTTTACAAACCAAAATTAATCATTGTATCGAATGTTTTCTCAATGGGTGCATCCAAAATCGACGATTCCGAACCCTTTTATGTTTTTGATTCACACATAGATATATACATATATACTAGCTATTTTACCGCTTTGATCAAGGAGCTTATTTTATCCATGTTATTGTTTTCTCGCCTCAGAAGTCTTAAATTAAAAATTGATATTCTATGTATCTTCAGTCATATTTGGATCGTATACATTGATAACAAATTCACATTAATAGTGTTTTTATCAAATGATTTTTACTACATATAGGGATTATGTGGAAGGGGTGGAAGGAGGGTAAAGGAAGTCATTGTAACAGGTTGTCGGCTGATACGGGAATATGGAGGGACACTGACAAAAGGTCCGAGGAACACTGAAGGAGATTGGTCCGGTGACAAAGCGGCCTCCTCCCGACAATTGGACGCTTTACCACCATCCTCACATCAAATCGATCCCTCAGAAAACCCTTTGAATACTTCACCCAAATGGGATCTTTTATTTTTTCCCTCATTTTTTTACATTCCGGGCCTTTCTTTTCATTTCTTTTTTTAATTGGCGTTTGATTAAAGCTGGTAGAGTAATAAAATAGATTTCATGTCGACTCCCTCTTCAAGGGTTTTAGTAAGCCAGTAAAAAATTATTGAACTTTAAATCTAATGATTCTGTTTTGGTGTAATAATTATAACTGATACAAGTTAGTCATTTTATTTTCTTCACTAAAATGAATGCATTTATTTCTCAATTTTTGTTTCAGGTCTGTGTTAAAAATAATTAAAAAAAAATGTGTGTATATGTATATATATATATATATATATATATATATATATATATATATATATATATATATATATAAGTTAAGACAAGACTGATGATCGCATAGTCGCTAAGATCAAGCTGGCTATTGTAACAGCTGTTAATATGTAATTATTATATATTATAATGCAATTGGGAAAACCCACAATGCCAAGCCCGTAATACACCCACTTACCAGTCGACCTTTCGCCTATTCAAGCATTATCAAGACACCTCTTATCAAACCAGGGAATTTTAAAGATATTTTTTTGTGGGTTTAAAAAAATATATAAAAAAACGTCCTTTATCATTTTTTTTAATATTTCTTCTCTCTCTTTTTGCCATAAATAATAATGACTGAACCGAGACAGAGGGACATTCTTAGGTACATTAACGCTTGGGCCACCGCCGCAATCACTGATACAGGCGGAACCGGTGGACCCTGAGTTCCCGCCTTTGCCGACGACTACGCTCGCGATGGCACGTGCGGAGGTGGACAGAGGGGAGCCCATGGAAGTTAATGCACAGAGGATGTGGAAAAGGAGGCGACCATTCATGAAATCAACTATTTCATCAGCAGTATCGGAAACAGAAGGAGAGGAGAGTGAACCGGGAGCAAGGGGAGCCGTAGTTGGAAAAAGTTTCAAGAGGATTGAGGGGAAGTCGAGCCGAGATAGGAGGACGAAGGGTGAAGAATGAGGAGAGTGTCGGCAGAGAGGCAACCGCACCGTAATTAATGACATCAAAGGTGTCTATGGTGCGTTGCCAGTCATAAGAGTCGGGAGAGGAGTGGTTATCTGTTATTTGTCGGAGCATGGTGAAGGCCTTGTGTACAGGAGAAAGGATACAGGAATGCGATTGTAAATTAGTCACTCTGAGTGGTCCCTGTAAAGTAGAAGGGGAGGCCGTGATTGAACTTGGGAGATGGGGTTCCGAGGGGCCCATGGGAATATGTGGGTATAATCGGATGCGATTTAATGGGGCGAGTAGGAGCCAGGATAAGGTGTAAAAACAGGCCAAATATATGGATAGCGAAGATAGGAAAAAGGTTGTATCAAGGCTTACGTTTACGGAGAAACGGCCAGGGAAAGATCGAGGCGATTAATCAAACGGAAGATTGGCGCCACTCCATTAAGAAGGAATTCGAGAATATATTTTTTAATGAAGGTGAGATCCTCAGTGTTACAGGACAGACGGTAAACGAAATCCCGTTAAAACAGGACCGGGCGACATACGTTAAAGAACGTCGATACCCGCAAGCATTACGGCAACACATACGGGAAGAGATACACAACCTTAAAATGCAAGGGATCATCGTGGACAGTACGTCACCGTACAGCAGCCCCTTCTGGGCAGTAAAGAAAAAGAGTGTGGACGGCGAGAAGTACCGAGTCGTAGTGGATTACCGAAAACCTAATGAGAACAGTGTGGACGAACACTATCCCATTCCGCGATTCGATAACATTTTAGACCGACTTGGGGGAGCGACGATTTTTAGCACCCTTGATCTGAAGGCAGGATACCACCAAATTCGGATGCACCCATGAAATATATAGAATTTTCTGGCAAAATTAGTCCATCACTGTGTCTTAAAGGATATTTTCATACCCATTACATTTTTAACAAAAACATTATTTAATTGAAGTAAGTTATAATAAAAATATGTCTAACCTAATGAATCCTAAAACTGAAGTAAATAACTCTCAACTTAAAACTCGCTGATGATCAGTTTTTAAAAATTCTTGGATTGAGTTTGAAATATTGAAAAAGATTTTCTTTTCATGTTTTTGTTGTTGAAAAAGATTTTAGGAATTAATACATAAATGACCGTTTTCCTCTTGATAATATAATGTTCGGAAATTCAGAATTTGTCTAGTAATAAAGGCTGACGTCAATATTTTCGGATGTTTATAAAAGACCTGGAGTCCACGTTAGAGTGCCAGTTAGAAATCCAGAATCACACCTGTCGTATCTAATAATATTTATTATAAATTTGATTACAGTTAGATAAGAAAACTAATCGGTAACCTGTATAATAATAACCTGAAACATTAATGTGCAGACTGTCTCTGCCCCGTTGCTAATCTAGCAATAAGTGTTCTTGTCTTTCCTCGCCTTAACGCAAAAAAAACTAGCATATTTTGTGCTGAAGTATTTTATACAAAGAGTTGTTTTTTCGGGAAAATGGCTTCTTTTTGTAATTTATTGTCTGTTTATTGACGTAGATAGGGAAATATAGAAAGGCCTTTATTTATATTATACCTCTATAGTATAATATAAATAAACAGCAGTAACAAAACCATATTCCCGAAAACCGGGAAATAGAAATACATGATTTTTTCATAAATAATCTGCCCTTATTAAAATCACCAGTGACATGTGAAAAAAACTAACAGTAATAATACTGTTCTACTGTTTTCTCGATTCGTTGAACCACTCCTTTCTGTTCTCTAAATTAAAATCATTATCCTTTTCCAACAGTTCCATACTCAGGTTCCAAACTTTCCTTTCGGATATGACTCAAGTTGTTTCCTTCCCAAATCAATCCCTATCCTTTTTCCTTATGCTGAACACAGGAGTAGCACAGGGTTGTAGTATTTCCCCACTCCTATTCAACTGTTACATCAATGACCTTCCTGAATCAAGTAAGCCCCTCTTGACATCTTTCGTCCTCCCACACTTTGGAACTCAGTATCACCTAATATTCGCCATGCTTCTTCCTTATCCATATTCATATGTTTTCCCTGCATCTCCTAAATTCTCAATACATCTCCCTCAATTCAGTTATAATCTTCGATAGCACATGAGAAGTCATGGATGGATTTCTGTCAACTTTCCTCACTTAATAATAATAACAAATTATTTATTTATTAGACAAGTCCCTTTGGAATAATATAAATGTAAATTATTGTGGCCTTTAGAGACTTAGAGTATAAAGAAAAAAAAACAAGCAGAAAAGTCAATCTATAAAGCTGATTAAATAATAATAAATAAAAAAATAATTTCTTATGATAATGAAAAGAATTAGAATGGAACGGTCATTTCAGAAGAATGAAGCAAGAAAGATTACCCAATTTAATTTTCAATTGGAGTGCTGAAGGGAGGAAACGACGAGGAATACCACAATAGATGGATGGAAGGAGTTGAGGAAAGTATGCACGGCAATGGTCCGAGAGCAGAAGATATACAAGATAAAACGAAATGGAAAAATGAATTAAAGGAAATTTTTGGTTGAAGGAATCATTAATCTGAGGAAACCCTTAGGAGAAAAATCTGGAAGATAATATACACTGAAAAATAATAATAAAAATTAAAGAACAATAATATACACTGAAAGAGGTTTAAATCTGGATAGTGAAATCGTGTCTGCGTTTGTGCGTGATTGGGTTCTGTTGAGAGAAAGAAAGGAAACGATAAAACTAAATGATGAAATCGATAAAAGTGAGACATAAAAAATAAAATAAATACGAGACGGTTTCTCCTCTGAAATTCGTATATTAAAGGGCAGTAATTTTCATAAAATCTAAGTTTTACTAATGTTTGATAGGTCATGTTTGATATTGATTTTATGTATTTTCAGTGGTACAATTCAACAATAGATAATTTTTAAATTAGTTCTTACTACCCTTAACGATAACGGTGAAGTCCAGAATATATGTTTGGAGAGACACACCATCTAGTTTGGACAATTGACCTACTCATAAGAAGTAAAACGAATATCAATTAAACTTTATCTACCGAATTTTAGGATCGTTTGGGGTGGTGAGTAGTGTGTTAGATTTGTTGACCACTCTTCCCCGTAGGTACAGGACTCTAGATTATTGTGCATTTTCTCAATTGGTTGAAATTTGGGATAATAAATTGTTATGGTAAACTTCCAAGAAAACTAATATCATGTCCAGAAGAACAAAATAGCCAAACGTTCTTAATATTAAGAGAAACATGAAATATCATAAATATAATAGATGAAACAAATCACAACTGGTTTTCTGGCATTCTTCTTCGATATACCTTCACAATTTTATGCAGAACTCAGTTTTTTCCTTGAATGCATATATTTTAGTTGCAAATGACACTTTACAATTTCAGGATGGAAGACGATCTTCGGATCCTTGAGGATAATATTATCAAATCTGTATCCAAAGTTCGTTGGATCCAATTAAATTGGGTACAAAGGGCTGCTTTTTTGTTTCCATATATTAAATTTAGAGTGATGCACACAGATGTCAAATCCAACGGATAACGCAAAAAATTCATTTTTTCAATTACCCTAAAATACAGTAACTCAAGAAATTTCCTACCTCTGTCGAACTTAGGGAGGGTATGAAGTTAAACATAGAAGTATTTAATATATTAAGACCGTGGAAAAATTCCAACGATAAGCCCTTAGGTCTCCAAACTAAAACAAAAATTGATATTATCTGTCCAATATTTCGCCTATGCATCCTCAGGGTAGATAGAGAATAATAGCAAAACCAAACATGAATGTTGCACCCAAGAAGCATTTAAGTTTGGAGACTTAAGGGCTTTTCGTGGGAATTTTTCCACGGTCTTAACATTTATGTAAGGTCTCGTATTACTTTTCAATATTAATATATTCATTTTTAATTTTTTAATCTGGATGCCACTGGACAATATATATGTAATTATTTCATTAATTTGGTAAAACCATTTTTTTTTATTTTAAAAAAAACGTTTCGACTACATAGTCATTTTCAATGTTTCCTTCTTTTTTTTCATAAGCATTATTTTTACTTTAATCTTATCTATCTTATAAGATTAGAGATTGACCATGGAGAATGATGATACCCTAAGTAAGAAATTTTAAAATTATAGACATCTATATAAAGAATTGGTAGAATGACAATTCTAATATGGACTTGTAAGCGGTAAAAATAATGCTTATGAAAAAAAAAAGGAAAAATTGAAAATGACTATGTAGTCGAAACGTTTTTTTGAAATACAAAAAAATTGACTGGAAAATGGTGTTACCAAATTAATGAAATAATTATTAATATATTTTGTGGAATAGCCATAAGTCCATAGGTTTCTTGATAATTTTCTTCTTTTTTTTTCTTTCATTTTTACTTTCATTTTTTCATATGGTCTTTGTCTTATGTTTGTGTTGTTTACTATTATTTATTTTTTCCTGTATTGCTTTTGGAAGTTTGGTAAGTGTATGTTGAATTTTCAAATTCTGGAGTATTTATCAGCTGCTTTAGTCTAATCTTACCCAGCCGGGGTCGAGTAACCTTCCTTATGATTCATTTGTTGCATTTGAACCTTGGAGGTGGTAGGATGTTTCTTGGGTGCATTATTCATGTTTGGTTTTGCTGTTATTCTCTATCTATTCTGAGGGTGCCTGAATAGGCGAAATATTGGACAGATAAATTCAATTTCTGTTTTAGTTTGGAGACTTGAGGGCTTTCATTGGAATTTTTCCACGGTCTTAACATTTATGTAAGGTCTCTTTTTACTTTTCAATATTAATATATAGTATATTTCTGAATGCCAATGAGTATATTTGCTATGAACCTAGTCGCATATTGTTTTTTGTTTTTTTTTTGGAGAGAGAAGAAAACACTTAATTGAAGCATTAAAATCTGCCTCTTGTGGGCAGTAAGTAATGGTGCTATGTAGCTTACAATCATTCCATAAAAAATCAATGATATAAATGAAATAAATGTATAAATAAATATATACAAGCAAAAAATATATACAAAAATAAAGTAAAAAAAAAAAAATATATATATATATATATATATATATATATATATATATATATATATATATATATATATAATAAAAAAATATAATAATAATAAATAAAACATGAAAGAAATATACTGTACACATTCATACTCTATTTACAATTTGCCTGGAGTCCCCGAACTGAGCTTCTTCCTCATGAATGAGGGCAAAGCAGGAGTCCGGGAGGCCCCAGCCCCCTTTCCCAGCCGCGTCACTGGCATTAAACGCCAATGGAAGCTGGTTAAGGGCGCTTCACACACACACAGGTCGTGAGTGGAGAATCTGGCCAGTGCCAGTACTCCAAATAACATTATTATACCAGGTCTCGAGGCCATTGCCGGTTTAGGTCGCATATTGTACCATCAAAAATCGGAATCTAGAATACCTGATGAATGACATGTATCGTCTATTGCAGCTCATACTGCAGGGATGATTGACTGCAGGAGGGGACCAGGACGGAGGAGGCACTCCTGGCTAAATGGTTTAAGAGAATGTCGGATCATAACTGTCCAATTTTTTAAAAGTACCGTAAACAAAAATGAGATGGTCATGTTAATAGCCAACATTGAGAACGGATAAGGCAGAGGGAGAAGAGGATAATAGTCGAAGAAACATTAGTGGTATAGGCCTTGAGCTTTCGGGTTTGCTAAGCCTTTTATTATCATTATTGATATAGAAATAGAAAAATAATTTTATTCTGGGACCATGTCCCTTTAGAATAACAGAGACGAACATAATTAAGAAAATATTTATCTGGCCATAGGCCTACAACTGAGTAAAAACTTATTTACAAAATATCCTGAAAGTAAATAACTAAACAGGTATGTTTAGTGTTATTTATTAAAGTGATGCAAAATTAAAATTAAAAAAACAGACAAATTTACAATAAAAAGAACTAGGCTTATGGAAAAAAACCCAGTAAATACATGATAGTATCTGGTAACAGAAATAAAAAAAAATAAAATAAAAAAAATGATTTCATTGTGAGTGAGGAATATTTACAGTAGTTCATCAATCAATAAAGTTGAAAATATCTATCAATTATTTATTGGTTATAAAGTATATATGATATATACTATATTATTAGTCAATAATAGAAGGGATATATCAGTAGATAATCTCTAACTCCAAAGATACCAATTTTCTAAATTTATATTATATTTAAGTATATAATGAACTTGGTAGGATTACATTATTTTTTAAACCGACAACATTTCAATATTAAATATATAATTCTGAGAACAATATAATTCAGATTTATTCATTCTGAGGCGCATTACACACAATTGATAGGAGTTGACATAGTTGTGAAAAATGTTTCTGATAAATGTTTATTTTGTAGAAAGGGTAGTATAGCAGTATCGAAATAACCTATCACAATGAAGGCATTTTAAGCATTCTAAAAAATTAAATGCATTTTAAGCATTCTAAAAAATTAAATGCATTTTAAGCATTATAAAAAATTAAATGCATTTTTAGCACTCTAAAAAATTAAATGCATTTTAAGCATTCTAAAAAATTATAACATGTTATAACAATGTTTATAGTTTATTTTTTATTGTTCTTTTGATGGTGAATATTTTTACTTTTACTTTGAAAAGTTTTGTCTTGCCCGGGATTTGAACCCGCGTCTTTAGCGCGGTGCTCTAACCACTGAGCTACCAAGGCTCGTATCCAATATTTCGTTAAAATTGACCGAGGATTTTCGATAGGAGGAGATTGTAAAGAAATTCACCTGCTTCCTGGACTGGGCTGCTAACAGTGAACTGAACTGAACCTGCTTCACCCGCTCCAGCTGTACAAGGTCAGTGTCACCCTATCTTATCAAATCACTGTCAAGCACTTACTTATATTTTCCTTCACAATGGTGTCCAACGACGACATAATGAAATTAAAATATCCCTCGAAACTAATAACTCTCTCATAAGTGACGTATTAAAAGAATGTGATAAGTTAAAAAATACCTGCCAGGACCTAGAATGGAAGAATGCGAAAATCGAAAAAAAAATACATTTTTTAAAGAGGCAGATAAAAAATAATAACTTTCTAATCCATAATATCCCCTTCAGTGAAAATGAAAATACACTCCATAAAATTAGAAACAGATTCACGGAGTGTAATATAGCTATACCAGTTTATGCAGTTAACACCTGTTATAGACTTCGAAAAGGACGAACTTTTAAGAGTAGGGAAATTTAAAAAAATTAAAACATATTCTTAAGTCATGACAAGACCCCCGAAGAAAGAGAAGAGGGGAGAAAAGTTCACGCATGCTTACTTAAATTAAAAAATATTGATAGCAATGCTTCTTATAGGAAAGGTTTTTTTCAAAATAAGAGGGTCATTCTATAGAAGGAATGAAGTAAAGGACCTAATCAAAGAATCTGAAGGTGATATCCCTATAGCGTTATCACAGGCGGACCTGCTGCAAACATCTGATGAGGAGCAAGCAAAAAAGAAAAGAAAAGCCGAAAATAGACTGGATAAGTTTAAATTTCGACTACGAAGTTCATCTGCCTCAGCACTGGATAAGTCGTCCTGACGGACCGAACCCATCTCCTACGGTCTAATACCTGTTCATAATTCAGGGAAAGGACTCGGTAAAAGTATCTACCCCAAAAATGTGCAACAATATGGACATCATATCTTGTTTTGCAATATAAATGGTTTAAAAAATGTATTCAAGTTTACAGTAAAAGAATGTGATACTATAAGGCAATACCCCATATTATGTTTCTCAGAGACTTGGGTGATTGACGATAATTTCTCTTTAGCGGTAAAGCTGTAAAAGCAAACACAAGAGGGCGCGGCAGCGGTGGTTTGCTAACCCTAGCTCATTGTTCCATTATTTCAGGAACAAGTATTGTATATACCGGCCGCTACTGGCTTTTTGTCAATATTAAAATCGATAACAAACTATTAACGGTTGGAAACATTTACTTGCCCCCTGTATGTGATATACTGGAAGACCTATGTAACACTGTTACGGAAATATTACTCAATTATTCTAACACTTACTTGTTTATAAATGGTGACTTAACTTAGAACCTTCTGATAACCAAAGTATCCAAGCTATACTCAATATCAACAATGTAGATAAGTTACATAAAGTGTATTGTTACTATGGTAGTTCAAAAAGTGCTAAATTTTTTATCATAGACGTTTTTTTTTAAGTGTTTGGTTTTAGTTATTTTTAAAGTGATATTTTGTTTATTTATTTTAGTTGTTAACATCATAGCACCAGTAATTGTTTATTCTTTAATCTATTACTTATATTTTGAAAACCAGAATGTATTAGTTGATTTTAATTTATTTTATTTTTATTTTTGAAATGATATGTACATAAATAATTAACATCATAATATTGTAATTTATAGCCAAGCTGGGCTCTATTTGTATGGGGAAGCCCCCAAAAAACAAATAAAATTTCTATATTACTACCAAAAGAGCTAGCGATAGTTTGATAGTTTAGTATTATAGATCTATCAATAGTATTTTCGATTTCCGATTATCTTCCATAATAAAACGACTGCTCATCAAGGAATCCTTTTACCAATTCCTGATAATTATATCTTACTAATAGCCGTAAAATGATAAAATATATGTATAAACATGAATTTGATAATAAATTCTTATTGTTGGGATTCGATGAACCATGCATTATGACGGCCAATGAAGACAAGAACAATCACCAATACGGCGATGTAGATCTGAGATTTTGATTAGGCAGCATGATGGCACAGCGCTAACTCTAGAGATAGGCAAGGCTTAAATTTAGGCTCTGGGGTTTACATTAGCGATAGCGGACCCTAGCTGCCCGGAATAAAAACCTTTTCCTGATCTCCATCTCAGTCCGCTTCAAAGAACCTTCTTCTTTTGCCATGTTGGCAACAGTGGAAGGGCCCTCGCCCTATTATCCCGTTCTACCATCCCTCGACCAATATCAGGCTACGAGTAGAGAAAAAACATTGGTTTGCTATTAACTACCCAGAGCTCTGTGCAAATGAAGACAAACAAAAATGTTATTAATATACTAGGCTTGCCTTTGAAATCCTTAGTCTACATTTATATTTTTACTATTCTAGTTTCGTTAGATAATTATAGGTTTTAATTCGTTCTCGGCATCTTAGTTTCGTCCCTATTGTTGGGAAAGGAAGTTGCCGAGACGAAAGTTGTTAGCTGAGGGACCGCTAAGTGATGGTTGCTAGGGCAACAGGTTAAGGAACTGTTACCAACAGGGCAGCTTTTTCTGTCATTTTAGTTTATTTTTTTTTGGTTTTTGATCTCCAAGTTGATATTCTCATTAGTTGTCACTTGTTTTCAAAAATGTCCAAAATGTGTCAGATTTGTTCATAATTGTTCATGACAGTTGGAAAATGTATTCTTCACTTAGCTAAGCACTCTCTTTACAACTTTAACTGAAAAAATATATAATTATTTCAATTAAAAAGTATTTCAATTAAAAATTGTCCAGAAATTCATTTATTAGTATCTCTAGATCGTTTATTTATTAGTATATCATCGTTTTATTTTCACATTTTTGAATGATTATTTTCAATACCCAATTCCCGCAGAATTACACTTATATTAATAATTTTCTTTACTTCGATAAACATATTCAGGTGCCGATGTATACTCACACCAAAATCCTTAGTCTGCAGACTCGAGGTAAAACTGAAAGGTATCAAAGTATAAATTCTCCATAAAAAGGAAGCGACATTAAAAAAAATATGAGACTATATCATCAATCAAAAAGTGCAAGTTGTTTCGCATTTATGGTATATTCTGTTTTAAATTATTTAGGTGAACACGTTAGTTATTTGGTTAATTAGACTTATTTGAGGTAACTAGTCGCATCTTTTTTCCTTTACTTTCTCTGACGTCGGGATGAAAGTAGATTACTACGTCTTCAGGGATAGTAGCCGAAACGTGCAAGAATCTAGAAGGAAAGTTATAAAATGAATTGATAAATCGATGGCAGAAAACGAAGCTAAATGGAACAGGATAAGCAGGTCATACAAACGACTTCAACAACTGCTTTAAACAAAAAGAAATTAAAAGGAGGTAGTGGATGACCTTGGAGATTCTTAAAAAGATTGAAGAGATGCGAAACTATAAGATTAATAGCAAAGAAAAATGTAGAAGTATACCTAAAATAATAAACCAAAAGTAAAAGAAGGAAAAGAAAAATGGTTATCCCAACAACGTAAAGAAATCGAAGTACTCGAAGCAAATATGATGATTGCAATATGCATAGAAACATAAATGAAAGAACAAAAACAGAGTAATTATTTACCTAGTAGCAAAATGGAAAAGAACCAAAATATCATAACTTACACAGCACTGATTCTTAAAGTATAGACCTTATTATGTTGAAGATGATTTTGCCACAGAACGTTCTCATCGTGACACAAACACCGGCCTTCGATTTCGAAATCTGAAGTGGAGCAAGCCATCCTGTCTCTCAAAAACAACATGCCATCTTGCTCAGAATCTCAGATCTACATCGCCGTATTGGTGATTGTTCTTGTCTTCATTGGCCGTCATAATGCATGGTTCATCGAATCCCAACAATAAGAATTAATTATCAAATTCATGTTCATACATATATTTTATCATTTTACGGCCATTAGTAAGATATAATTATCAGGAATTGGTAAAAGGATTCCATGATGAGCAGTCATTTTATTATGGAAGGTAATCGGAAATCGAAAATACTATGATATATCTATACCTGATACTAAACTATCAAACTATCGATAGATCTTTTGGTAGTAATATAGAAATTTTATTTATTTTTTGGGGTCTTTCCCATACAAATAGAGCCCAGCTTGACTATAAATTGCAATATTATGATAACTGTTTATGTACATATCATTTCAAAAATAAAAATAAAATAAATTAAAATCAACTAATACTTTCTGGTTTTCAAAATATAAATAATAGATTAAAGAATAAACAATTACTGGTGATATGATGTTAACAACTAAAATGAATAAACAAAATATAACTTTAAAAATAACTAAAAACAAACACTTAATAGAAAATGGTCTATGATAAAAAATTTAGCACTTTTTGAACTACCATAGTAACAATACACTTTATGTAACTTATCTACACTGTCGATATTGAGTATAGCTTGGATACTTTAGTTATCAGAAGATTCTAAGATAAGTCACCATTTATAAACAAGTAAGTGTTAGAATAATTGAGTAATATTTCCGTAACAGTGTTGCATAGTTCTTCCAGTAATGTATCCATATCACATACAGGGGGCAAGTAAATGTTTCCAACCGTTAATAGTTTGTTATTAATTTTAATATTGACAAAAAGCCAGTAGCGGCCGGTATATACAATACTTGTTCCTGAAATAATGGAACTATGAGCTAGGGTTAGCAAACCACCGCTGCCGCGCCCTGTTGTGTTTGCTTTTACAGCTTTACTGCTAAAGAGAAATTATCATCAATGACCCAAGTCTCTGAGGAACATAATATGGGGTATTGCCTTATAGTATCACATTCTTTTACCGTAAACTTGAATACATTTTTTAAACCATTTATATTGCAAAACAAGATATGATGTCCATATTGTTGTACATTTTTGGGGTAGATACTTTTACCGAGTTTTTTCTCTGAATCATGAACAGGTATTAGATCGTAGGAGATGGGTTGGGTCCGTCAGGACGACTTATTCATTGCTGAGATAGAAGAATGTAAACAATAAAGACGACAGGCCAGCACAAGAGTAGCTACAGACCGATAATATTAAACTGATGGAAGAATTATTTATTAATTACGAGATTAATGATGTATCCTTGGAAGAAGTATAGAGATCCTGAATGAAGATGAAATAATGGAAAGTCACCAAGTCTTTTATACGGCATGTACCGATAGAATTGATCAAGTAAGGACCAGTTGAACTCAGGGAAGCACTCGGGTCTTCTTCTGTAACTGGTTCCTCAAAAGGGTCATTTCCTCCTGTAGTCCGTTTCGATTCTCAATTAGTAAATCTCATAATAGCTTGCCCAGTTTTATATTGGTGTTAGTTTTATGTTTATGTTATATTGGTTTTATGTTCGCTCTGCAGTCTCAGATTCTCAATAACGTTCCATGCTTCAGAAGATCTCTTGTAGCCCAAATGACGTGTAATCTTAGAGTAACGAGCTTCCCACATTTGGTTTTTCGCTTTTCGGACTAGGTTTTGAAGTTTTCTTCATTCTTTCACACAATCACTTCTATTCCCATTTGTTTTGGAGCTAAACCATATCTGATAAGCATTAGTTTTCTCATCTATTGCTATCTTCAATTTCTCTTATGTCCAGTTCATTCAACTAACCTTCTTATCTTGAATTCTTAATACTTCATATTCTACTTTTTTTTTGGTAAGTGCATCTTATAGGCCTATAGCAGATGTATCAGATTAAAATTGATGTAAAAATTCAAAGTAATTCAAATTATAAATGTTGAGACATCAGTGAGAAACTTCCCAACAAAAAGAATTAAATATCTAAAATATAAAAAGGAAACAAAAATAATTTTAGAGAAATCAAATTTTTTCCACTAATGTCTTAACAAGGGATTTATTCAGAATGCGTTTCTTATTTAATTATAGTATTTAAAATAGTTGCAATAACGGAGTCAAGAAGGTAGAATGAAGAAGTAGGGGATGGTTCATATACCACTAAACTCGGCAAAAATAATTTCGGTAATCTTCAAATTGCGTTATACAATTTAAAATGTGTTTAGATCTATAATCCTAAAAGGGAATAATTACGTTTTTCTTCCAGGTATCGGCAAAGAGGTTCCTTTTCCATGACCTAGATTGAATGAATCCAATTTAACTACATATTTTGACTATTTAATAAAACTGTATTTCACATTATATGTTGATTATGCGTTATATACAAAAGAAAGAACTTATTAGCACGTGGTGCATTGAAAAGTTGTATGTGGATTATCAATTTAAGGAATGCTTTTTTGAGATAAAAATATCTTGAATGACTGATGTATTCTAGGTTATATAAACAGCGCTATTTTCCAGAATTTTATGGTAATAAATGAACATTTATCCGTTTGGAATACGGTGCGGAGGAATGGACGCTTCCTGGAGAGACCTGGCTGACCACTAGCTCATTAAGAGACCAGGGTGTAGTTATTGAGCAAGCAAAGCTCAACCCCTCCCACCAGGTTACTGCCCCTATCGCTCCTAATGACAGTTTGACTGTTCCTTCCGATTCACTGTCCACATTTATCTGATTCCCCATTCTCTCTCACCTCCCTTTCCATCATTCATGGGCTCTACCACCTCTTTCTTCACCACTCATACTCTTTTCCACACCTTCTTTTACATTTACTTTTTCATTTTCCCGATTTCTATCTTCAATTAATATTTTTAATAATCTGAATAATATTTTAGAATTCAGGTTATGCTAGTAATAGAAGCTACTGAGCTGTTTTTTCTGGAAAGACGGTTACCTATTGGCTAAATAGAAAAACTATAATCTCTTAATTTAGAAACTTAGAAAATGAGAACTAAAATTATTTTCAAGAATTATTACAAGCTTGTCAAATCAATTAATCGCTCACACCATTAAATTTGTCTTTAGTGTCTTCATATGAGAACTTCAAACGTTGTACCCTGATAAACATTGCAGTGCAACATGTTTCAACCACAATTTTGTTTTGTTTGAAAAATCAAATGAGTATAGCTTAGGAAAAATAATTCATCCAAGAACTTCATCACATCGTTCAATCGGAATTAGAATGCTCCAAATGAATGGAATGATTTTACTTTTCAAGTAGAAATCGTGATATATAACCATAGGAGTCTGGCATAGTTAGTTGTAAATTCTACTAGTTTTAGCCAGATTGTTAATATTTGGGAAAGTAATAACCTATTCAGGTTGTAATTTATTGCCGAAGTCGGCTGGCGGCTATGGTTAGGTCCTTTCAGAGAATGCCTTTATCTTAAGGAGGAGGTTGAAAGGAGAAGTTGGCCCTACTTAAGCCACCTCCTTTCCTCTAGGATCCTCCACTTTGTTATTATTAAAAATGGCGGTTGTTGTTACTATGCCGTCTCTTGTCTTTGGAACTTTGACTGAGAGGGGGAAAAAGAACTGTTTAGATGAGCTGTAGGAGCATTACTTAGCCAAACGCAAATAAGTAATGCTGATAAGCATAACATGGAATTTTAAAAGAAACTAAATCGTTCCGCGAGCTTAGGTACAAATATCTTAATTTTTGTTAAAAGTACAAAATGGCAAATTAAAAAATCTATCATTACACTCCCAAAAATTGGTACTAAGACAAAAAAAATGTTAGGTATATCATAAAATTTAGATCCTTCAATTAATACAACTATTATCTTCAAACATTGGAATAAAATAAAAATATTAACTACTGCAAATTTACAGATTTCACTACTTCAAATAAAGTATTAATCTTCCACATACGACTTATCTGTAGGTTTTTCTCAAGCCCGTGTATTCGAGCTCCATAAATTTGTGACCAGGTTTTGTAGGTTTTAGGTCCAATGTCCAAATGTAGAAATAACAAAAGTCCTTAGAAATCAAGTTGTATTCTTTCATTAATATAACATAACCTAGCATGGCATAATTTAAAATTTAATTAAGAAACAATTAATCAAAAGAAAATATATATATATATAAGTTAAGTTTATGTATATTGACCGTAGGTTAAGTTAATAGTATTAGGATCAAGATTGTTATTAAATTTACGTAAACAATTATGTAGCTATTTGTACTGGAAAGAAATGAATAAAGCTCAGTTCTATTCTGAATACTGTGCCTTTACTCAGCCCGAAAACCCTTTTTTTTACGTATTTAGTCAGTCTAATTGTAACTTATACGTATATATTAGGGTGGCCACTAAAAGTCGATGTCGGAATTTCGTCGTTAATAAAATAATAAAAAAAATTAAATAGCCGAAGTTTTAGCATCTAAAAAATAAAAAATACCTTTTAGAACACACTTCCGAAATTATTCAATCATTTTGTTGCAGTGGACAAGTGTTTAATCCATATGTATACAATGCGTTAAGTAAATGTAAAAACCTGCAATCAAATAAGTAGTTATGGATGGTCTAACTGTCTAAGGGTCTGCTCATAGTAGCCTTTGTAACATCAGGATACAATTTCCTACATTTGCTTACCACCTGGAGAACAAATTGCTTTTGCTCTTCATCTTTTGTTAAAAGCATGTTGAAGTCGGTTATTAGTTTTACTCCTCTCTCCGCTACATCATTCACTACCTTTAGTTAATTGACGATTTTGAGCCCCTCAGTGGACTGTTTGTTGTTAGGCCACACTCCGGGATCTTCTTTGAGGAACTAAGTCTTGATTCCAAAGCGTTTGAAAAAGCAAATAGTTTTTTTGTTACTAGGCCTGGCAATCCTTCATTCAAGACTTGTTCTAGGTGCTCTTTTTTGAATTTCGGGTTGATAACTCGGCGAATTCTCCACCTCGTCCTCGCTCTTAGCTAGAAGTTTTCTTGCCATTTCTGGTTTTACTTCGTCTGATAATGTTTCATCAAAGAACGCTAGAGCCACTAACTCTGGACTTAAATACCACAAGTGATTTTGGAATTTGGTCTGTTCATTTATGCCAAAAATTAATTAATAATTAAAATATACTATAATGGGCAATACCAATCGTATCAAATAGTTTTGGCATAATAAATTGGTCCAAAACCAAACAACAATAGATGGATAGCATGGTGTACACAGTAATGACATATGGTATAATTCATAACCCAAAGGCATCTGTGGCTAGACTCTATTTACTCAGGAAAGAAGGTGGCCTGTTTGGACTGTTGGGGGGAGATGAGGTGCCTTACTATCGCTATCAGACGGAAAAACTTTTAGAAAATAAAAATTTATTGGGATGAGCAAACAATCACGGACCACAGGGTAACATATAACCGTCCGGATATTTTTTTTGATCCATAAAGCGAATAAAATTGGTAGAATCATAGAAATAGCAGTTCCATATGATTCAAACGTAGTGAACACTAGAGCCGAAAAAAATAGGAAATACCAAGAACTGTCTATTGAGTTAAAATCACTTTATCATTTGGAGAAAGTGCTCGTAACTCCAATAGTCATTTCCTCGAATGGTCTGATATTTAAAAGCACAAGGGAGAATACAGAAGAACTTGGCCCCCATTTAGAAAAATTAAAATTGGCACAAAATGAAGTTCTGCTGGACACCTGCAGAATTGTTAGAAAATTCTTAAATCAGTAATACATTTACACTTGAATTTTGAATTCCGGGATGTCAATTTGGCGCCAGAGAAATCTGTGAGTAAATAATAGTGAAAATTAATAATAGTAAAAATCATTCAAATTAATTGAAAAATCATACCAAATATTCACTTCGACTTGGCTGCTATCCAGAAAGTTCGATGGACATGATTTGTTATACTCGATAAGCGGAATCATACAATCTATTACAGTGGGCACGAAAGGCATCATGTGTCTGTCAATTAATGTGAATCCTATTAACTGAATTCATTCTAATTGAAAATTAAGACTTGGCTTGGTTAATCTTTAAGGGAATGTAATTTCAATAAATGAGTACGATGACATCGGACGAAAAAAAGTGTGGGATGGAGAGACTAATGAATGAAGACGCGACAAGACAATAATACAAAGAGAGGCTACACCACCAGTGTCAAGATTGGACTGCGGAAGAGCTAGGTGCTTGTGCACAAGTCGGTGATGACTTGGAGAATAATTTGAGGATCCTTTGGATACAAAGTTCAGGAGCCTCGCTAGAGACCGCGGAATGGGGAAGAATGGTGGCCCCGGTCCTGAAAGGGCTATATGGTAGCTCCCAACAGTGAGTTACTAAGTGAAATGCAAGAAATATTGATATTAGTTAGTTAAAATTATAGTTGCCTGCCTTCCTCTATTTTACATAGTTAGTTGGCATTATAAATTGTTTGAAAAATCAATTTAAATCAATGAGTGTGTCAAAATTACTCGCTGTTGGGCATTACCCTGCTAAGACCGATGTACAGAAGGCTAGAGTTTATTAAGAAATGTGTTGTATTTCCCCATAAATAAACAGTACTCTCTGAATAATATCCACTTGCATCGTTACTCATTCATCTTTGAAAGTATGAGTATTGATAGTATGAGTTAATACTCAGTTATGTGACAGCTACCAATCATGGGCAAAATCCAAGAGAAAAATTCGTACTAACAACACACCTGAAACCCATCTTCTCATCACGTGATTCGTAATCTATTTGAATTTCGAACATCTCATTTCCTCCATATATGAATGGAATGGAATTTTTCTTAACGCATATTCGGCTTTTGACCGAATAAGGCATCCCTTCGACAAACGCCATTAGTTTCTATCACTACGCTCGTGTATCATATAGATTACAGATACGCCCAGTTCAGTTTGATCACTATAGCGAATCGGATAACACTTTTATTTGGATGCTCTTCATTTAGTTCCGCATGCTACAGAAAACGTTTGAAATATAATACTTTCTTATCAAATAAACCACAGATAAATTCATGGGTTATTACTGAACATTTTAAAAAATCTTATTTCCAATACTTATTTCAAACTCAGATATACTCGAAATACTAATTACTATGATATAATGAATTATTCTAACTTTCTTTAACTGGGAATATTATACTTTTGCAATATTTTGGATATAAAATTTTAAAAAATTGACCAAATCATATAAAAAGGGAAATGTGGAGTGGAGTTGATGAGAAAAACCTTTGAGAGGGTGAACGGGAAGGGAACGGCTAGGGAATGGTGAGGACTGGGAGAATGAAGGAGGAAAGAGGACCTCCTTTAATTAAAGATAATAGTACCCCTTGGAAAAAAAAATGAAATATACTTCCTGGTTAATAATGAAAACCTTGCTGAATCCTGCATTCGTTTCTGGAGTAGAGGGATTGAGGCTTCTTGGCTTCATCACTGCCATAGCCTGGAGAAGACACCTGTTCTCTGACTTTTATGACTTTGATGAAATAGGAGATATAAAGGCTGAAAATAGCTTAGGTATTATTTCTAATCAAACATAACTTTTCAATTTTTCGCTTACATGTTCAGCATACAAGTATTATATACATATATATATATATATATATATATATATATGTGTGTGTGTGTGTGTGTGTGTGTGTGTGTGTGTTTGTGTGTGTGTGTGTCACGTGGGCAGGTGGAAATCTTCCAATGACGCGGCTAGGCCCATACCTATCCGTGTGGGGTTTTTTTACCCACTAAAACCCCCTCCCTACACCTGTTTTTCACACTCCATGGACCCGCCGTTAGGAATTACTTCGTGGAGAGGAATGGTTATGCGTCGCCTGATGGTCATTTCCATCTTCTAGCTTCGTGGTCTAAATTCTTCTTCTTCAAGAAGGCACCTGTCTTTACTGATTTTCTTTCATTGTCCTTTCCTCCTCTCTCAGTCTTTTGAGGACCCCTATGTCCAAATTTTTCACCGCTGCCCACTGTTCATCCCTCTCAGCTCACTAAATTTTCAGGAGTCACCTTCTTTCTACAAGTCAGCTCCAATTCTCTTCTCTCATCAGTGAAGCGGGTACATTAAAAAATAAATGCTCTGCTGTTTCCTCTACCGCCATACACGTTGGGCATTCAGCACTGTCGTCGAGTTTTAATCTGTACTATTAGGCTCTAAAGCATCCATGTCCAGACAATAGTTGTGTAAGATGAAAATACAACTCACCATGTCTACTATGTCAGACCCCAACCTGTAGGTCCAACTTCCGGTATTAGCCGTATTCCAACCCAGTTGCCAACGTACGATGGTGGTTTTCCTCTCTTCGTCTCTTGATCTTCGAGAACTACGATTGTACCATCTGTTACTAACATCTCGACCGGAGGCATGCGGGCAATTACACATCCAGCTTCGTAGGAAACATTCCGAAAAGCACTTGTAACCCACAATAAACCTCTTCGATACACTGAGACCATCTGTCTCCTGATGCGGTGGACATGGCTTCTTTCCAGATTGGAGCTCGATATTAAAGAATTGAGGAGACAACAGTTGCCAGAAGCTTTCTGCGACTATTTTTGGCTCCTCCAATATTCGGCATAAGACGCGTCAATAATGAAGTTATTTTTGCCGCTTTGGCGCTGAAAAACTTCGTATGTGTGTTAAAGTGGAGACCTCCACCGATAAGAACTCCCAGGTATTTCAAGCATGGCTGGCAACGAATTTCGTGCCTACCCACTGTGAGAGTAATAGTTTAAATCTGCTTCCTGCTACTGACCAGGATTGCCTCAGTCTTATGGTCAGCAAGCTGCGACCCCACAGAAGTCAGCCATCTTCGAATAATAGCGACAGCCTGGTTGCGATTAGGGTAATCTCCACAATATATTTAGCCACGAACAACAATGCCACATCATCGGCGAACCCACATCACCAGCAACTGTAACTCCATCCGGCATAGGTAACCTAATAACTCCGTCGTACATAACGTTCCACAAGAGAGGACCTAATACTGAGCCCAGTGGAACGCCACCAGTGACCTCATACCTCCTGAAACCACTATCCGAAGCATAAAATAATATCCTATCTCTAAAATAGTGGTTGATGACCCTCAGTAGATACAATAGGACCACCATTGTCCTTAGGACTTCCTATATGCTGGCCCAGTTTGCCATGTTAAATGCGTTAAAAAGGGCAATCTCGGTCATTTGTCCAATAACTTCTATCGTAGATCGCTGTTTTCTAAATCCGTATTGAGCCTTTGAGAGGCGTCTTTCACCTTCCGTAAATTCTTGAAGCCTGGGAGATAGGATCTTCTCAAACACCTTTCCTAAAGTATCCAACAAACAGATTGGGTGATAGGTCGAAGGGTCCTCGAAGCTTCCTTTACCCTTTGGAATCAGAACGAGACGGCTGTCTCCTCCTAGGAGCCGGGAACGACCCTTCATTAAGGGAGGAATTGAAAACCTCCTTAAAAACCTCTGGACGCTTTTTGAGAGCCACCTTAAGCGCTACATTCGGAATGCCGTCCAAACTATGTGCTTTTCAGGTTTTATATCTGTGGCAATGTCCTCCAATTCTTCCTCTGTGACGAGTGGAAAATCAGATAACAGGTTACTACAGATATCTTCTATACATCGCATAGTTTTCGGCTGTTCCGGGAATAACCTCCTGACAATATTGTCCACACTTTCCGGCATTGTGGGAAGTGAGATGACTCTTTATTCAATTTCTTTAAAGCTATTTTGTAGGACCTACCCCACAGGTCTCCATCAACCTCATCACGAAGTTCTTTCCAGCACCGTCGTTTACTATCCTTGATGGCTCTGCGGTGGTTTCTTCTAGGAATCTTGAACTCTTCCTGAAGCCTGCAAAACTCTGGTAGATGCCTTGCTCGCTGGTAACGTCTCCTTGCTAGGTGGCAACACCGACGAAGGCCAGCGTTTATATCTGTCCACCAGTACACTGGGGAACGGTTTTAACCCGGTTTTGAACAAGTCATAACCGCGTCACATGCCCTGGAGATGAATGAGGTAAGTATAAACGTATTTTCCTCTGCTGCGCCATGTAGGGAACATGGATCCTCTCGCATCACCGAGAATGAATCATCATTTTTTTTGAGTTTGAGTATTCCATTTTACCGTTTTCCATATACAACTCTTCCTTCTTGTCGGTTTCTCCAGCTTGGTCAAGAGGGCCTGTGTTAGTCACTGTGAGTGTTTAATGTACATCCACTCGTTGCTCCTTGCTCTCCTCTACCTCCTTGCCACAGAGGCCACTATCATCCCCCCTGGGGCTGCTCCTGGTTGAGAAAGGCCCCAGTTGGATCAAGACATTGTATGAGTAAGTTCCGGCATCATGGAGTAGAGAAAGAGCAGAGGGCCGGCAGAGCATGAGGAGGCCGGCACTATTTGGAGGACACAACCACGCAGATAAAACCACCATCAGTGAAATTCTAATATATGTAATTATCTATAAATAATTATTATAATATGTATAAGGAAAAGGTTTTTCAATTACATATAAATGAAATGTAACATACAGTCCACTAAACTTTTATCAGAGGCACCATATCCGGTATAGGCCAGCTCAGACGTAATCATGGTCCTCCGGGCCAGGATAGCGTAAACAGTGATCATAAAATCCACAAATCTTTCAAGTAGCACCCCGTTGCAAGCGTCCACTGACAAACGTCAAATCAATAATGGATAGCATTCCGGCCCTAGTGAAAGCTGGAACAGTACCGTAGTTTATAAGGACCAAGTCATTTATTTGGACAAATGCTTCTAGAAGAACTGCACCTCGACGATTTGTAGTTTTTCTGCTCCTTTTCGTTGCCCACGCATTAAAATCGCCAGCAATTATAGTTGGCCCATGGCAATTAATATCCGCGAGAATACGATCCAGTAAGTTTGCATAATCTTCGATCGTGATGCTAGGAGCAGTATAGCAGCTAAAAATCATTAATCTTTGCCCATACAAAGCCAGACTGCTTCACTTTATCCACCTCCTGAATACCATATTCACAACAGGCTCAAATAGCAGCTCTATAAGTTATGTCGGATACCCATGCTGTACACTCGAGGTATGTGTGTGTGTGTGTGTGTGTGTGTGTGTGTGTGTGCGTGCATGTGTGTGTATGTGCGTGCGCGTATGTGTGTGTAATTTATATTTATATTTTTGTTTAGATATATACGTTAACAAATATTTAGTAAATTATCATAAATTATATTCACAATTTAGTTTAGATATCTAACATATGTTCAATTAAACTACATGTCTATATTCTCAAGAAAGAAGAAGGTAAGTATGAATTAAGAGCGCTATCTCTGTACAAAGTTGTATGGTTTGGCATACCAAATCAACTAAAGGGTTTGGACATATTGGCAACTAAAAAATAAATTTTTAGCAAGTAAAACTATTGCTTCTTAATTCTAAACAAAAAAATCTACTACTAAAGTGAGACCTTACAGAAAAGTTTCTTTATCAATTAAACCAGAATTGCAACAAACATATTTAGATGAAGAGGATAACTTTAGAATTAATGATCAATATTTGGAAGAATATAAGTTAGATGAAGCTAGTGCCATCAACTTTGCTTTAGGAGAATCAAAAATGACCAATGAAGTTTTTTTGATTCAACGATTTAGAGAGTTAGAAGATTGTCGGATTTCAACTATCTGTGAAATAGGGAAAACATTTTTATTGTGGAAGTTTGATGAAAAACAAGAAGCTGAACATTTGATTACTTCATTTGACAAGGAAGGAAGATTAAAAACCACAGTGGAAGCCCTGAACATGTGTATAGAAGCTTATGTAACGGATTTGTTAGCTGATTGAGGAGTTTGGAAATATTCATTTTTGTTGGTTTACGGAAAAAAAGAGTTGGGCTTCGATTCGCACTGGATTCAATATATGTTCGGTTTGCTGATCGATTTTGTACCCAAGAAAGAACGTATAATTTTGAATGCATATAAATAAATGTCCGAAATGTATAGAATAAATCAAATAGTGTATAATTTACCCCTAGATATTAAAGATTGACTTGATAGAGATGACATTGTGACTGTTGATGATCTTTTGAGGAAACTGAATAGAAAAGAAAAGATAGTTTCATCGTTAATTTATAAGAAATACACAGAAAGGGACTTTTATTCTATTCTACTGTTTTAGGTTCTGCTTTTATCTTTTAAACATTATACTCTACTCTGTTACATAGGATTATCAATAAACTATTGTTTTAGCAATCGTCTAAAAGCTCTACTTTCTTCTGAATTACATATATATATTTATATAAAAGATGTGCACCAAACGTTTTTCATTTCAATGCTTCTCATACGGTCACTATGGTACTGTTACTATGGCAACATCTACGATATAAAAACCGGGGAGGTTACTCTTAGTTATATTTTGCAATGAACAGTTTAAAAAAAATCTTTTTATAACTTGTGTGTGAAATAACATCTATTAATGTCGTTACTGTTTTTCCAGGTAAGATATGTGTAATAAAATGAGTTTGAAAAATCAGTTACAAAAAAATCTAATACATAAAAAATTCTCGTGTCACGGTGTTTGTGGTCGAACTCCAACGAAACGGCTCGACCGATTTTAATGATATTTTTCGGTATATTTAGTAGGTATGAAACGGCCCTAAACTATATTTCTTATCGCTAGGTGATTAGGGTGTCCCTATCCAGAAAATTGTTTTCTATTCTTTTGACAAAGTTTTGTTTTGTATTTTTTTATTGGGTATTAATAATACTTATAACCCTGAATTTTCACCGTCCTACCCCTACCCCTCCATTTTTAAATCACGATTTTAGTATTTTGTATGAACAATATCCAAATAATTTATCCGTCATTAATATTTCACATATTTTAATAATGAAACAATACAAAACTACCACCTGGAGTAATGCAATATGGCACACAAACATTCACTAGAGGCGTAAAACAAAACTCTCAATAATATAAAAAATAAAAAGAGAACTATTCGGTGGCGCTCTGTTACTCTTTTGCGATGATTTCAGACAAACGCCCAGTCATTTCAGTCATTCCATATTCAACGTAAGCTGATGATATCAACGCTTGCTTGAGAACTTCGTCACTGTGTCGCAAAGGTTGAATAAGTCAAGCTAAACGTAAACATAGGCGTCCAAATGCTACACGATTCATACGCTCACATTCACGTAGCAATTGTCTGTTATCGGTGAAGGAAAAGTTGTTGCCCATGAAAATCCTGGTTGCATAAAATTGCCCACGGATTTCTGCACAATCATTGATTCTCAAAATTCTCTCATTGACCGCATATTTCCCGATGTACGCACACATACATAAATCGTGCGTGGCTGGCAGAAACATTTCATTTTGTCAAACATTCATTTTGGCAGAAAAAAACTGGATGTTGGTGATTAAAACTTCAAGATACAGCTGTCGTTGTCAGGTGATTGGGTATCATACAAATCGATCGATACAGTTAGCGATGCCAATGAAGCTGTAAATTATCCAACAGAGTTTTTGAACTCACTGGATTTACCAGGCATGTCCTCACACCGTATAAGACTGAAATATGGATTTCCGGTTATTTTACTTCAGAATTCGAAGCCATCATTACTGTGCATTGGCACACTATTGGTGATGGATAAAAATAGATGAAAAACATTATCCAACGTTAACATTTTGAATGACAAATTCCAATACCGAAAATGTTTTGCTGCCACGAATTCGATTCTTCCCACAGATGTGCAAATCTAATTAAAACACGTTCAATTTCCTATTAGATTGTCATTCACAATGACAATCAATAAGTCGCAAGGCCGAACGATGACCGTTTGCGGATTAGATTCGGGCATACAAAGTTTTTCACACAGACAATTATGCGTAGAATGTTCTAGCGTGGGCAAACCACCAAGCTTATTTTTGTTGGCTAAATACGGACTCTGACAAAAAATGTCGTAAACTCAATTGCTCTTCGAAATTAATATTGATTTTCTTTATTTCATTTTCCCCCTTTATAATAAAAAATATATTACTTTTTTTCATTTTACATCTAGCTTAAAGGAGATTAAACAATAAAAATTTCAGTAGCGTTAATGAAATAAAATGCATTGGGAAAATTAATGATTGGTTATTTTATTTATTTTTTTATAGACGATCAACGTCTACAGCGCTCCATTCCTCTTTCAGCCATAGATCCCATCCCCATATGTCCATTTGATCCTCATAAAAAAATAAACTGTCATCATAGTCGAGCTTGGGAAGACAATTTTCCAGACTTGGTTAAACCTTCACGTATCTGATCGATATCCTCGTGGAATCCATCCTAAACGACGAATACGTTGTGTTCACTGCCTTCGTACTTGAGGTAACCGGGCCAGTACGACTGCATCCAAAATCGGGCCTATACAATCCCTAGAAAAGAACTGCGACACACAACAACACCACACTTCCAGTTTCACTATTATCCACACTTTTAATATTTCACACCTGGGTGTCCAAAGAACCCGATGAGATACGCTGATATTTCTGAAGTGCTCCGCACCGTATATGATGCGACATTTTTCATCACGATAGAACACAAGAGTAACGAACGTTTCACGTTTGATTATCGAATGATAATGCGCATCACCAACGCCGGCAGCAGAAACCTCAAGCGCAATTTCATTCAAATCGTTTCATTCGTTGTATTTTATCGAGAAAAAAAATTGTTCTATTTTATCGATCGTCAAAGCATTCAAAAAGACAATACAGTCGTTATTTTTATTTGGAAACCAAAACATTAACTAGAAATAATCAATATGGCATAATGTTTTCCGAGTCAGCTATTAGTGTTATAATAAAAATAAGTTTTATTTTTTCACAGAGTTTTTATTTCAACCAATAAACTTTAGTATTTGAATCTATCAACATTATAAAACAACATTTTCTTCAGCATTTCTGGAAATACAATGAATAAACTGAAATTTAAATTTGCAGTGAAAACAAATACGATTTTTATAACCTCAATCACTGAAACCTCTAACTAAACATACATTATTCCAGAACCTTTTCATCCGGCTAAATTACATGAAGCAATTATAAATACTTACAATAAATAAAAGCTTACTAAATAGTGAAAATTACACTATAAAAAAGACAAGTATGGATTTCATTAACTGAAGAATTAAAAAAAGTTTATTTTGATGAAGATGGAAATTTGTCCTTCAAGGAATTCTTATGAGCAAGAAGAGATTTAGCCAGCAGGAAACTTATATTTCTGAACAAGCAGTAAAGAAGGTTGGAGAGTTTTTCTGTAAAGAAAAAACATAGCTTGTGGACATGATATTATACGGAAATTGTCGGAGAAATTTGTAGTAAAAAAATTTACAAGGAAAATTGCAAATGTGTACCAATGGGCGAATATTTTTGAAAGCGTATTTAATCGTTAGGAAGTACATGAAGATATTAATAAAATTGAAATCCTTAGATTATTTCTTATACAGCGAAAGGCTAGATCATCAATCTTGTATGAAATGCATTTTAAGTATGTACAGTGTTCATTATTATAATATGCTTTGAAAAAAGGAAGACTTTTATAATAGCCAAATAAATCAATTGATAATACAGTTCTAATTGATCTCGTTGCCATGGGACTCCCAAATTTTATAACTGATAGGATTGATAAAAATAATTTGTTTAAAACATGTGATTTATTTAAAAACCTAACAGGTTCAGAAGATTTAGTAATTACAACAAATTTAACAAAATAGAAACTGGGTTTGAAAATAAAATTAATAAAAAAAGTAAACAAGACAAATCTTGTAAAAATATGTAAAAGAAAAACAAAGGTATAAGATATCTCCCTGAAGCCTTTTATTGGTTTAAAAACCAAATTAACGATAGCTATAAGACGGAGCAAGTAAAAATATTAACCTTTCTGAGTTTAAAGCAGAAATTATTGAACAGGATTCAAAAAATTAACAGGTCCTGACCTCCTCAATGAGCAGTCGCCATGTGCTGCCGCTCTCAAGCTTCTGATCCGCTGCCACTCCATCAACCCATTGAAGCCTTGGCCTACCAGTCCGTTCTGTACTGTGAAGTATTGTGTCCACTACTTTTCTAAGAATTTCTTCCACTTCCATCCTTGCGACATGACCAGCCCTGACTGAGCCTCCCCAGTTTTATAAACTTTATAATGTCCACATCTCCGTAAAGGTCATAAAGCTCCCAGCTCCTCCTAATCCTCCATCCATCCCCATCTCTCACTGGGCTAACTATATGCCGTAATATTTTTCTTTCGAAAATAAAAAGAAATTTCATTATTTCTTGAGATAGCCCAGGTTTGGGAAGGATAGGTAAGATCAGGGCGTATAAGAGCCTTGCATATGACCAGTTTAATACCCCTGGTAAGGGATCTGCTGCGAAGAGTTTTCAGTAAGGCGAAATATGCCTCTTTGCCGCCACTATCCGTTTTCTTATCTCAGCAGAGACATCGTTTATTAGTGTCACTAAGGGTCCCAAATACGCGAACTCGTCAACCCTTTGGAACGTGTAAGGGCCTACAATCAGTGTCTCATCACCACCAGTCCCTGTGTGGTCATTACCTCCATATATTTTGTTTTCCCCTCGTTTATGGTGAACCCCATGGCTGAAGCAGCGTCCATGAGTTTCCCAAAGGCTTCTACCAATTCCAATCGGGTTCTGGCAACGACATGCAGGTCATCAGCGTATCCCAATATCTGTACAGTACGGGTAAATAACGTGCGGCCTATCTGGATTCATGAATCCCAGACAACTTTCTCCAGTGCAAGATTAAAAAGAAGACAGGCCAGTCTATCCATCTGTCTTTAGTGGAGTGAAATGCGGCAGAGCAGTCAGACTGGATCCGTACCTGACACTTTACATCTTTCATTGTCAACTTCACGAGACGTATCAGCTTGCTTGGAATGCCCAGTTCTATCATCGCCTCACACAGCTTAGGTCGTTTGATGCTGTCATATGCACTTTTAAAGTCAACAAACAAGTGATGTGTAGGGATTTTATATTCATGACCCCGTTCCAAAATTGTCCTGAGGGTCAGCTGGATCTGCCTTTCCGGAAGCCAACTTTTAAATTTACAAAATATAATTTTGCACAAGATTCAGTAAAGTATTTAGGCCGAATAATAAAAAATAATACAATTAGACCATCGATGGATAATTTAATTGCTATAAGACATTTTCCAACTCCAAGAACACAATAGAATATTCGACTATTTCTAAGAAAAATATTTTTTTTATAAAATATGCACCGAATATGTCCATTATATTAGACCTGTTACATAGTTTAATGAGGAAAGGACACAAGTTTATTTGGTTAGAAAAATTCCAAGAATCATTCAAAAAAAAAAAAAAAAACTTTGTTTCAAACATATTTTGGTATATCCAGTAATTTGGTATATCCAGATCTACCAATAACAAATGTAAAAATAATACGTAAACCTAAAAAATACAAAAAAAAAAGGAATACCATTCCTATTACCGTCCTATCACACTTTTGCTCATCCTGAAACGATTGTACGCCATCCTGACATACTTTCTCACTATCCAATCCTATCTTACTAATAGGTCATTCAAAGTAAACAACAATAATGTATTTTCATCCAACCTTTCTCAATGCTGGTGTTCCTCAAGGCAGTATCCTCTGTCCAATCCTTAGCATAGTTTATACAGCTGTCATCCCAACCCATCCTAATACTATCCTTTCTTTGTTTGCTGGTGATACATATGTATTACGAGTAAACACTAGTCCAGTTATTGCATCCCATACTCTTCATCCCCAGTGATATACCTTTATAAATAGTGTCAAAACTGGAGGGTAAAAATAAATTCCCACAAATCCTGTCAAACAACGTTTATAGTGAATCTAAACCATTCTAAAACCACATGAATAGGCACAAACAATTCTACTAATATTATAAATGCGAAAGTTTTTATGTTTGTCTCCCTTTCACGCAATAACTACTGAACGGATTAGGATGAAACTTTTCAGTAATATAGGCTTTACATCAGAATAACACATAGGCTACAGCAAGGGCGGATTTAGGGGGGGCACGTCCCTCCCCCCAGACAGTTTTTTAGGTACTGTGGAGAATCCATTATAGTACATAATTAAAGGCAAATCAGGAACTTAGCATTTTGAAATTTACAGATAGGCTCTTTGTTATTAATTTAATAATGAAATTTGGATAATTCCACCCCCAAGGGTCTCTCCCTAGATACAATAGGGGTTCAAAGATTGTATGGAATCCATGAGTATGTAACGAATGTCAGTTTTGACACTAGAAATCTGAAATTTTGGATGTACCAGTAACTGATAGTTAAAAAAAATTAAATTATTTATTTAAAATGACCTGTCTCGAAACAATATGTGGCAGACCAAATTCCAGGCGAGCGAAGCCGCAGAAAAAAGCTAGTATCAAGTAAAAGTAATATTTGATTTGTTCTGCCAGGCTTTGGAAGCACTTCTAAGCAATGGCTTCCTATTTTTCTACCTTTCTTTTCTTTTCTAAACTTCTATTACTTTTACATTTAAAATCTCAGTATTTTGGTAAAGAAAGATGAAATAAATAAAAAGAGTAAAAATAAATAGTTGCTGTTAAAATAAAGGAAACTGCTTAAATAAAAGATAAGTTTCAAATATAATAGTGCAACTTCTCTACCCAAAGGATAATAAAGAAGATTAATAAAAGAAATATTAATGAAAGAAATAAAATATGAGAAAATTAAAGCGAAATATTAAGGCAAGTGTTACATGACATTCAGCTGAACACGTCTAGGTTGACTAGGCTTGATAATTGTCACTGCCGGGTAACCGTCTAATTGTCTACACCTTACTCTACCTCCACTAAACCAGACGTACTTGATAGGGTGTCATCGCTTCGCTGACGTAGACGCGGTGCGCTTCGTTGTCTCTCCAGCCTAGGTGTCGTGTTGAGAAGTCCCTTTTGATTTTCTTCTGCCGAACTAATTCGTCCCTAATTGTTTCCTGCACGAATCTAGCAATGATGGGACCAGGGCTACATCTTGCTTTGCCCTGAGCCGTACTGGATGGTCAAGATCTTGCGGACATAACTTCACGCCTAGGCCTGCCCCGACGCTTAGAATCGTGCTAACTATACTTTCGCCCTGCTTCTCTGGGTGCCGCTTATATCGATTGAATTTTTCGGTGAGCCTGTTCGGCGTGGTTTAGGTAACCCTCTAACACGGAGATTATTTCTATTAGTGTCTTATTCTCTAATGTCAGCTTTTCAAGTTGCATATTTTTCTCCTCTAGGAGGATTTCTATTTTAAGCACTTTTCCATTATTTTCGAAAGAAATTTCAGACTTTTTTTGTAGTGTATCTTTAAGTTCGTCGATAGGTTGCAGCTTAACCATTATCTCTTTAAATTCTTCGTTATCATGTTTATCAAAAGATTAGGATCAGAAACTGACAATGTATCTTAACATTCGGGACATTTCCATTTTTTAATGATTTCAGCGTCACCGGAATCGAATTTCGCAGATTTTAAATTAAAAAATGGAGGCAAATAATGCATGCCAGTCTCGCCTTCTCATCCCGGCCAGCTGATTTGTTGCATATTTTGCAGTTTACCATTTTTAACAATAATATAGAAGTAATTTTTTTTTAAAGAAAATAGGATGTGATAGATGTAAATAATAACAACCTGAATGTTGACTTACACGGAGACTGATATCCAGTATAGGATTGCCAAGGGTGGAGCCAGGATTTTTTTCTGGGGGGACACACGGGCAGACGGGAAAAAAATCAACAATAAAATACAAATAAACTTGTTGGATCTATAGAAATATTTCAAAGGTTTATTAAAATATAAAACAATAGTTTCACTCATGTTCTTTATGTTATTTTAACAACTATGATCATGTTATTTGCCTATAATTATGAACTATAATGGATGCTCCGCAGTACACAAAAACCTGTCTGGGGAGCCACGTGCCCCCCCTAAATCCGCCCTTGATTAGTGCCAGTAGACACTGAACTGTTTTAACCGTCTTTGTTAACTGGTTAATTTTTTTTAAAGTTCCTGAGATTTAAGTAGATCCAAGTATATTAAGAAATTCTTCAACACTTCACAGTTATTTATTAACAATTAAATACTTAATTAGAGAACAATTTTCACTAAGTAGTTATTATGGGTTATTTAGAAAAATAATGATTATAAGGATAACACTGGGGGCACTCAACACGACAAGAGCCACTCTAAAGGCACGGGTGCGCCTTAACCGTTATTGTCCGAAGTTTACTCGGGCGTTATTGGTCGATCTCGGTCGATGTCGTCCGACGACATCCGTTCAGGAGTCCGAACTTGTTGGGATTTCTCGCCTGTCTGCCTGCGTCTACAGCACAATTTTAGTGTATTTATAGTCTAATTTCATAATTTAGCCGTTTTCCTGTGTTATTATCTACCTACATTACTATGGATATTGAATAATTAATTAGTTATACATACATACATACTTCTATATCTCTCCCTTATATCTCACCTTGTTATGTTTATATTTTTTTCATTTTGTAACTTTCTGTTTACCATTTTTTTCTATTTTTATTTTGTTTTGCATTATCACCTTTCTGTTAATTTATTCTTTGATAATTTGTATTCATATAATTCCTTCACAATTTCGTTCAACTTTTCTATTATTATATTATTGTATTCTTGGTACTGCAATGTATTTATATAGTTATTTTGCTTTGTCTGTTTTCTCTTATAGCCCTGAAGATGACCTACAAAGTAGGTCGAAACGTCGGCACACAATAAATAAATACTCACTTATTTGGTGTTTCTTTTGACTGCACCCCCAACTATCTCTATCCTTACATTAGAAGTACCAGTCAACTAATTTCTTCTCTGATATTTATGTATGTTTTCCGGGGTAATAGGCCGGATGATTTCGGTATATTAAACATTGGGTTGGGGACAATCAATGATGTTGATATGCCCCTGAGAGAAAAATTTTGATATCTTCGGAATTATGTAATTATTTAATTATAATTCGGAAGTACAGTATGTTAATTTTGTTCGTCATTCGGTAACTATTGGTGCCATTGTGTGTTTATGGGAGGTATTGGAGTGGTGCGACATTGCTAGGCGACACTTAAATACATTTTCCTCCAAGCTGCCCCATTCTCGCTTACCGCTATTCTATAGGCTACTGGTCGGTAACCTTTTTTGGCCGTGGGTCGAATTCCACAAAAATGTGAGTATTAAAGAGGCATTCGGGTTTTTTTCGCATTATACTTGGTCGATAGGGGTGGGACCGCTGCTTCGTCGTCAAGTGGCTATAACATAGGTTTATGGTTGCATGTAATAATATAAGGTGCAACGCAATGGACAAAATGATGAGGCTGCGGTGTAAGAAGGTCTATCGTAGACCTAAGTGTAGGTAAGATCATTCAAATATAACACAAGTGTCGACGCCTATCTTGGGATCATAATATGCATATACTAAAATATTTCTACCAATATTCATCTTTAAGTAATCTCAGAAATTATCCAGTGGTTTTATCCTTTTTGCGGACTATGCAAGACTACTGGAGAATATGGAAATGACAGAACGCAGGATAGCTTGTACACGGTTATTGTAATTATAGTGACAGTGTCACGAAAGTTGAGATGGGCTTGTAAAGTTGTTGACCACAGTAACGAACGATTTTTTTTAATAACAATCGATTATTATTGAGCCGACCGGTAAACCGAGGTGTATGTGGGAGGATCACTGGCGGATCTAGGGAAATTTTCAGGGGTGGGGCATGGGTCAAGGTGAATTTGTTATCAATGTATACGATCCATATATGAATGAAGATATAGTACATAAAATATCAATTTTTAATTCAATATATTCACTATCTATATGTGAATGAAAAACAAAAGGGTTCGGAATCGCCGATTTGGATGGACCCATTGAGAAAATATTCGATGCAATGTATAATTTTGGTGTGTAAAACGTGTTTTACAAATTCAGCTCGATATCAACTAATGAGAACTCTATGGTGGGGCCATGGGCAATAGAACACTGATCTTACAGTGGATTATTTAATCACATTGAAAATCGTTTATCTGGCCTGTAGTCCAATGAAAAAGGATATCCCTGAAAACCCTTAATTCTCCAGTTGGAACAGGTCGTAGTCCTGGAATTCTCCAGTTAGAACAGGTACAAGTCCTGGAATTGGATTCTTTTAAAGTCGATTGAGTAATCAGTTGGGTGGGGGAAGGGTTAGCTCTTAAATGAGATACAGTCTTAGTAATCTAGTCAATTGAATGGCTCAATCAAAGCTGAGGCCAGAGATCAATTTCTTCTTTTACAGCTGCTTAACTTTTTTTCTAATGAGGTAAATTAGTTCTTATCATATATATATATATATATATATATATATATATATATATATATATATATATATATATATTCATCAGAAATTGCCTTTCTGGTTATTTCTAAAATTCAAAGTGGAATTAGTGGATATTTGTTGCTGAGCTTATGTTCACAATTTGTTATTTGCTGTGATTAATTTTATATTTTTGATAAATTTTATATATATATATATATATATATATATATATATATATATATATATATATATATTATGCACTAGAATCCATAAAAGATCGATATTTCAAAACGGGAAATATTAGCAATTGAAAAAGTGAAATATTACCTCGTTTATACTTAGGAGATGCATACTCCATTAATATATTTCATAGTTAAATGTTGTAATAATGAAATATTTGCATGAATAAACGCTATATATTTGTAATATTTAATAAATTACTCCTATGTTCATCGGTTCAGAGCTGGTTCCACACTGAGCACGAGGTACCAAGTACGAACTTGCACCGTCATGTCGGGTACAATGTTCAAAGTATAGAAAAAGTGTAAAATTAAACTTAATGGAGCTGTTTTAATTTATTTTACCAATAAAAAACCCTCTAAACTCATTATACTACATTTGAAAAAAAAATATCGATAATTTTAAACGGAAAATAACTATTATTAAAAAGAAATGAAATATTTCGTCATATTCTTTCTTTTGGTGTTATATTATCTATATAAATGTACATATATAAATCCATCATAAATGCACTAGAAGCAATAAAACATAGATAATTGAGAACGGGAAATATTAGTATTTGAAAAAGTGAATTATTACCTCATTTACACTCCGAAGATTAAAACCTCATTAATTTCGTAGATAGTAAAATGTAATAATGAAATATTTGCATGAATATACGCGTTATATTTGCAATAACTATTAATTTATTCCCATGTTCATCGGTTCAGAGCTGGTTCCACACTAAGCACGAGGTACCTAGTACGAACCTGCACCGTCATGTCGGGTACAATGTTCAAAGGAGAGAAAAAGTGTAAAATTAAACTTAATGGAACTGTTTTAATTTATTTTACCAATAAAAAACCCTCTAAACTCATTATACTACATTTGAAAAAAAAATATCGATAATTTTAAACGGAAAATAACTATTATTAAAAAGAATTAAATATTTCGTCATATTCTTTCTTTTTATGTTATATTATCTATATAAAAAGTATATAAATTCGTTGTAAATGCACTAGAAGCATTAAAAGATAGATAATTAAAGACAGGAAATATTAATTATTGAAAAAGTGTATTAGTACCTCATTTACACTCCGAAGATTAAAACCTCATTAATTTCGTAGATAGTAAAATGTAATAATGAAATATTTGCATGAATATACGCGTTATATTTGCAATAACTATTAATTTATTCCCATGTTCATCGGTTCAGAGCTGGTTCCACACTAAGCACGAGGTACCAAGTACGAACCTGCACCGTCATGTCGGGTACAATGTTCAAAGTAGAGAAAATGTTTAAAATTAAACTTAATGGAACTGTTTTAATTTATTTTACCAATAAAAAACCCTCTAAACTCAATATACTACATTTGAAAAAAAAAATATATCGATAATTTTAAACGGAAAATAACTATTATTAAAAAAAAAATGAAATATTTCGTCATATTCTTTCTTTTGGTGTTATATTATCTATATAAAAGTATATAAATCCATCATAAATGCACTAGAAGCAATAAAACATAGATAATTGAGACCGGGAAATATTAGTATTTGAAAAAGTGAATTATTACCTCATTTACACTCCGAAGATTAAAACCTCATTAATTTCGTAGATATTAAAATGTAATAATGAAATATTTGCATGAATAAACGCTATTTATTTGTAATATTTAATAAATTACTCCTATGTTCATCGGTTCAGAGCTGGTTCCACACTGAGCACGAGGTACCAAGTACGAACTTGCACCGTCATGTCGGGTACAATGTTCAAAGTAGAGAAAAAGTGTAAAATTAAACTTAATGGAGCTGTTTTAATTTATTTTACCAATAAAAAACCCTCTAAACTCACTATACTACATTTGAATAAAAAATATCGATAATTTTAAACGGAAAATAACTATTATTAAAAAGAAATGAAATATTTCGTCATATTCTTTCTTTTGGTGTTATATTATCTATATAAATGTACATATATAAATCCATCATAAATGCACTAGAAGCAATAAAACATAGATAATTGAGACCGGGAAATATTAGTATTTGAAAAAGTGAATTATTACCTCATTTACACTCCGAAGATTAGAACCTCATTAATTTCGTAGATATTAAAATGTAATAATGAAATATTTGCATGAATAAACGCTATGCATTTGTAATATTTAATAAATTACTCCTATGTTCATCGGTTCAGAGCTGGTTCCACACTGAGCACGAGGTACCAAGTACGAACTTGCACCGTCATGTCGGGTACAATGGTCAAAGTAGAGAAAAAGTGTAAAATTAAACTTAGTGGAGCTGTTTTAATTTATTTTACCAATAAAAAACCCTCTAAACTCATTATACTACATTTGAAAAAAAAATATCGATAATTTTAAACGGAAAATAACTATTATTAAAAAGAAATGAAATATTTCGTCATATTCTTTCTTTTGGTGTTATATTATCTATATAAATGTACATATATAAATCCATCATAAATGCACTAGAAGCAATAAAACATAGATAATTGAGAACGGGAAATATTAGTATTTGAAAAAGTGAATTATTACCTCATTTACACTCCGAAGATTAAAACCTCATTAATTTCGTAGATAGTAAAATGTAATAATGAAATATTTGCATGAATATACGCGTTATATTTGCAATAACTATTAATTTATTCCCATGTTCATCGGTTCAGAGCTGGTTCCACACTAAGCACGAGGTACCTAGTACGAACCTGCACCGTCATGTCGGGTACAATGTTCAAAGTAGAGAAAAAGTGTAAAATTAAACTTAATGGAACTGTTTTAATTTATTTTACCAATAAAAAACCCTCTAAACTCATTATACTACATTTGAAAAAAAAAATATCGATAATTTTAAACGGAAAATAACTATTATTAAAAAGAATTAAATATTTCGTCATATTCTTTCTTTTTATGTTATATTATCTATATAAAAAGTATATAAATTCGTTGTAAATGCACTAGAAGCATTAAAAGATAGATAATTAAAGACAGGAAATATTAATTATTGAAAAAGTGTATTAGTACCTCATTTACACTCCGAAGATTAAAACCTCATTAATTTCGTAGATAGTAAAATGTAATAATGAAATATTTGCATGAATATACGCGTTATATTTGCAATAACTATTAATTTATTCCCATGTTCATCGGTTCAGAGCTGGTTCCACACTAAGCACGAGGTACCAAGTACGAACCTGCACCGTCATGTCGGGTACAATGTTCAAAGTAGAGAAAATGTTTAAAATTAAACTTAATGGAACTGTTTTAATTTATTTTACCAATAAAAAACCCTCTAAACTCAATATACTACATTTGAAAAAAAAAATATATCGATAATTTTAAACGGAAAATAACTATTATTAAAAAAAAAATGAAATATTTCGTCATATTCTTTCTTTTGGTGTTATATTATCTATATAAAAGTATATAAATCCATCATAAATGCACTAGAAGCAATAAAACATAGATAATTGAGACCGGGAAATATTAGTATTTGAAAAAGTGAATTATTACCTCATTTACACTCCGAAGATTAAAACCTCATTAATTTCGTAGATATTAAAATGTAATAATGAAATATTTGCATGAATAAACGCTATTTATTTGTAATATTTAATAAATTACTCCTATGTTCATCGGTTCAGAGCTGGTTCCACACTGAGCACGAGGTACCAAGTACGAACTTGCACCGTCATGTCGGGTACAATGTTCAAAGTAGAGAAAAAGTGTAAAATTAAACTTAATGGAGCTGTTTTAATTTATTTTACCAATAAAAAACCCTCTAAACTCACTATACTACATTTGAATAAAAAATATCGATAATTTTAAACGGAAAATAACTATTATTAAAAAGAAATGAAATATTTCGTCATATTCTTTCTTTTGGTGTTATATTATCTATATAAATGTACATATATAAATCCATCATAAATGCACTAGAAGCAATAAAACATAGATAATTGAGACCGGGAAATATTAGTACAAATTTGAAAAAGTGAATTATTACCTCATTTACACTCCGAAGATTAAAACCTCATTAATTTCGTAGATATTAAAATGTAATAATGAAATATTTGCATGAATAAACGCTATGCATTTGTAATATTTAATAAATTACTCCTATGTTCATCGGTTCAGAGCTGGTTCCACACTGAGCACGAGGTACCAAGTACGAACTTGCACCGTCATGTCGGGTACAATGGTCAAAGTAGAGAAAAAGTGTAAAATTAAACTTAGTGGAGCTGTTTTAATTTATTTTACCAATAAAAAACCCTCTAAACTCATTATACTACATTTGAAAAAAAAATATCGATAATTTTAAACGGAAAATAACTATTATTAAAAAGAAATGAAATATTTCGTCATATTCTTTCTTTTGGTGTTATATTATCTATATAAATGTACATATATAAATCCATCATAAATGCACTAGAAGCAATAAAACATAGATAATTGAGACCGGGAAATATTAGTACAAATTTGAAAAAGTGAATTATTACCTCATTTACACTCCGAAGATTAAAACCTCATTAATTTCGTAGATATTAAAATGTAATAATGAAATATTTGCATGAATAAACGCTATGCATTTGTAATATTTAATAAATTACTCCTATGTTCATCGGTTCAGAGCTGGTTCCACACTGAGCACGAGGTACCAAGTACGAACTTGCACCGTCATGTCGGGTACAATGTTCAAAGTAGAGAAAAAGTGTAAAATTAAACTTAATGGAGCTGTTTTAATTTATTTTACCAATAAAAAACCCTCTAAACTCACTATACTACATTTGAATAAAAAATATCGATAATTTTAAACGGAAAATAACTATTATTAAAAAGAAATGAAATATTTCGTCATATTCTTTCTTTTGGTGTTATATTATCTATATAAATGTACATATATAAATCCATCATAAATGCACTAGAAGCAATAAAACATAGATAATTGAGACCGGGAAATATTAGTATTTGAAAAAGTGAATTATTACCTCATTTACACTCCGAAGATTAGAACCTCATTAATTTCGTAGATATTAAAATGTAATAATGAAATATTTGCATGAATAAACGCTATGCATTTGTAATATTTAATAAATTACTCCTATGTTCATCGGTTCAGAGCTGGTTCCACACTGAGCACGAGGTACCAAGTACGAACTTGCACCGTCATGTCGGGTACAATGGTCAAAGTAGAGAAAAAGTGTAAAATTAAACTTAATGGAACTGTTTTAATTTATTTTACCAATAAAAAACCCTCTAAACTCATTATACTACATTTGAAAAAAAAAATATCGATAATTTTAAACGGAAAATAACTATTATTAAAAAGAATTAAATATTTCGTCATATTCTTTCTTTTTATGTTATATTATCTATATAAAAAGTATATAAATTCGTTGTAAATGCACTAGAAGCATTAAAAGATAGATAATTAAAGACAGGAAATATTAATTATTGAAAAAGTGTATTAGTACCTCATTTACACTCCGAAGATTAAAACCTCATTAATTTCGTAGATAGTAAAATGTAATAATGAAATATTTGCATGAATATACGCGTTATATTTGCAATAACTATTAATTTATTCCCATGTTCATCGGTTCAGAGCTGGTTCCACACTAAGCACGAGGTACCAAGTACGAACCTGCACCGTCATGTCGGGTACAATGTTCAAAGTAGAGAAAATGTTTAAAATTAAACTTAATGGAACTGTTTTAATTTATTTTACCAATAAAAAACCCTCTAAACTCAATATACTACATTTGAAAAAAAAAATATATCGATAATTTTAAACGGAAAATAACTATTATTAAAAAAAAAATGAAATATTTCGTCATATTCTTTCTTTTGGTGTTATATTATCTATATAAAAGTATATAAATCCATCATAAATGCACTAGAAGCAATAAAACATAGATAATTGAGACCGGGAAATATTAGTATTTGAAAAAGTGAATTATTACCTCATTTACACTCCGAAGATTAAAACCTCATTAATTTCGTAGATATTAAAATGTAATAATGAAATATTTGCATGAATAAACGCTATGCATTTGTAATATTTAATAAATTACTCCTATGTTCATCGGTTCAGAGCTGGTTCCACACTGAGCACGAGGTACCAAGTACGAACTTGCACCGTCATGTCGGGTACAATGTTCAAAGTAGAGAAAAAGTGTAAAATTAAACTTAATGGAGCTGTTTTAATTTATTTTACCAATAAAAAACCCTCTAAACTCACTATACTACATTTGAATAAAAAATATCGATAATTTTAAACGGAAAATAACTATTATTAAAAAGAAATGAAATATTTCGTCATATTCTTTCTTTTGGTGTTATATTATCTATATAAATGTACATATATAAATCCATCATAAATGCACTAGAAGCAATAAAACATAGATAATTGAGACCGGGAAATATTAGTACAAATTTGAAAAAGTGAATTATTACCTCATTTACACTCCGAAGATTAAAACCTCATTAATTTCGTAGATATTAAAATGTAATAATGAAATATTTGCATGAATAAACGCTATGCATTTGTAATATTTAATAAATTACTCCTATGTTCATCGGTTCAGAGCTGGTTCCACACTGAGCACGAGGTACCAAGTACGAACTTGCACCGTCATGTCGGGTACAATGTTCAAAGTAGAGAAAAAGTGTAAAATTAAACTTAATGGAGCTGTTTTAATTTATTTTACCAATAAAAAACCCTCTAAACTCACTATACTACATTTGAATAAAAAATATCGATAATTTTAAACGGAAAATAACTATTATTAAAAAGAAATGAAATATTTCGTCATATTCTTTCTTTTGGTGTTATATTATCTATATAAATGTACATATATAAATCCATCATAAATGCACTAGAAGCAATAAAACATAGATAATTGAGACCGGGAAATATTAGTATTTGAAAAAGTGAATTATTACCTCATTTACACTCCGAAGATTAGAACCTCATTAATTTCGTAGATATTAAAATGTAATAATGAAATATTTGCATGAATAAACGCTATGCATTTGTAATATTTAATAAATTACTCCTATGTTCATCGGTTCAGAGCTGGTTCCACACTGAGCACGAGGTACCAAGTACGAACTTGCACCGTCATGTCGGGTACAATGGTCAAAGTAGAGAAAAAGTGTAAAATTAAACTTAGTGGAGCTGTTTTAATTTATTTTACCAATAAAAAACCCTCTAAACTCATTATACTACATTTGAAAAAAAAATATCGATAATTTTAAACGGAAAATAACTATTATTAAAAAGAAATGAAATATTTCGTCATATTCTTTCTTTTGGTGTTATATTATCTATATAAATGTACATATATAAATCCATCATAAATGCACTAGAAGCAATAAAACATAGATAATTGAGAACGGGAAATATTAGTATTTGAAAAAGTGAATTATTACCTCATTTACACTCCGAAGATTAAAACCTCATTAATTTCGTAGATAGTAAAATGTAATAATGAAATATTTGCATGAATATACGCGTTATATTTGCAATAACTATTAATTTATTCCCATGTTCATCGGTTCAGAGCTGGTTCCACACTAAGCACGAGGTACCTAGTACGAACCTGCACCGTCATGTCGGGTACAATGTTCAAAGTAGAGAAAAAGTGTAAAATTAAACTTAATGGAACTGTTTTAATTTATTTTACCAATAAAAAACCCTCTAAACTCATTATACTACATTTGAAAAAAAAATATCGATAATTTTAAACGGAAAATAACTATTATTAAAAAGAATTAAATATTTCGTCATATTCTTTCTTTTTATGTTATATTATCTATATAAAAAGTATATAAATTCGTTGTAAATGCACTAGAAGCATTAAAAGATAGATAATTAAAGACAGGAAATATTAATTATTGAAAAAGTGTATTAGTACCTCATTTACACTCCGAAGATTAAAACCTCATTAATTTCGTAGATAGTAAAATGTAATAATGAAATATTTGCATGAATATACGCGTTATATTTGCAATAACTATTAATTTATTCCCATGTTCATCGGTTCAGAGCTGGTTCCACACTAAGCACGAGGTACCAAGTACGAACCTGCACCGTCATGTCGGGTACAATGTTCAAAGTAGAGAAAATGTTTAAAATTAAACTTAATGGAACTGTTTTAATTTATTTTACCAATAAAAAACCCTCTAAACTCAATATACTACATTTGAAAAAAAAAATATATCGATAATTTTAAACGGAAAATAACTATTATTAAAAAAAAAATGAAATATTTCGTCATATTCTTTCTTTTGGTGTTATATTATCTATATAAAAGTATATAAATCCATCATAAATGCACTAGAAGCAATAAAACATAGATAATTGAGACCGGGAAATATTAGTATTTGAAAAAGTGAATTATTACCTCATTTACACTCCGAAGATTAAAACCTCATTAATTTCGTAGATATTAAAATGTAATAATGAAATATTTGCATGAATAAACGCTATGCATTTGTAATATTTAATAAATTACTCCTATGTTCATCGGTTCAGAGCTGGTTCCACACTGAGCACGAGGTACCAAGTACGAACTTGCACCGTCATGTCGGGTACAATGTTCAAAGTAGAGAAAAAGTGTAAAATTAAACTTAATGGAGCTGTTTTAATTTATTTTACCAATAAAAAACCCTCTAAACTCACTATACTACATTTGAATAAAAAATATCGATAATTTTAAACGGAAAATAACTATTATTAAAAAGAAATGAAATATTTCGTCATATTCTTTCTTTTGGTGTTATATTATCTATATAAATGTACATATATAAATCCATCATAAATGCACTAGAAGCAATAAAACATAGATAATTGAGACCGGGAAATATTAGTACAAATTTGAAAAAGTGAATTATTACCTCATTTACACTCCGAAGATTAAAACCTCATTAATTTCGTAGATATTAAAATGTAATAATGAAATATTTGCATGAATAAACGCTATGCATTTGTAATATTTAATAAATTACTCCTATGTTCATCGGTTCAGAGCTGGTTCCACACTGAGCACGAGGTACCAAGTACGAACTTGCACCGTCATGTCGGGTACAATGTTCAAAGTAGAGAAAAAGTGTAAAATTAAACTTAATGGAGCTGTTTTAATTTATTTTACCAATAAAAAACCCTCTAAACTCACTATACTACATTTGAATAAAAAATATCGATAATTTTAAACGGAAAATAACTATTATTAAAAAGAAATGAAATATTTCGTCATATTCTTTCTTTTGGTGTTATATTATCTATATAAATGTACATATATAAATCCATCATAAATGCACTAGAAGCAATAAAACATAGATAATTGAGACCGGGAAATATTAGTATTTGAAAAAGTGAATTATTACCTCATTTACACTCCGAAGATTAGAACCTCATTAATTTCGTAGATATTAAAATGTAATAATGAAATATTTGCATGAATAAACGCTATGCATTTGTAATATTTAATAAATTACTCCTATGTTCATCGGTTCAGAGCTGGTTCCACACTGAGCACGAGGTACCAAGTACGAACTTGCACCGTCATGTCGGGTACAATGGTCAAAGTAGAGAAAAAGTGTAAAATTAAACTTAGTGGAGCTGTTTTAATTTATTTTACCAATAAAAAACCCTCTAAACTCAATATACTACATTTGAAAAAAAAAATATATCGATAATTTTAAACGGAAAATAACTATTATTAAAAAAAAAATGAAATATTTCGTCATATTCTTTCTTTTGGTGTTATATTATCTATATAAAAGTATATAAATCCATCATAAATGCACTAGAAGCAATAAAACATAGATAATTGAGACCGGGAAATATTAGTATTTGAAAAAGTGAATTATTACCTCATTTACACTCCGAAGATTAAAACCTCATTAATTTCGTAGATATTAAAATGTAATAATGAAATATTTGCATGAATAAACGCTATGCATTTGTAATATTTAATAAATTACTCCTATGTTCATCGGTTCAGAGCTGGTTCCACACTGAGCACGAGGTACCAAGTACGAACTTGCACCGTCATGTCGGGTACAATGTTCAAAGTAGAGAAAAAGTGTAAAATTAAACTTAATGGAGCTGTTTTAATTTATTTTACCAATAAAAAACCCTCTAAACTCACTATACTACATTTGAATAAAAAATATCGATAATTTTAAACGGAAAATAACTATTATTAAAAAGAAATGAAATATTTCGTCATATTCTTTCTTTTGGTGTTATATTATCTATATAAATGTACATATATAAATCCATCATAAATGCACTAGAAGCAATAAAACATAGATAATTGAGACCGGGAAATATTAGTACAAATTTGAAAAAGTGAATTATTACCTCATTTACACTCCGAAGATTAAAACCTCATTAATTTCGTAGATATTAAAATGTAATAATGAAATATTTGCATGAATAAACGCTATGCATTTGTAATATTTAATAAATTACTCCTATGTTCATCGGTTCAGAGCTGGTTCCACACTGAGCACGAGGTACCAAGTACGAACTTGCACCGTCATGTCGGGTACAATGTTCAAAGTAGAGAAAAAGTGTAAAATTAAACTTAATGGAGCTGTTTTAATTTATTTTACCAATAAAAAACCCTCTAAACTCACTATACTACATTTGAATAAAAAATATCGATAATTTTAAACGGAAAATAACTATTATTAAAAAGAAATGAAATATTTCGTCATATTCTTTCTTTTGGTGTTATATTATCTATATAAATGTACATATATAAATCCATCATAAATGCACTAGAAGCAATAAAACATAGATAATTGAGACCGGGAAATATTAGTATTTGAAAAAGTGAATTATTACCTCATTTACACTCCGAAGATTAAAACCTCATTAATTTCGTAGATATTAAAATGTAATAATGAAATATTTGCATGAATAAACGCTATGCATTTGTAATATTTAATAAATTACTCCTATGTTCATCGGTTCAGAGCTGGTTCCACACTGAGCACGAGGTACCAAGTACGAACTTGCACCGTCATGTCGGGTACAATGGTCAAAGTAGAGAAAAAGTGTAAAATTAAACTTAGTGGAGCTGTTTTAATTTATTTTACCAATAAAAAACCCTCTAAACTCATTATACTACATTTGAAAAAAAAATATCGATAATTTTAAACGGAAAATAACTATTATTAAAAAGAAATGAAATATTTCGTCATATTCTTTCTTTTGGTGTTATATTATCTATATAAATGTACATATATAAATCCATCATAAATGCACTAGAAGCAATAAAACATAGATAATTGAGAACGGGAAATATTAGTATTTGAAAAAGTGAATTATTACCTCATTTACACTCCGAAGATTAAAACCTCATTAATTTCGTAGATAGTAAAATGTAATAATGAAATATTTGCATGAATATACGCGTTATATTTGCAATAACTATTAATTTATTCCCATGTTCATCGGTTCAGAGCTGGTTCCACACTAAGCACGAGGTACCTAGTACGAACCTGCACCGTCATGTCGGGTACAATGTTCAAAGTAGAGAAAAAGTGTAAAATTAAACTTAATGGAACTGTTTTAATTTATTTTACCAATAAAAAACCCTCTAAACTCATTATACTACATTTGAAAAAAAAATATCGATAATTTTAAACGGAAAATAACTATTATTAAAAAGAATTAAATATTTCGTCATATTCTTTCTTTTTATGTTATATTATCTATATAAAAAGTATATAAATTCGTTGTAAATGCACTAGAAGCATTAAAAGATAGATAATTAAAGACAGGAAATATTAATTATTGAAAAAGTGTATTAGTACCTCATTTACACTCCGAAGATTAAAACCTCATTAATTTCGTAGATAGTAAAATGTAATAATGAAATATTTGCATGAATATACGCGTTATATTTGCAATAACTATTAATTTATTCCCATGTTCATCGGTTCAGAGCTGGTTCCACACTAAGCACGAGGTACCAAGTACGAACCTGCACCGTCATGTCGGGTACAATGTTCAAAGTAGAGAAAATGTTTAAAATTAAACTTAATGGAACTGTTTTAATTTATTTTACCAATAAAAAACCCTCTAAACTCAATATACTACATTTGAAAAAAAAAATATCGATAATTTTAAACGGAAAATAACTATTATTAAAAAAAAATGAAATATTTCGTCATATTCTTTCTTTTGGTGTTATATTATCTATATAAAAGTATATAAATCCATCATAAATGCACTAGAAGCAATAAAACATAGATAATTGAGACCGGGAAATATTAGTATTTGAAAAAGTGAATTATTACCTCATTTACACTCCGAAGATTAAAACCTCATTAATTTCGTAGATATTAAAATGTAATAATGAAATATTTGCATGAATAAACGCTATGCATTTGTAATATTTAATAAATTACTCCTATGTTCATCGGTTCAGAGCTGGTTCCACACTCAGCACGAGGTACCAAGTACGAACCTGCACCGTCATGTCGGGTACAATGTTCAAAGTAGAGAAAATGTTTAAAATTAAACTTAATGGAACTGTTTTAATTTATTTTACCAATAAAAAACCCTCTAAACTCACTATACTACATTTGAATAAAAAATATCGATAATTTTAAACGGAAAATAACTATTATTAAAAAGAAATGAAATATTTCGTCATATTCTTTCTTTTGGTGTTATATTATCTATATAAATGTACATATATAAATCCATCATAAATGCACTAGAAGCAATAAAACATAGATAATTGAGACCGGGAAATATTAGTATTTGAAAAAGTGAATTATTACCTCATTTACACTCCGAAGATTAAAACCTCATTAATTTCGTAGATATTAAAATGTAATAATGAAATATTTGCATGAATATACGCGTTATATTTGCAATAACTATTAATTTATTCCCATGTTCATCGGTTCAGAGCTTGTTCCACACTAAGCACGAGGTACCTAGTACGAACCTGCACCGTCATGTCGGGTACAATGTTCAAAGTAGAGAAAAAGTGTAAAATTAAACTTAATGGAACTGTTTTAATTTATTTTACCAATAAAAAACCCTCTAAACTCATTATACTACATTTGAAAAAAAAATATCGATAATTTTAAACGGAAAATAACTATTATTAAAAAGAATTAAATATTTCGTCATATTCTTTCTTTTTATGTTATATTATCTATATAAAAAGTATATAAATTCGTTGTAAATGCACTAGAAGCATTAAAAGATAGATAATTAAAGACAGGAAATATTAATTATTGAAAAAGTGTATTAGTACCTCATTTACACTCCGAAGATTAAAACCTCATTAATTTCGTAGATAGTAAAATGTAATAATGAAATATTTGCATGAATATACGCGTTATATTTGCAATAACTATTAATTTATTCCCATGTTCATCGGTTCAGAGCTGGTTCCACACTAAGCACGAGGTACCAAGTACGAACCTGCACCGTCATGTCGGGTACAATGTTCAAAGTAGAGAAAATGTTTAAAATTAAACTTAATGGAACTGTTTTAATTTATTTTACCAATAAAAAACCCTCTAAACTCAATATACTACATTTGAAAAAAAAAATATCGATAATTTTAAACGGAAAATAACTATTATTAAAAAAAAATGAAATATTTCGTCATATTCTTTCTTTTGGTGTTATATTATCTATATAAAAGTATATAAATCCATCATAAATGCACTAGAAGCAATAAAACATAGATAATTGAGACCGGGAAATATTAGTATTTGAAAAAGTGAATTATTACCTCATTTACACTCCGAAGATTAAAACCTCATTAATTTCGTAGATATTAAAATGTAATAATGAAATATTTGCATGAATAAACGCTATGCATTTGTAATATTTAATAAATTACTCCTATGTTCATCGGTTCAGAGCTGGTTCCACACTGAGCACGAGGTACCAAGTACGAACTTGCACCGTCATGTCGGGTACAATGGTCAAAGTAGAGAAAAAGTGTAAAATTAAACTTAGTGGAGCTGTTTTAATTTATTTTACCAATAAAAAACCCTCTAAACTCATTATACTACATTTGAAAAAAAAATATCGATAATTTTAAACGGAAAATAACTATTATTAAAAAGAATTAAATATTTCGTCATATTCTTTCTTTTTATGTTATATTATCTATATAAAAAGTATATAAATTCGTTATAAATGCACTAGAAGCATTAAAAGATAGATAATTAAAGACGGGAAATATTAATTATCGAAAAAGTGTATTAGTACCTCATTTACACTCCGAAGATGAAAACCTCATTAATTTCTTACATAGTAAAATGTAATAATGAAATATTTGCATGAATATACGCGTTATATTTGCAATAACTATTAAAGTATTCCCATGTTCATCGGTTCAGAGCTGGTTCCACACTGAGCACGAGGTACCTAGTACGAACCTGCACCGTCATGTCGGGTACAATGTTCAAAGTAGAGGAGGCTGTTTAGAATATATTCTAATTTAAAAATTAGAATTAATGGACACATTTTAGAGATTTAAGAGAAATGGACACATAGGAATAGATATTACTTTTTAAAAAACCCGCATAAAATCATTATATATGTATGCACTAAAATCAATGAAATATCGATAATTATGCCCCTATTTAAAAAAGGATCGTTTTATTATAAAATGTGTATTCAAAAATGAATTGTTTCTTTTGTAAAGATTATTTGAAGAAAAATAAAAGATTATATTGTTATTTATTTGTCGTTTTATTTATTTCCTACATGCGTATTACAGAGTTAATTAAGGGCTGCTTGAATAAAGAAATAGCAAATCTTGATCAAATAAGCTATAAAAAAAACATCAGGCAATGAAACCGGAAATAACAAACCTTTCACCTTCAACTGGACATGGCTTAAATAAAAAGAAAAAAAAACAATAAATAAAGAATATTCAAAACTAATTACATTTTTTTTTTCCAGATGATATATCCGTGTTCATCGTTAGTGTAGAAGAATAATAGCTAGAGTCAGTAAATAATTTTCACATTAAGCTTATTAATTTATCATACCAAAACCAAGGTAAGCCCTCACTGACTCAATAAAACCATAAGTGCAATTTTAACATAAATGAAATAATAAGCATAATACGTCATCTGACTGGGGGGAGGGGAGAATTGAGAATTGTACCTAAATATTACTTTTTATACATTTTCGTAAATCATTATTATTTAGCCTCATATTTTTCATCCACTGTATTTCTTTACCTATTTTCTACATGTTTATGTTATATTCACATCTTATTTTGCATTAATGCCACTTCTTTCTACTGTATACAGTTACATATTAACTTCCCTTTCTTATATTTTCTTTTTCTTTTCATTCTTCATAGTTCATAGTTATAAATACCACTATTTTCAATGTTTTATTTTTGAAATTTATCAAGCTTTTATTTCTATATATGCTTATATTATTAACTTTACCTATGTAACCCCTCATGTCTGGTATCTTATCCATTTCTATTATTAATCTGTTTTTTCTAAATCCTTCATACTCAACCCCTTTTTCTATATTTTAATCTTCTCTTTTTGTATCTTTCCGTTTACCTCCTCATTTTTCTTTCCCTTTATATTATTGTTTACATTTTATCCTTTCTTGACATGTATTTTTTCTATTTTATATTCGTATTCTTGTATTAATATATCTGTCACCATTAGAATTTCTTTTCATCATCTACAATTTTATTTTTATCTATCACTTTTTTAAGTTTATTATATTCTGTAACCAGTCTTATATTCTTTCTTATTTATCATATATATATTCACTATTTCATCATATCTAGTCACTATTTTTATCTATTCACTATTTTATCTATTCATTATTTCATCATATCTAGTCACTATTTTTATTTTCACTCCTGTACCACTTTATATATTCTTGTTACTGCTACGTTTTTATATATTTTTGTTTGTTTCTCTCTCTTAGCCCTGAAGATGGCCTACATTGTAGGCCGAAACGTCGGCACATAATAAATAAGTTATGCTTATTTTGGTGTTTTCTTTGATTGCACCCCCAACTATTTCTTCCTTAAATTTTCGTAAATATATTAGACTACAACTGGAGTCACTTAACTCGAGAATGTTAAGAAGATAATGAATTTATCCAGAAACGGCAATTCCGATTGTTATCTTTTCTTTGGCATGTCTTAAAAATACTTTGTGGGGAAGAGGGGGGAGGGCACGCCCTGAAGCACTGAGCCGAGAGGCAGGCTGAGATATAGATGGGAGGATATCTGATGAGCTAAGTTTTTTTTTTCCATTGGATGGGAGACTATAGTAACATAACCTGCTCCCCTTCTACTTGAAGGGTAGGTTATAATAAGCTTATAAAAATGCTGGTCTAGAAGCCCCCTTTTTATACTACTACTCCTGTATATTGTTCCGTCTGGCCATACAGCATTGCTTGGGCGTCAATGGATTAGAGATTTAATGATTGAATTGAGGGAAATTGATCCACCAAAGTACCAGTTCACCCTTGGGATGAACCATCCGAGAATTGGGAACGAGTCCATATAGATTATGCTGGACCGTTCCAGGGCCATTATTTCCTTGTTTGCATAGATGCTAAGTCAAAATGGGCGGAAGTTGAACCTATCAAAGAAGCAACTACCACGTCCTCAACCATAAATCTTCTCAGAAAGATTTTTTCAACGCATGGATTCCCAAATCAGCTTGTTTCAGATAACGCTAGCATTTTCCAGAGCGAAGAGTTTCATCTTTTTTGCCGCACAAACGGAATTATTAAAAAATGTATAGCCCTTGGCCATCCAGCAACTAATGGCCTTGCTGAACGAAATGTGCGGACACTTAAGGATAAGTTGCGGGCCTTGTCAAATGACGATACCCCAATGCCAGAAAAAGTCACAAATATCCTATTTCATTACAGATCAACTCGCCTTGCTAATGGCTCCTCACCTGCTGAGTTATATTTAAAAAGAAAATTCCGAATCCGCCTGGATGCCTTGTTTAAAACCAAACCACACTCTTCTCAGTCAATGCGAGTTACCAGAAGATTTTTTCATGTGGGGGAGAGAGTGAAAATCCGTGTCTTCAAAAATAACAAGCCAAAGTGGGAGTTTGGTGAGGTGACCCAAAGGTTGGGTCAACAACATTACCTTGTCCGCCTGGACGAATCAAGGAGAATTTTCAAGCGTCACATAAATCAACTGAGAAACACCCTTGTACAAAAAAGACTGTTTCATTTTGCCCTTCTAAGTCTTATGAAATTCCTCGAGCTCCTGGTCCACCTCAGGAACCTCGCACTCAATTTGCACCTCATGATCTTCCAGATTCATCTTCAACCGAGCCAGCTTCAGCTGTGCCTCCTCATGATCTTCCAGATTCATCGTCAACCGAGCCTTTTCTTCAGACTCCTCTATGTCCCATCAACAGACCTGTTCGTCAGAGAAGACTCCCAGAAAGGTTTCGAAATCCAAACATATCACTTCAGTATTGATGTCCCCTCACAAGATACATACTTTTTGATTCATGATACTATTGTTAATGTTAATAATTCTTGAATAGTGGGGGAGACTGTTATGTATCATTAAAACTAATTGACTGTTTAATTTCATTGAGGCCCTTGTATCATGTAACCATTTGTTGTAACCTTGTTGTAACCTTTTTTAATAGAGTATACTTCATGTTTTGGCTCCAAGCCATGTGTACATTTTCAATTACTTTATTACCCGTTTTTCCCATGATTTACCTAAACATAACAAATGGCCAACTTGATCTTAGCGACTATGCGATCATCAGTCATTTCTCAACTTATATATATTGTGTTTTAGTTCTCGAGTTTCAGTCTTTCTTGAACTTCTTAGGCGACGTTTCGAGACTAGGTTAGTCTCATACTCATGCCCTGCCAGTGACCAAATGAGTTTTTAGTAAAAACATTAAATAGCACACTAAAATAAATATAAATTGATCTGTGTAAGTTGTAATAGATACGGTGTACTTACAAGTTCCAAAGAATGAATCAGTTTTTCATTAATCAGTTACCTAGCAAAACAGCATAAAATGTTTGTATTGCAATAGCTATGATCAATGAGTAAGTATCCATTTTTAGGAACAGCAGTTTATTTAATTGTTGATTCAACAATTTTTACTTATTGATAAAAAAAGATCTGAATTTGTAGGCCAATAAGTCAGATCGGTGTCAATCTTATTTCAAGTCATATTAATGTGGATATGATTTCTAATCAGTTAATTTATAATCCAGTTGATTTTTTTCTGTTCATTCCCGTCAAATCATTCAATTAAGTTTCTAAAATGATTTCTGAATTTCTAAGTGATCATGTTGAAATTAAATGGGAAATGTTTGAATCAGTTACGCTGGTGCGTTAAATAGTTTGACTTGATGAAAACAAACGAAGACTGCATTGGCATTAATACAACTTTAGCTTTCACTGAAAACCCTGGTGGTTATTTAGTTTCATCCTGAGACGGTTGCATTCTTTAATGTCTTCCCCAGTAATCTCTATCTCCTCTGGTCTTTTTCTAGCTCTATGAATGAATCACATAAATCTATTATTTCTTATTATATTTTCTTGTTATAGCATTTAAATTGTTGGTTCCGCTCAAATACATTTGGGTGAATATCAGAAAAAGTGGTAATATCATGTCCGATTGGTATATTTCATACTGAAAGTAGACAAGCCTTTTTTAAACTATGCAGAATCTTAAAATATAAGTCTTGAAAAAGATGTTCTTTTGCAAAAAAATCCTGTGAAAGGGACCTTTAAAGCTTCCAAACAGGGACAAAATTTTCTCTCCCCTGCTATGTCCCACTACTGAGTTCAAAATTTTGCCTACTTAGTTGAATGCTTTGTCTATGTTTCCATCTAGTAATGAATAAAATACACTTATATAAAACCTAGTTTCACGGGAAAAAAATAGCTGAAAAGAGTCAGTCTACTTTTTATTGCTGTCCCACTCCTTTTTTTCTCTACCCAGGCCTGTTTGAAAACTCCCGCTATACTCTTGTAAACGGGGCTTTTTTGTACTTTCAAGTAGCTTATTTTACAGAAGAACTCCAGTGCAAATAAATACAGCATCATTTTGATTTGTTTTCATCAGTCAACACAAAAATTCACTAACTGTTCTAATAAAGGTTGGTTTTTCTAAAGTTGTCTACCCTGGTTCAATTATTTTGGGGAATATTCATGTTTAATGACAAATTATTTGTACAATGGTAAGTAACTTATGGCCTGCCGTACAATTTACTTTATTAGTATTGTGTAAGAGAAACGAGTTTCCAGTTAGACTCTCATAACCTCCAAATATTCTCTCCCCTGATGGTATCTCACTGCCTTTATTAGTGTCAAGGAGAGATTATTGAAGCAGGGGAAAGAATTTCCTTTTAAAGTAATCTCTCATCTCTAACTCAAATACAGAAAATATAAGTCCCAGAACATGTTCCAATAAAATTATGTTCTCAGTTTTCTGCTTTTTCTCTCCCCTGTCACCTTATTTTCTCTCCTCTGTATTGCTTCAAAATACTGGATTTGTTGGGAAAAAAAATTTGAAAAATGCTGGGACAGGGAGAACCAAGAATTATATTAATGCTATAGGGCCGTTTACCTTACTACTTAGAAAATAATAGGCACTTAGTAACACATAAGCGAAACCCACCAAACGATGAACGAAAACTGAGTAAAAGAGTGTATATATTTTTTATATATTTATATATGTATTTTTTTAAACAGAGAAATTGTTAGAGAATGTTTTAGAAATAATAATTTAACACTAGGGACATAATTTAAGTTTAATCACATTAGAGTGCTGCCAGTGGGTAGCATCTCTCCATGTCCTATCATGTATTATTTTCTCTCATAGCAATTGTACTAGATGTATGTATTACAGTTGTACAACTCAATAAAATAATAAAATAAAATAAAAAGTTTAATCACACTCTTTATTTGTAATCTCTAGCAACGTCTCTGTCTATTTTATATCAACATATGATCTATGAATACCTGATCACAACTTACAATATTATTTATATAAGAGAAACCTTAGATATTGATGATTGACTGAAATGGTGTTCCCTCTGATGTGTTCCTTTAGATAAACGGGTTAGGAAGCTCCATGCTATTCGTCTTGAGAGGAATTCCACGTAGAAGCTGACAGTCTGACACGTCCTTATTCCGATACAGAAATGATTGAATTGCATTTTTTATTTCATCCCATCCAAAGCTAACGCTTTAATATTACCCCATTGTTTAATAATCGAGCAGATACCTAAAAGTAAATTATTACTGAATCTTAATAATACTAACCAACGCATGATGGTGACTTCATCACATTGAATCAAGATAGATTAAAGAAAAGAAAAATAAACAATATATAAGGTTAATTGGAATCACATTACTTTCGATGTCTCAGTGGATTTTCCTCCCCATAATAATAATAATTTTATAAATTTTAAAGGTGAATAACATGTTGACATTTTGCGTACTATGAGATACTATTGATCGTGAGTTATCTATGTATAAGATAGATATAGCAGCGATCCAAGAAATGAGATCAGCGATGGACAGGATCAGGCATAATGGCAATAAAATATCACACCATTTACTATAGTTATCACAAAGATCGGCATATTTTTATTACAGGCTTTGTTGTTGGTAGCAAGGTGTGACAACTAGTAATCGATTTTAAACCTATTAACCACCGGATCAGTAAGCTACGAATTAGAGGCAGATTCCGAAACTATTCACTAATTTCGTGTCATGCACCAACAGAGGTGGCGGAAGAAGATGCAAAGGAAAAATTTTATAGTAACCTCGTCACGACAAATTTTTAGGAGACCTCAATGCACAGATCGGTAGAGACTCAGTACTGTGGCCCTTGATTGGTTGACATAGTCTGTACGATATATCAAACGATAGTGGGATTAGTTGGTCAACATAGCAGCAGCTAAAGATATAGTTTTCGGTATTATCATGTTTGACAGAAAAAAACATTTACAAGGCTATATGGGTTTCTAAAGACAATCATTCCAAATACCTATTTGATCACGTTCTTATAAGTAAAAGACAGCGTTCTACACTAGTGACGGTCAGAACATACAGAGAAACAAACGTGTACAGTGATCATTATTTGGTAATAGTACACATACATGCCAAAATAAGTAATCTACAGAAGACCAGAGGGACTCGCTCACAGAGAGAGATAGGGATGTACCATTGCAGATTTATGAATGGTAGATCTACTACAGACTAATCAAGGTAACAATGAAACAAGTGAAGTGTAATGTCAGAGTACATATATCGATACCTCTCAGAAGGTTTCGATACACATAAAGGCCTCACACAAGGTGACTGCCTGGCATGTCTTTTGTTTAATTTAGCCTTGGAGGGTGCAATCAGAAGGTCGGGAATACAAATCAGAGGCACTGTATTTAATAATACTTTGCAAATTCTTGGATTGGTTGATGATATAGACATCTTAGGAAGAAGTTTCAATGATGTGAGAGATGGATTCCTGGCTCTAACTAACGCAGCCGCTACAATAGGACTCGTCGTTAACGAATCCAAAACAAAATACATGGTTACGAGGCAAATAAATGAGCAAGAGCACAGGGAAACAAACATCAAAGTTGGAAACTACACCATCCAAATCGTGAACGAATTTGTAAATCTAGGTACCCAGATAAATGCCAACAATGACATGCAACCGGAAATCCAAAGAAGAGTAATGGCGGCAAATAGATGCTTTTTTGGGTTGCAAAAGCATCTCAGAAGTAAAGCCTTATCCCGGACAACAAATATAAGAATATATAAAACTCTGATAAGGCCTGTACTGACATATGGCTCGGAGTGTTGAACTCTCACAAAGGCACAAGAGCTCGCTATCATGAGGTTTGAGCGAAAAATACTACGAAGAATCCATGGAGCAGTGTTTCTTAATAACACGTGGAGGTAACGGTCGAACTTAGAAATAGCCGGACTATACAAAGATGTCGACATTATCAGGTTTATAAAGGTGAACAGGCTACGGTGGGCAGGACACATCGCACGTATGGGAACAGATGAAGTCCCTAAAAAACTACTTCAGGAAAAAGTGCATGGAAGAAGGAAGACCGAGGCTCCGATGGGCGGATGGTGTGGCTGCGGACGCTCGAGCCATCTTAAGCACCCGTAACTGGAGAGCAGCAGCTATGAACAGAGATGACTGGCGGTTGATGTTTCCGGAGGCCTTGTCCCCACGTGGGATGTAGAGCCATCTATTGAATTTCTTGCATATATCTAATTTATTTCAGTGTGCAATCTTATTTTATGTCATTATAGCCGAAAAAAGTTTATTTAATGTGAATAATGGTTTGGACGTGATATCTGTGCAAAATGCAATTATGAGATTGTTCAAAACAAAGTGACATTCCTAGAAATAATTTTTAAGTATAATTTTATAATTCTAGTCATTTTTAAAATGTAGCTTTGTATTCTTTCTGATTTCCTTGAGAAACAGTATAAAAAACCAAAACAAAAAAAAAACTGTTCAATGTAACGTGTTTATTTTTAAATAAACTGTTAATGTAATTTTTTAATTTATATCTTTTGAGAAACGCAAGTGAACTGAACTTGCAAATTTTTCAAAAATACATAAGTTTTAAAATACACTCGCGGACAAAAAAACGGCGCACCTAGAATTCTAGGTGAAAAATGCAGATTAGAGAATGTGTGTGTGTGTTAAATTTCATTTGTTATCATTAAACCGTGTAGTAAGCATGTGTATATATCCGAGTTAAAAAGATTCTGAAGGTATCATTAGTAAGGTGAAGCAGAGGAAACAACGTCCACCACACGATGACATTGCAGGGTAGTGGAGTGGGATGTTAGGAATTCAAACTGGTGATCTGGTATAATGTGGTTTACATCATGATCAATTCAAATCAGGATGGGTTGTAATTTTCTCAGGATGAGCTTTTTCAGGATTTTACCCTTAAATGATAAAAATGAGATAGGACGGTAAGAGGAAGGGTATTCCGTTTTTTTTTTTTAGTTTTTGGTATCATTCTTACGACAGAAAGTTTCTAAAGGTGGGGAAACATGATACATAGTATGGAGTACAGCATTATATATGTAGGTGAGGAATGGAATGGCTTTTCGAGGAAGATGCTATAAGATTTAGATCGTGATGAGGTCGTGTCCAGGAGCTTTGCGAGAGGATGGAATGCTTTGGGAGGAAGGGGCATTTGGAGGGGAACATTTAACTCTGCTTTTATATATTGAAGGTGGGTTGGGTTCATAATATCAGGATGTGGATGAAAAGTTTTAGAGAGATGTTGGACGAATAGCTGAGCTTTTTCTTCGTCAGATCTTGACCAGACATTGGATTCATTAAGGAGTGGTTGATTAAAATCTTTGAATTTCGGGATCTTTTTTGTGGCCATCCATAAAGTTTTGTCAGTAGTCGTAAGATTTTCAATTAAGTTAATTAAATATTGAGTTTTAAATTTTCTAATTTCTGCTATTAGGTGGTTTTAGATTTTAGATTGAACTAAATCAGGTTCTAATGTAGCGTCATTTTTTATGTTTAATTTATATAATAGTTGTGAAAAGGTACATCTGTTTATTTGAATCATTCATATTATAAACATACATATGTCGCTTAATGAGTGAGGTGATTCGAAAAAAAAAAAAAGGCGAAGATGCCAACCCAGCACTACTAAATGATTTTTTTAAATATATGAGATCTGGAGATCCTCTTTGGGCCTCATTAAAGTGAGTAACCAAAATAGGGGGAAAAGAGTGATCTCAGACAAATCACCTTCTTGCTCAACCGTTGTCCTAGGAACAGTACAGTTTCTACCTTTTACTGAACCGAAGACTCTTCTTGGGTTGTATTATGAAAAGTTCTTTTTTCACTTCTATTTCTGGTAATATGGATTATATATCTTTCTTTTTTTTCGGCTAAAATAACTGATCACTGGGCATATTTTACGATAAAATAAACCTTTGACGCCCTTCACGTGTGAAATTTATTCTTTTCAAATTATTTGATTTTTCTAAAGAATACTGTACCCGTCCCTTTCCATATTAAATCCATTGAAATGGCTTCATAAATAATTGCTCTCTATTAATGTTCTCCCTTTAATACGTTAGGATCTTTTCCTGTTTTAATCCTTTTTATCCTAACGGAATGAAGTTAAAAAAAAACAAACAGTGTAATAGTTTTCCTGTTTATGGCGATGAAATGAAACCATTTTTTCTGGTCAGTATTGAGTTGGTTTATTTTCATTTGATATTACTTAATGATCTGTGTCGCTATCTTAGTGAATATGACTAATAAAAAATAAAAATTTGTGTTTACTTTTAAAAAAATGGTTTTTAATCATTTATGAAGAGGAACGTAATAATAATAATAAGCTTTATTTTTTCCTCTTTCTTCTACGTACAATTTTTACATGGTTTTTATATTTACAAGGTTTTTTAAATAGAAAAAAAGGCCCTTCTTTGGGCATAAGCCTCTCCCAATTTACCCCAGCTACGTCTGTTCCAAGCAGAACGGTGCCATAATACTCCTATGAAGTTTTGTATGTCGTCCCGCCATCTTGTAGCTGGTCTCCCTCTTCTCCTAGTGCGGTGTATTGGATACCAATCCGTTGTTGCCTTAGCCCAATGTGTTGATGACATTCTTGCAATGTGTCCAGCCCACTGCCATTTAAGACCAGATACTGTCTTGAGAATATCGCGCGTACCAGTCAGCTTCCGTAGTTCTGTCTTCTTTATTTTCTCCCTTCTACTTTTCCTTAACATACTTCGCTCCATTGCACGCTGAGTGATTGCTAGGGATTTAAGGAACATAAATGTTACGCAATTATTTTTCTCTCTTCACTCACATGTGTCGGTATAGAACATTACTTTTTCTAGGGCGATTTCATTGGCATACAGTCATATTCATCCCACATGCAACAAGTGGAATTATCTGTAGCCGAAGAATGTAAATGGGTATAGTAAAAAACTTATGACTCAAGATAGGGGTCGAAAGGCAATCCTAGATAAGGAATGGAGGAGCTGGTACACCGTTTCCTTCACAGCCAATCAGAAGCCAGAACAGGTTATGAGACCTAGGACGACGACATGCCGGGAAATCAGATTTTAATTTATAGAGGTTGGGTGTTCCTGCCCGTCATTTTGTTCTGTATAGGAGCCATTTTATTTGTCTACACTTTAAGAGATTTTATGTTTGTTTGCATTTGGGCATCAACAGGTGCCGATTATGTCTGATCTCGTTTTCAATCTCTCGATCTTGTTTTAATCCATCTTCCTTGAACTATTAATCCCTAGATCATAAATAGAGATAATGGTCATTTTAATCCTTTTAAGTCATCGGGTAAATATATGGAAATTGAAGTATTAAACATTTGAACTGGTTAACATGTTAAAACATAACTTAAATAAAGATATAGATATATTGCAGTAGGTTAACACTTGAAAATGGACTGGAAATGGAAATTGAAAAGTAGCCCTGAAGATGGCCTGCAATGTGGGACTACCCCTATGTAAGAGAATTTTTGGTCCTATACCCGGACCATTAAATATAATATTTAATATTATATAATATGATATAATATTTTTTTCAGGTAAAAACATAGATATGGACGATAAAATGTTAATGTCAATGAATCTAAATATCTTTTTAGTTCTGTAATTTTCACCTTCCTTAATGTTTAAGGAGCAATCACTTCAGCCGCCCTTTTGTTGGACCAGTTCGAATCCCTCCCGACTAGCCAATGTTACTCGCTATTGTATACGTAAAATGTTAGCAATATCAAGTATCATCGGGCATAGCCGAGAGGTTCTCCAATATTCGTAAAAATTTAAAAAACACCGATAACGTAGAATGATTAAGATGGCCTTTAGCTCTATCTATATTTTAGGGATTAATAGTTCAAAGAAGATGGAGGCCGGGCACATTCAACCTAGTTACACATCAATAAAGGCAAAAACAGCAAACGTAAAGGCCACATGGATTAACTTAAACATGTCAGTTTAAATATACAGTAAATTTGGTTCATTTCAATAAATAAAGTAATAGAAGTTGGCATTTTTCAGATTATGGAATTTTATCAAGAATTTGTAGAAAGTACAAAAAATAAATGAATCAATAAAAATATCTTGTAACAAAAGAACACCCATTCTTAAAGCTTTTTAAAAGATACTTTCAGTTCTTACTAACAATAACATAATATCTGAGATAAAGTCTTATGAAATGTTGATGACCACCTTTGATTCCATGGAATTATTCTTAATGCAAACGCACTGGGAATTATAAGCAGGTGCAGGTATCTCTACGGGAGGCTATAGTTAAAATGGTCAATTCGGGTATAAATCGTCCAAATGTCTTTGGCTCCCTGCGGGAGAATAAATCATTAGGACCACCCCCTCCCACCCACCCCTCTCCATTCCAAGCCCCCTTAACCCTAACAACAGACTCAAAATATTCCCTTATGGAGGAAGCCAGCTCTATCCATGCACCAGCTGTGTTTTCACTATGATATATCTCTATTCAATATTGCAGGTACAATTTAAATTTGTCAATACATATGCACCTTACCCTATAAACACATACACAACGCAAGATTTATTTGTAATGGTGTTTATGCGGCGGAAGAGTCGATTTTAATTCTTAAATCGAGATTGTTATAAATGTACGGAGAAAACATATTTGAGTAGAAAATAATTGACTGGATAGTTATCGTAATAACTCATAAATGGTGGATTGAATTAGTTAGGGGTTGCAGTCAATGATAACACAAAAAAATAAGCAGAACTTATTTTTTATTAATCGTGCCAACGTTTCGGCCTACGTTGTAGGCCATCTTCAGGGCTATGTAAGGAACAGAATAAAGTGCATTATGTAAAACTGGTGAGACTTAAAAGTATGGAAACATAGTTAAATTATAGGCAATCATATAGAAATGTATGATTATTTACATAAAAAATGATGAGAAATACTGATGTGACAAGGATGCTTCATCATTTTTTATCATTGCCTGTAATTTAGCTGTTTTTACATACTTTTAAGTCTCACCAGTTTTACATAATGCACTTTATTTTTTACCTTTTCATAATTAATCTTACTCTTTAGGTTATCACATTTTTCTTTCCTTTTGTATTTATTTACGTTATTATCGATTCTGTTCATAAAATCTGTTACACATACTACATATTATAATTATTATAATATTATAATTCTATTATAATCCTATCTGACGCTCTGCACTTCTTTACTGTACTATAAATTCTGTCTAATAAATTCTAATCTAATCTAATAAATTCTAAATTTTTTACTGGATACTGCAATAAACTTTATAGTTATTTTCTGTTTCTTTCTTAGTCCTGAAGATGGCCTAAAAGGTAGGCCGAAACGTTGGCACGATTAATTATAAGTTCTGTTTATTTTGTGTATTATCATTGACTGCACCACCTGACCAATTCAATCCATCATTAGAAACACATACATTAGAGAACAACACTAAAAGAGAAAAAGCAAGGAGAAAATGTTGTAGGCACGGTCCTTGGCGCATGCCAGTAGGATTTGGGTGAAGCAGAAAGGTACCCCTGAACCTATAACGATAGACAGATTCTTGCGGCACACCCTAAGGGCCGAGAAGAACGCAAAGGGATTTTTCAAAGCGACTCCTAGGCTGGAGAGACCATGAATCACACCGAGCCTACGTTATCTCAGCTAAACGCCGCTATAATTTTTTTTTTTAATCGTAGGTTTATCATTTATATTAATATTACATCTCCATTAATATTTATATTCAGAAGCACTGGTGATTTATTTTAGTCCCCGCTATATCTATTTAGTGTTCATAGTATTAACTATAGTTATTCATTTTTACTCATTTCTGATACCCTATTTTTTTTCCTGAAAGTTTAGTTTTTAATTCGCATATAACTATTATCACATCAAAAATTCATTGTGATCACCATTTATTTTATTCTTTCAGATCATCTTATACCCATTACAATCCCTACCCCGTTTGAAATCTGGTTTTTAACTAGGCGGTCTAAAAGTTTTGAGTAACAAGAGAAGAGGGTAGGTCGACCCAAACTGCGACACATGGATGGGATCAGTGTGGACTCCAGGAGCCTATTACATTTTCGGAACTGGAAGGCCACTACACTGGAGAGGGAAGACAGGCGGGAGCGTATCGAAGAGGTCGAGGCTCATTGATGGGCTGTAGAGCCACGAAAGAAGAAGAAGAAGGAGAAGGAGAAAGCGGTAGTCAAGAGGAGGAATTTTAAATTTTATTTAACGATCGAACTTACGCGGTTTTCGAAGTAATTGGGATTACGGAGTTTGGTAAGGATAAATCGTAAAAATGATGTAATACGAGAATAATGACTGGGGGACAGGATTTTACTAGCTTCAAAGGAATGTTGTCTGGACCTTAGTCATATGTATTTCAGTATGGTATTTAATGTTTGTCATATGAAACATTGGAGAAAATAAAGTTTTCGAGGTTAAAGTTTATATGATCAATGTTAGCAGCGGACGAGGAATTAGGAAAAGTATTTGATCTGAAGGATCATGAATCATGAATTATTGAAATTGTCAGGCGTGAGTGAGGGTGAACTGAGGTTACCGGATACTGTAGGTGAAATTTCAAGCCTAACTAGGCACAGTGGTGGGGATAGCAGGACACCCGACCTACGGAAGAAGCAGGAATTGCCACCTGGCAGCTCAGTGAAACCGCTTTCGGTGCTATGAGTGCAGCAGGCGGGTGCAGGTGGCAGGAGAAAACCCCAGGCGCATTCCATGTTCAAATATAAGAAGCCTGCAACCATAGCCAATGGAGTTTAATAATCAGGAATGAGACAGGAGGAGTGGGAACCCCTGGAAGGACGGTCAAACCAGTTCAGAATGACGTCAACTTCTCACTCGTATTACTCACTCCTTGGCACTACGGTCCTACAGGGTCCTGGGCCTCATCCACCATTGCCTGCCAATCAATCCGGTCCATAGCAAGTCTTCTCCTATGTCTGATTCCTAGCTGGTGAAGGTCGGTCTCCACATCATCTAGCCATCTAGTACAATGTATTTCTTTGTGTCTTCTACCACCGAGCTTCCCAAACAACTGTCTTCTGGGCATTCTTGTTTCCGGTATCCTCATCACATGGCCCAATCATCTCAATTGAGCTATTTTTAAGAAAGACACTAAGTCTGGTTCTCCGTAAAGTAGTCGGAGTGGTCGTTGATGGGTCCGTAAATCCGCCGCAGTATTTTCCTCTCCCAGACATTCACCATTCTGTCTGCTTGAATGTGGAGTAGGTGCCCATGCGTGTGGCACCTCTTTAACGTCTAACATGGGTTTCCTTCGCAGTGCTAACTTAGCCTGTTATCCATTCGCTTGTAGCCTCCGCCAACCAATGACTTTAATAGCGTGGGAACTGTCCTCTGCGAGCCTGCCTTGGTCCTTCGAACAATCGAGGCCTTCACCCCTATTTCCTTGGGGGAAGGGATCCGCTCAATTATTTCTGTTATATTTGCCCCCGATCAACCGATGGTTAAGTAGGTTGGTTTTGATGTCATTGTTGGCTTTATTGGCAAGCATTTCACTGTGTCTTCGGTCCAACTTTAGTGGGAGGTTTGTCATGTGGAATGTTATCAACTATATTCCCTTCTGTTTTCATTTGACTTTGTTCCGTTTGTTTTTTCTTAGTCCTAAAAATTTCGATGTTTTCGGTTTCTTAAGGGTGGTCCGGATTATAAATCGGTAGTTTTATTTCTTCCTTGAATTCCTGGTGTCTTCGAAGTTCCGATTATTTTACTTGTTATAATTTCAATAACACTAGTACACTCTTAATGAGTTTTAGAACGATTTCTGAAATTGGAAGTTCTTTATGTTTATTAAAACCATTCATTATTACTACAATGGTAATAAGACGATCAAGTTTGCTGTTTATTTGGCCTCTGGTCTTATTAGTTACTTTTTTGCCAAGATTTTCTATGAAAACTCTTAACCTACTCTGGATAGCTTTCGTTTCATGGAGAAATTTATCATTGGCGTTTTCTTCATGTTTTTCCTCATAATCAGATGTTCTGCTCCTAGGTCTTTTGGCCGAAGGTGGTTCCTCTATAAAACTTGCTCCTTCAACACCCATTTCCTCCACAATAATGTCTTTTTCATTAATCATTCACTTTTTTTGCAAGTTTATGTTTATAATAAATGCCATAGTCAAGATAACATCTCTAACTTTAACAACTTTTTCAGTTAACTCATATGTAAAATTTATATATTAGTCCATCTTACCTTCTACAATTCTTTCTAATTTTGCATAAGCCGACAATGATAAAACGTAAAAACCTTGTGGCTTTACCTTACGTTCCACATAAAACTAAAAAAAAATGTAAAAATACTAATATAACATAAACATTGTAAGTAACCTGAATTAACATAAATAAAGTGGAACAAATTAAAAATAATTATCGACCATAAAAAGTATTTTGCGCACTTGGACACGGATCACATGAACGTCAACTAACGATGGGCCGTTGTAAAGTTCCAAGAATTGCTTGATTCTCATTGATCATTCTCATCTCAGCCCTGAAGAAGTCAGCAGCATGGTTGGCGAAACTTTATCTACACGGCCTAAACCAGAAGAAATAAACAAAGTATTTTGTAATAATTGAATTATGTTAATTATAATATAATTAAATGAACGGTCTTAATTTATTTAACATTACGATTGGCGCTCGTATCTGTCAGATATGGAGTGGAAATGTTCATTTACCTTTCTTTAATCCTTGTCGGTCTTAATATTTCCCTCTTCTCACAACCCAACGCAGTCTTGGCCGAAAATTCCTACAATAAATAGTTAGGTTAAAGTGTTGTGGATCTGATGAGGAATACGTAAATTCAAGTAGTTTTTTATTCCTCATTTTTAAATATGAGGTATAAAAAACTACTTACTATGTAAAAATTTTAATTCATTGTTAATTTAAACAATCAAATTAATTGAATTTTCACTTGATCCAAACTATTACAGACCATTCTATTGCTATTAGTTTTTCTTTATTTTTCAGATAAGCTCGACCTTTAATCATTGCATCAGTCTTTTAATTTTCTATTTCTTGCAAATTTGTATTTTATTTCAGTGTGCTATCTTATTTTTTATTATTATAGTCGAGAAATATATTTTTAATTTTAATAATGCTTTAGACGTGAAAGCTGTGTTAAATGCAATTATATGTGATAAAGACGATGAAATTGATTAAGATATGGCGACTTTCCTGGATTAAATTATTTTTATAATTTTAAGTATACACATGATAGTTACGATCTATGATTACAATAATTATTATTAAAATGTATAATCATAATTTATAATGACAATAATAATGTTGAACATTGCTCAGATTTGGCCGTCTCTCGGCCCGCTGGTCTAAGGTCTCCCATTCGGAGCGGGAGACGCTAGACCAGCGATTTTGATCTCAGAGACGGACTCTGCAACGGGGATTAGTCTCAGCAACGGCTCCGCAACCGCCTAGCTAGACCAGCTAATCCGCGTCTCTGAAACCAGGTCTAAGCAACGGTCGTCATAGTTTGGACTTAGCTTTACTGAAAAGAACTACTCAAAGTCACTACTTTTCATTCGGGAAAAGTTTTTGAAACCACATCCACATTTGTATTCGAGATTCAGTTCGTCACAGTGAACGAATAATAAATCCTTAATTCAGTCACTAGTTCCATATTTTGCTCTACTTTGAAGGCTTGGACGCACCCTGTTTTTTTTTTGTTTTTTTAAAAATGTATTTATTGATATCTACAACTGGATTACAATAATACAACAAGTAAATAGGCTAAGTGATATATAATAACATGATAATGACAAGTAGAGAAACTACCCACTGGTAGTACTCAAATCAAAGTTCAAGTAAGGAGGTTACGTGGCCATCTTCTTTTCAGACGCCTCAGAGGATTATCGGGAATTGAAGAGGAAGCTAGGTTTGAAACTAGAGGTTTTGAGTGGTAATGAAGTTTGTTATGAAAGGATAGATACCGGGTTCGGGCCAAATCAGCAACAAAAGGGACATTAAGGTCCGTATGGATGACTTTATTCTTAACAAAATAAGGAGCATTGAGGATTTTACGAAGGATTTTGGACTGTAAGGATTGGATACGAAAGGAATTCGATGGCTTAGTGGAGCCCCAAAGCTCTACTCCGTAAGTCCAAATAGGTCGTATGATGGTCATGTAGATGAGTCTTTTGTAGTTAATTGGGAGCTTAGAGCGTTTGTCTAGTAAGTGTTAAAGTAGCCTGAAACGTCGTGCGGTTTCTTGCTTTTCAGTCTTGTATGAAGATTCCAGGTTAATCGTTTGTCAAGGTGCAACCCTAAGTATCGGATCTGTTCTACAGGCACTAGAGGGATATTATTAAAGGATACTGAAGGGCAGGAAGTCATTGGTTTACGACGTAAGGTAAAAGTGATTTGATGTGATTTTTGAGAATTTATTTTAATTCTCCAGTTTTGACAACATTCTTCAAGATCAGTGATATTGGAGGGTTTGGGATGCAATAAGTGGATTGGTGTTGACTGATAATACACATGTATCATCAGCATACGTGGTAAGGATAGTATTAGGATGAGTTGGGACTGGACTATATATACTGGACTATATATAAACTGTATATAGGATTGGACCAAGGATACTACCTTGAGGAACACCAGCAGATTGGGAAAAGAGGGGCGAATAGACATTGTTATGGTTTACTTGGAAATCCTCCTCCCCAGACATTGTGCGACTAAACGGTGCGACAGACCTATGTAGACGGGAGGCCAGCGTTGGCTTTGCCAACTAGGCAGTGCCAACGGTCAACGGCAGCATAGTGTGGACGCGCCTTTAGAGACAACCTCAGCTTCGTTGTATGTAGTTGATTTTTGGGGGAAAAAATGTATTTTTTTATAAACATGTAGGTTATTCAAGTTTTAGCTTCTATTTATATTTTTAATATTATTTTTATTCAACGATATAGACTATTTAGAATTATATTAGGCTAGTGCTAGCAGGGTTAGTTTCATTATTATTCCTTCTATTTAATTAAGCTCTCTAAAACTTGCTCACGGATCCAACCAGAAACATTTTTCTAATGAACCACGAAGTATTCGGCATTATTCGAGTAAATTTTATTTGAATCTAGAATATAAAATAATGATAAATGCTGTAAAAGAAGCTATATATCGTAAAGATTATCATTTATATTTTTTTTTTTTATCCAAGTTTTCATTCTAAATAAATTTAAGGGGTCTTTATTCCTATTCATATGATCGAATTCGAAAACACATTTCTATGTATGCGCTTAGTATCTAATATATTGAAAAACTTCATTATTCTTCTACATCTATCACACATGTCGTCTAATTAGTCCACACAAATTATATCATTCTAATTAAATACGCGACAAAGTAGTTCATATATTAATTAGTGCCAAGATAAAATATATCAGTTATCTTTAATATTGATTCACTGGATTCTCTTGCGGTTGGTTTGTTGAACCAAATATATAATCTACCTTTTCTCTAATCCAAGAGACCTTAAACCCTTCCGCTGTCATGGAAAGATGGTTCTAAAAACGCCTGCTATTACTGTGGATTTAAAAAAAAAAAAGAAAAGAAAGAGGCATTGTATGGCCCCGGCCCGCAGCTGTTCCACACCGCCCGGGGATTGAACTCAACGGTTATTTTAAAACCTTGCAATCGCCCTACATGCATCGCTTTTATTCAAAAGTGCGGTTTTTAATCAATGGAGGAATGTTTTCGACTACAGTGTATTTATGTTTTTTTTATAAATAAAAATACTGGTCACGTACGCTCAGAGAAACTAAAATTAGTTTCTCCCGATACTTTATTAACCTTAGAAAATTTAGTATTAGTACTTACAAATACTTTGTGTAATGCATAAAAGTTCAAGTTTTAGAGGATTTGGCAACAACTGGGTGTTTGGAAGAATCAGCCCTTGTATATAGTTGGACGGTTGCCTAAACTGATGAAAAAATTTACACCTCCTAGGGAATAAGAAGAAAAATAAGGATTGTCTGCTTAAACATGGCCTTTAATTTGCATTGGGAACAGTGAGTCCTATCTACCTAGATTTAGGACCCAGAAGAGGAAGGAACATCCGCTCTTCCTAATATTCACTATAATCCCTTTAAGGGACTTTTATCTTTTACTTTCCACTCAGGGTAATCCAAGGGAAGTTCGAACATTTAAATCCAAAGATTATAATTTTTTAAATAGATCGATAATTATTTGCACCGTTTTGATGAAAATATATGTAAAAAAATAACTGAAATATCTAACGTGATGGCGTCAGTTATCGAAACTTGACGTAGTAATTGCATACACTGTTGCTACTGTACTGAAGACACAAATTTAAATTATGAATATAGCTTAGGAACTCTGGAAAGAAAGGAAGAATAGTACCTTCCAGAAAGATGGCCAGATATTGTAGATAGCGGAGGAAAATATACTCGTATCATAGTTCAAAATGTTAACTTGTATTTGCGCCCTTAACAAGCTTCCATTGGAGTTTATTCCAGTGACGCGGCTGGAAAAGGGGGCAAGGGCCTTCTGAACTCCTGCTTTGCCCTCATTCCTGGGGAAGAAGCTTAGTTCGGGGACCCAGGCAAATTGTTAATAGGGTTTGAATGTGTACATTATTTTATTTATTTTTATCTAGACTTTTTATTTTTTTTATTTTGTTTATACCACTTTTTTGTTTTGTTATGGAATGGTTGTAGCTTCATAGCACCATTACTTATTGCCCACACGTGGCAGATTGTAATGTCTGAATAAAGTGTTTTAAAAAAAACAAAAAAAAAAAACTTGTGTTTTATTTACACCATTTAAAAATTTCGCCAAAATGCACGAACTTTTGGATTGACCTGATAGAATATGACCTTACACAGGATCCATTGGGGATATCACTTCAGGAACCTCAGGAATAGTTTTATCATTTCAAAAAATGAAATATACTTATTTTATGTAGGAGTTACAATTTTATTATTAACGGATACAGTTACAATGATGGCGCGACATCATTCGAGAAGCTGCATTCGAAGGTGATCACGCAAATAAAGTAACTAATTGGTTAAACATTGTAATAACGCTATTCATTATTTTTGAAATATTCTTCTTTATTTCATTCTTCTGGGGATTCTTATAAAGAAGCCTTGCAAAAACATTAGGCCGCGTATGTGGAATATCCATTTGACTGATGTTATGATCAATGTTTAAAATAGTGATGATATTCACGGATATATGTACGGAAGCCAACATATCACAATGTAGTTGATTTGATTGAAAGTGGTGCAATTGGTTGATCTTTATACAACTTTATTCTTGCATTTGTGTCGAATTCAGCTGTCGGTGATACGATATGATGAGGCATCCAAATTTATCAACCTCAAGCCGATTGCAATGTTTCAACTGTGAATCCTAGGTTTTTAATCAAGTACCAATGAGATTCATCAAAATAAACATTGAATAGTTGTATGAAGCGTATTAACGGAGAGGGGAAATGGAATGTCGAGACAATGGTTAAAAAAAAACGAAAAATAATAAACCTATTCCGAACGATCCTCGATATCGAGTTGGACACGGGAATGTATCGCCGGAAAAGATAATAATAAAACAAAGTAGTTACAGATACCGAATATCTTATTTAATTATATGATTTTTCGAAAAATCTACACTTTGGTAAATATCTTTTAATGTCTGCCGAGCGGCTTATAATTTTAATGTCTTACTGGGAATGTAACATTTAAAGAGCCGGGGAATTGGCTAAGTTAAGTATCCGGCCATGTTTGATTCATTAGAAACCGTCCTCACGAAATTAGCATGAGCTGGTGGAAACCTCGTCCTTTAAATATTAAGGCTATTTGAAGGTTCAGCTCCTCTAGCGGTTTCATCAACTCAAATGGTGTCTCATAAGGCCTCCACGCCTCTAATGCTTCCACCTTCAGTTATACCATTTCTTTTTATCAAATTTACTTTAAAGGTTAGAGTTTGATTGATATAAGAATAATATATATTTAACTGATAGTTATAGTTTGACTAATAGTCGTTTAATAGTTGTACAATTGATACTCATAATAAATTTAAAGATTTAAATCTAGTTGAAATTTTCGTTTCTCGTAGAAGATTCTATTTAAATTGAGTTTTAGATCATTATTTGAGTTTTTTAATAGTAAAATCACTGTACAGGGCAATAGTGAGTACTTAATATGTTTATATCTTTACTAGCTTACGCGGCTTCGCACGCGTGGAATTTGGTCTGCCACGTAAAGTTTCGTTAAAGATCATTTTAAATAAATAATTCAATTATTTTTTTTAAATATAAGTTACTCGAACATCCGAAATTTCAGATGTCTAACTTCAAAACTGACGGATTCTATACAACCTTTGAACCCCTATTATATTAAAGGAGAAACCCTTGGAGTGGAATTATCCGAATTTCTTTCTTAAGCTATACACAGAACCTAACTACAAATTTCAAGATGCTAATTCATGCTAATGCTTCAAGTTCCTGATTTACCTTTAATTATGTACTATAACGGGAGGGGCACATGCCCCCGTGCCCCCACATAGATCATGGATAGCGTATCAAAACAAATAGTTTCACTCATGTTCTTTCTGTTATTTTAACAACTATTATCATGTGATTTGCCTTTATTTATATACATTAATGGATTCTCCACAGTACCTAAAATACTGTCGGGGGGGCACCTGCCCCCTTGCACCCTCCCATAAATCCGCGCTTACTATAGTCTATGTGTTATTCTGATGTGTAACCTATATTACTGTAAAGTTTCATCCAAATCCGTTGAGTAGTTTTTGCTTGAAAGAGAGACAAACATACAAACATTCACATTTATAATATTAGAAATATTTATAACAAAAACAATGTATTCATTAACGAACATTCCAACATTGTTATCGATATTTGCGTTGAAAAATTTGTATGTATTTGTTTTTCTAATATTTATTATCTGCAATACATCTTGCAATCAATATTTCATATGTATACCATAAAAGTTATCTTACTAGCCTGGCAAAATAGAATTCTAGTTGTTCGATTGTTTATAATCCGAAAACTGATAATTCTAATACTGATAATGCCTATTTGATGGAAATTTTTATAGTCATGGGGATTTTTATATTAATGGAAATTTTTATAGAATGTTATTCCTATAGATTCGACGAAAACATCCCCTTTTCATCTTGTTGAAACCCATTTGATGACATACATAATTTCATATTTGGAATTATTCCCAACTTCTGGAGGTATTACAAGGTTGTTCTTTCAAAGACGGCCAATGCCAAACCGTTATTCTATTCATTTCAAGTGAAAAATAATGAAATTGATAATAGTCCGATTAGCCATAGCAGCATAAAGTGAGGTTAAATGAATAAACAACAACGAAATAATAATAAGACAAAAACAACAGAATTGAATTTAATTGACTCCAAAGAATATTTAAATACAAAATAAATTTTCATGTGGATGTTACTGGAGTAAATATTTGTAAATCATTCATTAAAGTGAGTAAAACCTTTTTTCCAATCAAAATTCCTCCCTATTTCAAAAACACTTCGACCCACTAAGTCATTTTCAATCTTCCCCTCAGACAGAGATGAACAAAATTAAAGAAATATATATTTGCTCAAAGTAACATTACAATAAAACAATATTTACATAATATCTTGAAAAGAAATAACTAACAGGTATGTTTTGGCAGAGGATCAGAAAATGTAATACAAAAATAAAATAAAAAATTTATTGTTATTGAATAGAGGATTCGAATTGTAGGAGACTATAGATATAAGATGGATGTTGTGAGTTGATGGTTTGATCTAAGTAAGAACCTAGGAAATAGAGTCTGCTGATAGAAGGGAAGAGCCACGTTTACTCAACGTAAAGTCGGGACACATGAGCCCTCCTCGGGGAGTCGAAAACAAATCGAATCGAACAGTTCATAATTCGCCTCAACCTCTCCTCGAGCCTGTTCTAGAGGCCACCATGTTTCACACAACCATAGTCAAAGTGTGGAAAGATAAAAGAAGTGATGAGGAGCTTACGGATAGGTAGTGTTAAAAGATGCTTGGAACGGTGGAGTAACTTTAGAGAGCTTATTGCTCGACCGGAAATTTGGGCAATGTGGAGTTTCCATCATTCGGATTCGAAATGATTCCGAGGTTTCTAACAGAGGAACTAAAGGCAATAGGGCGATCATTTAAGATTAATTGGGGAAGTGATTTGATATATTTAAGAAGGGTATTGGAACCAATTAGAATGGCCGGAGTTTTCGCAGCATTCAACGACAGTTTATTCAAGTTTGTCCAGGCACTGATCCTGTCTAGGTCACCATGAATATTGGCAAATGCTGCTATTATCTCAGATGGAGGAAAGAATAAATAGATCTGGGAATCGTTGGCGTAATGATGGTGGGAACAGTGGGAGGATTGGTTTGGAAAGGTCATTAAGGTAACAGTAGAAAAGAGTGGGGAAATACTAGAAGCCTGTGCCACTCCTGTGTTCAGCGGTAGGAAAGAGGATAGGGGTTGATTTGAGATGGAGACTGCTTGATTCCTATCCGAGAGGAAAGCTTGGACCCAAAGTATGGAACTGTTGGAAAAGGAAAGAGATTTTAATTAAGAGAAAAGGATGGAATGGTTCAGCGTATCGAAAGCTTTTGAAAAGCCAAGTAGAATTAGTACAGTTAGTTTTTTTTCGTCAATGGTAGTGTGTATGTCAGTGGTGATTTTAACGAGGGCAGATTGTGTGGAAAGGCCAGGACAGAAGCCTGATAGAAGTGGATCAAAGAAGTTTGGACTGTTCCAGAAAATTTGACATTTGGGATTGAACTACTCTTTCGAGGGGTTTGGAAAGGTTAGTGAGTATAGAAATAGGGCGGAAATCATTTGGGTTTGAGGGATTACGTGATTTGTTAATAGGATGGACTATTACTTTTTTCCAGGAGGAAGGGAAAAATGCATTTTGTAGAGAAAAATTGTAAATGTAGAGGAGAGCAGGTAGAATTTGGGGCATGCATATTCTAAACAATTTGACTGGAATGCCGTCAGAACCGATGGAATTAGATTGGGATTCCAATAGGGAGTAGATAAGGTCAGTGGGTGAAATGTCGGAGCAATAAAAGTTGTTGTGGTTGAATGATGGTGCTATTGAGAAATTAGGAGAAGTAGATCGTGAGTTAGTAGAGAAATACAAAAAATGTGTTTTCAATTCATCGGGTGAAACCTGAAAGACTGCAGGGGATTTATAAAGTGAGAGTTTCCGAAGAATTTGCCATTTGAATTTAGGATCAGGCGCGGAGGAAAGGGCTTCTTGAAAGTATTTGGATTTCGCCTTCCTTATTGTTGAATGCGTTAAGTGGCGAACAGTCATAAACACTTGATAATCGTCGGTCCGTCTTGTCCATGCGGGCTGCGTCGCGCTTCCTCTGCAATTCTTTTATGTTTTGACCCATCTAGGGAGCAGGTAATCGACGGAAGGTTGTAGTTTTGAGAGGTGCATGAATATCCAGGATGCTAATAAGATAGGAAATAAGTGTGTCAACCCTAGAATCAATGGTAGGACAGGAATAGATTTCGCTCCAATTCAGGGATTCAAGAGGAGGCAAGATGCTTTCACGACTGATTGCGAAAGGTGAAGGTTTTAGAAGGTTTGTTTGGAGTTTGGATATTCTATGAAATTTAGATTAGGTCGCGAGAGGAAGAAACGGGACTGGCAATTGAGAAGAGGAGAATCGATGACATACAGATCTAGCCATGTGACTGAACGATGGGTATGAAGGGTAGGAGAAAATGGGACAATGGAGAGATTTAGGGAGTGGAAGAGATTTTCCAGGTATAGAGTGTCATTTGGTTTAACAAGGAGATTGGTGTTGAAATCGCCAGAAATAATTATATGGTTGTAAATGGGATTGTAATTGTAAAGGATAGATTCAAGGGTAGAGTCAAAAGGCACTGAAGGAGGGCGGTATACAACTACGTAAAGGAGCGGGTGTCCATTACAGGATATTTCAGTGAAAAGGAATTCAATATGAGGGACATCAGATGGAAGAAAGGATTCAAGGATTCGGACTTTTACGGTTTGATGGACATAGAGACCTACGCCTCCACGGTCGCTTAACGCGGTCATGGCGGAGAAACATATAGTCAGGTAGGGTGATGAAGGAGGTAGGAATATGTGGATTAAGCCAAGTGTCAGAGACAGCAATAATATAGTAAAAATTGTGGGTGAAATATTATTGAAATTCATCGAAATGGGCAGATAAGGATTGGGAATTAACTTGACGAGAGATGGGGAGATTAGGCATATGGGATAGATAATCGAGGAATTATCAGAATGAGAAGGGAAGATGCTGAAAGAAAAGAGTAGTTTAATGGATGAACTGATGTAAAAATTAAAATTACAATATGGGCCTTTAAAATTACAATAAGTCCAAGGCTAGCTTATTGTGTTGTAAAATTTAAAGTATTAAAAGGAAAAAGCATAGCAGAAACTAAATAAAAAAATATTAGTAAATATAAACACAAAAAAAGAACACTTTTTACTGAGGATCAGTGAAAGTTCCAACATGAAGCCAGCGAACAGTTGCCGGAGGGTCAGCTGAACACATCTAGGTCGGATGGTTGGTCGGTATAAATGACAGGATGGCCGGCACCGCATTCTGCCACCAGACCTACTTCAGGTTCCCTGCAGCTCTCTTCTGTCGGGCCAACCAGTATAGACTTCTGTTGGCTGGAGTCATCTCTTCACCGAGGTACACTCGGTGGAAATCATTTTCTTGCCAGCCCATATCGTGAGTTGAAAAGTCTCTTTACTTTCCTTCTCTGTATAAGCGCAGCAACTGCCTGACAAACCTGGCTATAACTGTAGGTGGTTCTGGCTCTTCCTTCCTCGGTCTGCGACACTCTATTTTGTTAAGGTCCTCTATGCCGATCTTAACCCCGAGACTTGCCCCTACACTCACTAGTAGTGATTGCTGCGGAGGTTTCGCCCGGTCGAACCGGAATGCCCCTAATCTCCAGAGACCTGTATAGTAGGCCTTGTTCCGCCTTATCAAGGCGGACCTCCAGGTCACCCACTTTATGTTTAGGGACTTATTTTTAGAAGTAAGTTCATCAATGAACTTGGCCTGTCCTTCGAGGTGGCTCTCAATTTTGGTCAGCCTATCATTGAGCTCGAAGGTGAGCTCCCCATATTTCTCCAGGGACGATTTCAATGATGTAATCTCGCCGTTCAGACCGTTATACATTTTATTGACCGCCTCTAGTATATTACTCGAAGACGGCTCAGCTACTTTATTTTACAGACTCCTAGTGAGGCTAGTTTTTTTTCCCGTGAGAGTCCAGGCTTTTTAGATTTGTCTCAATTTTGGCAGACCCATTTTTTTTTTTTTGACAACCTCTAATTCTTTTCCATTAATATCACAACAACGGGCGTGATAAATGAGGCGACAATTTTTGCAGGTAAATTAGTTTTGTCTTCGCTTGTTATACTTTTATCACAGATGGAACAGAGGGCCATTGTGTTTGATTTATGATAACGTTGAATAAAAATAACTTACAGAAAACTGTTTGTGTTGTTTATAGATGCCGGTAGTCTACCATCCTCTGGGCCTTGGGGATTAGTGTGGATTGTGACACACATGCAAACGCTGACTTCTAATGTTGATCAGCAAATTCACTGATAATCAATCACTTATAATCAATTTAAATATGCACAAGCAAAGACAAGACAAGATCGACTTAATATACTATTGTTACGGGCTACTGGGTGTAAAAATGAATTAAACTACTCCTAAATTAAAGATACTAATATTTATTAACAAAATGATAAAAAGAATACAATTAAATTATTAAACTGATATAAATTTACAATAACAATACTATAAATACTTATTATCTAGGCCTAACTCCTATTTAATTATTACAATAATATAAGATATTACTAATTCTAAATAGCTTAACTATTAACATAAATTTGTACGAATACCTAAAATTACAACAACTATCCTAAAATTAATTAATTAACTACTACTAATTAACACTTTCGGTTCACTAATTAAAGTCCACCGACCGTAAAATTCTCCAAATATGACAAACTGACACACATTAATACACAGAAACGGTTTATTACACTGACACTCACTTATCACTAGTTCATCACAGTCCCTGGTCTGCTCTCCGACTGACTCACTCGAGGCGAGGGGGGTATTTAAATAGGCAAGGCCGAACATTCTAGAACACGGAAGTAGGGGGAGACTATTCTGGGACTGTCGAGAACCTTCTTGATCTCTTCCGACAAAGAAGAGACGGTTGTACTATGTTCGAGAAGGTTCTAATCTAATCTTAACTTCTCCCGCCGACAGGCTTAAGACGCTAATCCCTTGTTTCCGTCCTTCACTCTGTGGCCGTAACACTATAAATGATAATCAATAACTTCAACTGAGGGGGATTAAGAGAGAGCGATGTGGACAGGTCGATCTTGCCAGTCTGATTATCAGACTATAATGGATTTAGGAATTGAAGAAAAAACAGTTATTCCAAAGTTTTGAGTTTTCATTTCTGTCAGCAGTTCTTATGACTGCCTAATTTAAAAAAAAAAATATTTCGATTTCAATATAATTCAGAAAATTTTCATGTTATAACAAAGGGAAAGAAAATGTTCTATGTCAGTACTGTTAATCCTTTTATGAAAAAATAACAGCGTCGTGTTATTTTCGCACTCACTGCAGGTTTTGGTAAGAAATTTGACCCATTACTCTGTGGTACTTCCTAACTTCACTAATGTGTGAACATCTGCTAATCAAAGCGTTTTCGGACGTACCTCCATAAGAAATCTTTCCTTGTTTTGAGGTCCTTCAAATCTTCAGTTTGGCTACTTAACCCTTAAACACCCTGTATATGTGCGGGTGATTGTATCCTTCCTAAATCTTTCCGAAAATGGAAAGATGGTATTTCGTATTCTCGTTTTTCATTGATTAAAATTTAAAAACTCTTGTTTAAACTTAACAATTATCCTTTTATTATTTTCAACAATTCAGTGGTCCCTCATATTTCACTACATCTATTTTCTTCTGAGTCTGTCCTAGGTGAACTCGTTTAATCAAACTAAATATCCCGCTTTTGGGGTGGAGCGTAATTGAGAAAGTTAACGCTTTCCTGAGGAAAGGCTTCTGTTTTATATTCTGTTTTATGAGGATCCGGCCCCCTAGCCATTTAGCCTGCGAAGCACTAGCCAACTACCAAACTCGTCGAAACGTGTGGTAGTCGACCCATTGGCCTCTCGTAAAGCCTTCTACAACCAGGCGGCGTTTTATTCTATACTACTGCAGTGTGCTATCGAAATTCTTCTTCGGCTTTATCGGATTTTTCGTTGTTGGAACTGTACGCCCTTCATTACAACCACGCATCCCTCAGATCAATGTTTCTCGTTGTTATGCCTCAGCTAATATCAGTGATATTGTGATTCCGTATCAAATATGGTTTCTCGTTTGATTTTTCTAAAATATCCATTTCAAAAAGCTGGAAACGGTACCTTTTCTCCCTAATTTCAATTACATAGTTATTTGAATTACGATTTAATGAAAGGTTGTTGAAAATTAAAAATATTTCGAAATATTTGTAAGCTTTTCCATGTTTAAATATTTCAAAAGCACCGACCACAGTTTCCAACAAGCTCATTATAGATACGCCAAGTGGATAGGATACAAAAATTATTGCTGGGGCCTCGGTGCTAGAGATACGCAGTTGGGAAGATAGGGAGAGTGAGCTTGGTGTCCAATAGAGGAACGGACTTAATGATAAAAGTGGGCCCCGCTTCCTTATCAGCCTTCTTTATGTCCTCCTCTTCGCTGCTCTAGGGATGTTAAGTGTTGAATAAAATAAATAGTCCTATCTTTTGTTAATATAGCGGTTTGAAACATTTTCGGGAAATATATAAATTAAAAGTGCCCGTGACAGAGTACAAATATTATTATTTGATTCACTCTTTTTATTTTTAAGGAGAGTTAGGTGATATACTTTTAATAATACCATTTTATATAGTATATATTTATTGTTCCGGCCGCTCAGTCTGTTATTATAAATAATTCTTTTTCTTTTTTTTAATTTATTTATTGATATATACAACTGTATTACAATAATACAACAAGTAAACAGGCTAAGTGATATATAATGACATGATAATGACAAGTAGAGAAACTACCCACTGGTAGTACTCAAATCAAAGTTCAAGTAAGGAGGTCACGTGGCCATCTTCTTTTCAGAAGCCTCGGAGGATTATCGGGAGTTGAAGAGGAAGCTAGGTTTGAAACTAGAGGGTTTGAGTGGTAATGAAGTTTGTTATGAAAGGATAGATACCGGGTTCGGGCCAAATCAGCAACAAAAGGGACATTAAGGTCGTTATGGATGAGTTTATTCTTGACAAAATAAGGATCATTGAGGATTTTACGAAGGATTTTGGACTGTAAGGATTGGATACGAGAGGAATTCGATGGCTAAGTGGAGCCCCAAAGCTCTACTCCGTAAGTCCAAATAGGTCGTATGATGGTCATGTAGATGAGTCTTTTGTAGTTATTTGGGAGCTTAGAGCGTTTGTCTAGTAAGTGTTGAAGTAGCCTGAAACGTCGTGCGGTTTCTTGTCTTTTCAGTCTTGTATGAGGATTCCAGGTTAATCGTTTGTCAAGGTGCAACCCTAAGTATCGGATCTGTTCTACAGGCACCAGAGGGATATTATTAAAGGATACTGTAGGGCAGGAAGTAATTGGTTTACGACGTAAGGTAAAAGTGATTTGATGCGATTTTTGAGAATTTATTTTAATTCTCCAGTTTTGACACCATTCTTCAAGATCAGTGATATGGGATTGGAGGCTTTGGGATGCAATAACTGGATTGGTGTTGACTGATAATACACATGTATCATCAGCATACGTGGTAAGGATGGTATTAGGATAAGTTGGAATGTCAGCTGTATAAACTGTATATAGGATTGGACCAAGGATACTACCTTGAGGTAAATAATTCTTAAATTTGTATTTAGTATTTTTTGTATTAAATTGTTTATTTGTATATTGATTTTTAATTTTGATGAAAATAAATTTATTGTAAATCACGCTATGCAATAGTTATTTTTGTTTTGTACAATAGTGAAGTCACCGGAAAGCGCTGTTACGTGCCTTTAGTTTTTTAACTAAAGTTGCTTACTCATAGGGCTGGGCGATAGTCGATAGTTATATCGCCACTATCAATAGGCCAATACTATCGGCTGAAAACTATCGATTGCTATCGACAGTTTTTCGATAGCTGCTTACTTTTTTTCCAAACCTATTCAATAAATAACTTCAACTAATTTAATTAAATTCAATTAACTACCTGCTATTTGAAATTTACAGGATTGTAAATTATAAGATTACATCATCAAGATGAAAAAAACAACTAATTTATTTGAATTTTAAAAAAAGTATTTACAATGTACATTAAGGTGGCCACGAAAAGTCGATGTCGGAATTTTGTCGTTCCGAACCCTTCAAATAGCTCAATCTATGCAGAAAATTAGATTGCCGAAGTTTTACCAAGATCGGAGAATGTTAACACGTGCCACTGGGCGGTCAAAGTTACGAAAAGTACGATTTTTTGTCTGTTTGTCGGCGTCTTTTGGCCGTAACACCTGAACGACCAATACCTATAATACGATCTATGCATCAAATTAATGGTAATGTTCCTCTCTTTACTTCTATGTATCGTCAGTATTACCGTTACTTTAAGTCCAACTGAGATATTTCAGCTTTTATAGTAAAAAACGTGGCCTGGTGCCTTATAGAACACACTTGCGAAATTATTCAATCATTTTCTTGTGGAGTACAAACTACTGGTCCGATTTTAATTATCAACAGCTCATTTTTTTCAGCAACATATCACCATTCCATTGAGCCGAACAGAGGTCTTGCCTTAGCCTGATTGTGTTAGATAAATAATTTAATAGATTTACTTAATAAATGCCAATAATCGTACTATTTTATTTTTAAATATTTTATTTGAAAAGAAAAGATATGACCAGGTATCCCACCTCTCCGTGGTGGTGCTTTAACCATCTCAGATATCCTGGTTCGCCTCCCGGTCAGTCATATCCCTTCCTTTCACTGATCCTATATCTCCGTCTTCTCGCAATTTGCGATTCATACACGGGGAGAATGTTAATTGAACACTACTTTTATTTTTGGATCTTGTTGACTTAAGTCATTAGATATTATTATAATTTATTTTATTGTTATATGATATAATTTTTTAAAATATTTTATTTGAAAAGAAAAGATATGACCAGGACCGGGACTCGAAGCCGGGTCTCCCACATATCCGGTGGTGCTTTAACCATCTCAGACATCCTGGTTCGCCTCCCGGTAGCGATATATAGATATAGGATATATATATATATATATATATATATATATATATATATATATATATGTATATATATATATATATATATATATATATATATATATATAGGATCACTGGATCACCTCGCTCCAGCCCCAAGCTGATGTGAGAAGTTCATTGCCTAACCACGCCTGTACTTGCTGGTAAGTGCGGATGGAGTGGTAATTGGCAGCATCCCTTGTCGGTGGTAGTTGTAATTTAGCCTTCGTCGCTGATCGTGTAAATAATCGGTACCGCAGGTCGTCGAGGTTGTCATTGTCGATTTCGCCTCCATAAACTGCTACCAAGAACTTTTCTCCAACGTCGGTGATTTGTTGAGGAGTAGCGTTTGGTGTGAGAAACAGAGCCATTACTGTAGAGAGGAAGGAATTCTTCATATAGCTGCTACAAATTTTGATTTCCCCCAATCCATTCGGGGCTGACGTGGTGTCACACTCACTCACTGGGTGGAAGAAAAGTATATCTTGAGGAGGAAAGGAACAGGAACTTGGCGAGTAGAGGACACTAGGACCACTACCTCTTCTACTTTTCTGAAGAAAGATGTTTTTTGTGCCCATACTCGTACCTAATGCCGTCAACAGAATAAGTGTGTCTACATCTTCAGCAGTAATAATGACTCTGTCGAACTCGCTAGCTTTGACAATTTGACAGGCCGTGTTGACAATCATCGATGCTAATATAATCAAATACATGAGTTGCAAAGACCAAGAGATGTTCCTCCATCACTTAAACTAATAGTTCCAGTGTTGCCAATTTTAAAATCTAACATTAGGTTCCACACTAACACACACACACTATTCTAATCTGACGAAGCCCAAGAATCATCATTACCTCAATGAGAGTAAAACATAGAGTAATATATAACAATCTATTTTTGTAAATTCCAATGATGATTAAATTAGAACATGAAGATTAGCCAGGGATCTTTAAATTGAGTTTGAAATTGTGCATTTTATTTTTATAGAATACTAATTGTAGCATTATCATTTGACAAATGCCTGGTTATTTCTTTGAAATATCAACATCGTCGATTGAATTTGACAAAACTAAGAAACTTTTTACAATGTTTCGAGAAAAGAGGGGACGAGGATGCAATCCAGAATGGTTGTTTAAATAATTAAGCTTTTTCACAATATCGAAACGTTTTGAGGTTTACTCTAAGGTTACTGCTTGGCTGAATTCCCAGTTATCTTGGAATCTGGTTGGAGTCAAATTGGGAATAGGCGATAAGAGTAAAGCTTGGTGGTCGGAAAAAAGGTCAATGAACCAGGAAACCTAATAGTATAATGGCCTAAGATATCTATGAATGAAGTGCGGTTCTTTGATTTAATGATTTTCTGGATGGTGAAGTAATTTACACTGAATATAACTATCAATGAAGGTTTATCTTGATGTATTGATAGAAGAACGTAGAGGGGGGGGGGGGAGGAAATCAAGGATGTAGAAGGTTTTTTTGGTTCTAAGAGCATGGAGATAAGTAAAGAAGAAGTACTAATTGCTTGATAGAATATAATATAATAGAAAAGTAACTTTATTCTGGGACTAAGTCCCTTTATAATGACAAATATGAACAGAAATGAAACATAATATATATACAAATCAAAAAGCGTGTTAAAAGTGACAGAAAACTATTTAAAATAAATAATTAAACAAAAAAATAATAAATTTTTTTCAGATTAATTTATTGATACTTACAACTGTAATAGCATTACAACAAGTAACTCTGCTGTATAAACATAGGACATGAAGAAAAAAAAAACACTTGTGGAGAAATTACCCATTGATAGCACTCCAAAAAAGTTCTATAGTAGGAGGTCTTGATAATGACTTTTGTTAGTCAATATACTAGGTATAATTGATACATCAAAATTATAATAAATGTAGGTGCCTATATAAAATTGTTTTATTTAATTAACGATCACAATTAAACCAAAATTAACAACTTAATCTTAATTGGGATTTATTTTTCTATATTCTAAGTAACAATAAGTGATTGTGCTTCTGGTTATAAATCATGTTTAATATTTATTATTTTCGGTCTAAGAGTCGAAATTAAAGGATCCGAATTGTCATCAGAGTTGAATCTTTTTTTCATGACAAAAGTGAACATATCCTCTGAACATTTTCTAAAACTTTCCGTTTGTCTCCGTCTTTGTCAATCGGATAATTGTTTGAATGACTGAGAACGAGATGGCATACTTGCGGCTGTTGATGATGATGATGAAGGTAGCTCCTGGCTAACATTGTCAGGAACAATGAAATCCAAATTCAACCAGTTTTCATGCTTCTCCAGAAAATAATTGATATTCATGTGGGACGAAATCCAGCGAGAGTACAAGCTACCACTGAATTTTCTTAATATTTCTCGTAAGCAGAACTTTGCGGTATTTTTAATTTGTTCCAGTCCAAACGCCTTAATCCATGCTTCCAATGCCAGGTCATAGTCCTTAAAACTTATATGATTTAATTGAAAAACTTGACTATTTGTTGTAGGGACCATTGCACCTATGTCGTTCAAATACCACACACAAACTGAGTTTCATTGTTAATAATACTATGTTAGATAAGGATTATTCGGATTGTTTTAGTGTAAACAAACATTGGTAAACAAAAGAAATCTTGCGTAAAGTAGACGCCAATATCAACAGAAATTATTTTAAATTAATTCTCAAAGCCCAGAAAAAAAAGAAAAAATAAATTTCTCGGAAAATAGCACCTAGTAGCAGAAACTAATGGAAAAAAACTTCAAACATTCTAGTTATTTACTGTGAAGGTAGTTTTTTGGGCGATTTTAAGCGATTTCACCGAAAAATCCCAGACGTTTGAAATAATCCCTATTTTTATTTGCCTAAACATCTTATTATGGGTAAGTTGTTTTCCAGTAGGTGCACGATTAATTTAAGGCATTACCTCAAACAGTGGATTGCTTTAAAAATATGAGACTTTTTAGAAAAATTCATATTTGATTTCAGATTTTTTTCATCTGATTTGATTTCACAATTGATTTATCTATGGATTTTGTTGAGAAGAAGTATAAAGTATAAGTTAAGATCAAAATTAAGGACAAATTGATTTATCTATGGATTTTGTTGAGAAGAAGTATAAAGTATAAGTTAAGATCAAAATTAAGGACAAATTTATTTATTAGAGAATTGGTCGAATGTCCAACAAATGCGTTGATTCGTTCCACAGTGCGTTGGCACAATTAAAAAATCATTTCTGCTTTAAATTAAAATAATACCTCCTGCCAATTTAATCCATCATTAGAATTATCCAGTCAACTATTTTCCACTCAAATCTAAATATAGGTTGTTGACCGCAATACGTACATATTTTTTTATTCTAAGGATCTAGGTGTAGAAGGAAGAAAAATGGTTTTATTTAATGTTGTGCACTATCTGATAATTTTGAAAACAACAACTCATTTTTTAAAAACTAACCTAGCTGTTTGTTTTTTGTTTGCTTGTATGTATTTTATATCAAGGTTTTTAGATAACTGAAGAGAGACCTCCTTCACAAACTTTTATTAGAAGTGGTGCTGGCAAGTTTCTCTGGTCTCAACCTAACAAAAGAAACTCCTGGAATTCCTGAATCGAATCCTTTAGAAACCAAGGTATAAGGTACAGGGATAGTAATATAGAAGTTTCCTATACATTTTAAGATTTTTATTTGTTTCCTTTTATGAATTCGTACATTTTTTAAAGAATATTGAAACGTATCGTACGTACATCTAATATTTACTTATATACTGTTACTGTAATTGTAATTTTAAGTAAAATGTTTGACCAGTCATCATAGAAACCATCACTCATTAAATTAGATAAGACACAATATATATGGTAAAAAATGGTGCTGCGGTGTCATTCATAAGAATCGTTTGTGAAATATATACATATTCTAACAGTTATTTCAGGTCTCTTTATATGTTATAAAAAATTTGGTGATCTTGTGTTGTTTTTATATTTTCTACTGGGCCCGCGATTATGCGTTTTCTTTATACGGGCCTCCCTCTCTCATCTATGAATGAATCACTTTAATATTTCTTTTATGTTCATTAATATTATTTTATTCTTATTATTTGAATTTTTTTAGTACATTAGTTCATTTTCCGTTTGTTTAATGTTTTTTTTGTTGCCGCCTTTATTTAAAATAAAAATCTTGACTCATAAATTGGTGGAAACTTGATTGGTAAGTTGTTTACCTACGATATATAGCCTTAGAAGTCATATACTAATAGTCTATTGTTACTCTTTAAGAGTAATTACTAACTTATTAAGAGAATTATAAATCCTAATTTTAGGCCGAAACTAAATGTATTTTTTTTACTTCGCTATCTTCTTGAGGAATACTAATATTTATAGTATTTTTAAATTTCAAATTACGAGATGTAAATGTAAAATTTTTAATTACGACCCCTTTATTTAGGTCATTCTAGTACTCCATTTTTCATTTGTGATATAATCCTAGAATTAAAATAATGATAAATGCTATAATAGTTATAATTCATGTTCTAGTATATTAATAAATATAAATATATTAATATTCATCTTATAGTAATAATAATGAGTAAGATAATGGCAATTTCAACGTCAAAAATAAGTGATAGAACTGGAATTAAATAGAATTAGATAGAACAAGGAGTTCGCCCAGATCTTTTGGTGTCAAATCCATCCAAATTGTGATATTTTTTCTCGATCCTTTTCTGAAGTTTTTGTGATTATTCTTCATAAAACTATGATCAAAATTTCAATAGTTAAAGCTAATATTACAGATATTAGAGTTATTACTGTTCTCTTACGTTAAATAAAGATATTTTTAATATAACAAATATACTAAAAAGATATATATCCCATCAGTAAATTGAAATATACAGGATAAGTCGAACTACTTCTACACAGAGTCAGTATCAGGCTGCTGCTTCAAATCCTAAATGGTGACTTATCGAGAAGTAACATTTAATATGTGCTATGTATTGCCGGCACCATGAAAGGGATGCGGAGTGGGGAAAATGTGTCATGTCGGGACACATGAAAGGGAATATGTTTTGGATAAAGAACAGACCTTTTGCTCCCCTTGATGGTCAAGTTCCTGAGAAGAAGGAGAGGGGGGCAGAAAGGCTCCTGAGATAGACACAGAGAAGGAAGGAGGCACTCTGGAGACGTACAGCAAGGAGGAGAGATCTTGCGGAAGAAGGAGCCGATGAACAACGCGGACCGAGAAGATGAAGAGTCCCGGAGGCAACAAGAAGAAGACCGACCTGTAACCCAATCTACCCCTGTTCACAGATAAGTTTAATTTATTTCCTGTAAGGCATTTTATGGCAATCCTTTTTACCTATTAAAATCTTAATCATTAACCTTGTTTGAAATTGAATAAATACACGATCCTTATTGTAATTCTTGTGGTGCTCACATACCCCATATAGCATTATTAAATGGCATCCCTAGTGGGGAACTTACTATTCAATTTACTAATCAGAATTTGTTTAATTAAGTATGTTTATTAACTCTATGTTCTCAATAATTTTAAAATCACTTTTGGTTAATGATTCAAATTAATAGATTGAATTTTTTGTTTCTTAATTTTTTCTAGTGACATAATTATAGTTGATTATTCTTATTATTTTATTTCCGCGTAGGGTGATTCGAACTTTGAAATTCAAAATGGAATCTAGCTTATTGAATTTGATAAAAAAAAGATTTCTCGGATTAATGGGTTTTCGGAAGCTGGAGTTTTTTCGAAGTATGCTTTTGTTTGGGCTGAAACATATTGTTTTACCGTGGGAAGTTCAAGATCTCTGAGCATAGTCGATATTTTCGTGTAGCGGGGATAATTATTAATAATTCTCATGCATAGGTTTTGTACCCTTTCCAACTTTCTATAATTTGTAGCGCAGGTGAGGCGTAGGTCAGCACTGAGCGGATTACTGTTTTATAAAGGATTAGCTTGTTTTTGGGGCATAGTTTGGATTTTTTATTAAAATAGGGAAACATTTTGTAGATCGTTTTTCTGTTTTCCTGTTGATGTGCTCAGTGAATGTTAAGGACCTATCTTGAATTAAACCGAGGTATGTTACGGATTTAGACCAGTGGATGTGCTCGGAATTTAAGATGATGTGCTGATCTATGTTGGGTCTGCGTTTTGTGAAGATTATGGCGGCCGATTTTGTTGGATTGATTTTTAGTTTCCACTTTTGACAGAATTTATGGATTTTATTAAAAGCTTTTTCTAACAATGATGCTACTATACAATTTATTTTACATATGTTCATTTATTTACGTTTATTCACAAATACTATTCGTTTATTCGTTAAAGAAGCGTTTATTTACTTTTTTTTAATATAATACTAATTTATTTACTGTCATGTTGCTGTTGAATAAATAATTGTTAATTAATTAGCATAGAACCATGAAAAATTTGAACAACAATGACAAGTTAGTCGGTGGTGCTGTTCTATTACTATCTGGTGATTTCCGACAGACATAGCCAGTCATTCCTCCCTCTACTTTTGCGGATGAGAATAACGCACGTTTAAAACAATAGTTTTTGAGGCAAAATGATCCATCAGCACAAATATTTTCAAAACTATTGCTGGCTATTGGAAACGGTGAAATAGAACTGCATCCAAATATGCAATTCATCAAATTGCCATAGAATTTCAGCACTGTTGTTCAGACAAAAAATGAATTAATTAGGAGTATCTTCCTGGATATACTAAATAATTACTATGGGCCATAATTGGCTGTGTAATCGTGCCATTTTGGCATCGAAAAATGCTGATGTGGACGAAATCAACTTTCAAATACAACATTTATTACCAGTTGATCTAATGTCCTTTAAATCAATCGATACTATTGTTGATGAAAACGTTAGTTATTATCCAACTGAATTTTTTGAACCACACAATTGTTGGTTGAAGATCGGTTATTATTCTTCTGGGTAATTTGAATCCACCTAAATTATGCAATGGTACACCTTTGGTCATCAAAAAGATCACTGGAAATGTTATTAAAGCAGCCATGTTGAATGGAAAGATTAAAGGAGAAATCGTCCTGTTGCCACGTATTCCAATGATATGATACCATTAGAACCCATACTATAATACCGTTCAAAAGACTTCAATTGGCTATACGCTTGGGTTTTGCTATGACCATCAATAAGTCTCACGACCAGACAATGTCCAATTTTGGCTTGGACTTAGAAAATCCATGTTTCTCCCATGGGCAATTATATGTAGCATGCTCACATGTTGGTAAACCCTCTAATCTATTTGTATTAGCTAAGGACAGATTAATAAAACATATTGTACATCGATTAGCGCTCATTTAATTTAAATAAATGGTTATAATTTAAAATAATATTATTAGCCATAATTAAAAACCAACCATTATATAACTCATTCATTATACTTTTTTTAAATTTAATTTATTGATATTTACAACTATAATAATATTACCACTGCTAAAATGTACAATGACATGAAAAAAACTTGTGGAGAAACTACCCATCGGTAGCACTCCAATAAAGTTCTATAGTAGATGATCTCGAGGCCATCTTCTTTTCAGACGCCTCGGAGCGTTATCAGGAATAGTATGAGAAGCAAGTTGAGAGACTAGTGGAATCAAGTGTGTATGGAGCCTGTCATGGAAGGATAGGTATCTAGTTAGGGCCAAATCAGTAACATAGGGGATATTAATATCATGATGGATGAGTTTGTATGTGACATAATAAGGAGCATTGAGGATTTTACGAAGGATTTTGGATTGTAAGGATTGGATACGAGATGAATTGGATGGTTTAGTAGAGCCCCAAAGCTCAACTCCGTATGTCCAATTAGGTCTGATAACTGTCATGTAAATGAGTCTTTTGTAATTAATTTGGAGCTTAGAGGGTTTGTCCAGTAAGTGTTGAAGTAGGCGAAAACGACGAGCAGTTTCTTGTCTTTTCAGTCTTGTATGAGGATTCCAAGTGAGACGTTTGTCCAGATGGAGTCCTAGGTAACGTATCTGTTCGACAGGGTTCAGTGGAATATTATTAAAGGATACAGTAGGGCAGAATCATTAAACTAATGTTTTATTTTATCAGTTAAGAATTTTGTCTATTATTTATTTATTGTATACTATACTTTGATATAAGTTGAATAATATGTAAAATAAAAAATCTATTTAATTATTTTTTTTCATTCATTCATTAATTCTTTAAAATACAAATTTTGACGTAATATTTTTTATAACAGCTACAGCAAGGCGTGGCAAGTTCAGCTAGTATATATAATGTTTCTTTTTCTGTTCATGTTTGTCATTCATAAGGGAGTTAGTCCCAGAATGAAGATCCTTTTCCATTTTATTCTAAGATTAAAATAATTTTAAATGTCTTCAATTTCGAAGAGAGGAAATATTTTTGAGTAGGACTAAGAGCTGTTATGATAACTGACTCATGGCTCTGTTCGTTGATAGCTCTTTCAAAAGTTTATAATGGAATTCCTCCTCTCTCCAGCACAAGTTGAAATTGACCAATTTGGTAAAAATCAATGCTCTGTCAGATTGTTTACTTTTCAAAGAAGTGTGTCAAGTTTCACTGCGATCATTGAATACGTTCTCTACTGATCTCGTATTCCTTTAGATACAGAATGAAAATTATTGGATCATATGGATGGTAGTTCAATGTTTTTAGCCCTCGGCATGATAGTATGTAAAAAATTTGATTATAATATAATAAAAACAATTGCTTTTTGTATTGTTTGTTTTGCTATACCATTCGAATCAATAGTATTGCCATATAATATTTATATATTTGAAATTAAAACTAATTTATATTTGAAGCTGATATAATATGCTTTGTTAGGACCACCAAAAGTTCTCCTTTACATGTGTCTACCAATCAGCCTCAATACGTAGTTGTCCATTTTCAAGTTTCTGTTTTATATTTGTTTCCTTCTCAATCCCCATTTCTTTGAGCCTGAGGAAAATAAGGCTCCTCGTATTGGATATAAAAAGTTTTGGGTCTCATTGTGCGTTTACTAAAAGTTACTTTATGCCAATTCAGGTCTAGACAGATTATTTTATTCATTTTTATAAGTGCAGGTATTATGAAAATATAATAAGACCTCTAAAATATAATACTAAGTGTTTTCTTTAGTTCTCTTTGTGAAGTTGATTAAAGTTGTTACTACTTTGGTCAATGAAATTGACAGCTTCCCTCATAGCTAACCTTTATATTATATTCAGAACCCCTTCAACAGGTTTTATTGATTGTCTCCTCTTTTACTAAAAAGCCAACTAAATCGTGTTGTGGCTTAGTAGGTTTTATGATACATATCAATGGATGTATATATATATATATATATATATATATATATATATATATATATATATATATATATAAGTTAAGACAAGACTGATGATCGCATAGTCGCTAAGATCAAGCTGGCCATTGTAACAGCTGTTAATATGTAAATATTATATATAGAGGTTCAAAATGGCAATACAGTCAGTGTTAACCCAGTTATCGTGCGAGTCATTTCATCCTCAATTTCTTTTTTTTTTGTTTATGTATAATTATAAATAGTATAAATAGAGGATTTGTATCTAAATACAGTAGTGTTTAACCAGCCTTTATGAGTGTTGTTTCTATCCCAAATAACCCTGTTTTTACGTTTTATGTGCCGAAACTCGTAAGTGGTACCAAAACCCGGGAACTTGTTAGCAGTTCATAGTAACAATATTTTTTTTTCCTTTCTTCACGAAAAGACGGTTCGAATTTTTCTTTTATTTTCAAATATAAACAAGTGCTAATATGAATGAACAAGGTCAAAGCATCCTCAGGCCAGCAACGTTAACGATTAAAAAAGTCTTATGGGGGAGTGCGATGGGCCCCGAGGAGGACATGCTCCAAATGTTTCGTGAAATAATGAGGACGAATCAGACGAGCGGTCAGTACGGCGCAGGACTTCTCACAAAACTAAACAAGATCAACGAGAAACTGCGGGAAGTAATGGAAACCAGCCCCGTCGAGGCCTGGATGATATTAATGTCCACACTCCTCAAATTGCAGCTGGCCTACATAGCAGGGATACAGGGGAAAGAAGGATGGTCTACCCATGGATAAAACATTCGTAGAATGTGCTCAGGAGATGGTGTACACGAGTGCCCGCGATGAGGAAGAAAGGGAAGTATTTGAACCAGGGTGGAATAAAGTATCCTATTCGAAGCAGGAAGAAATCGAACAAGACCAGACCGGGAGAGAAGAGATGGAGATTTCGGTAGGAGAGAAAAGACAATTCTTAGATAGGAGGAAAGCGAGAAAAGATGATAGAAGGTGCCACGAATGTGGCAAGGCAGGGCATCTGATAGCTCAGTGCCCGCGCACGCGCTGCTTCGAATGCCATAATGAGGGACACATGCCTAGGCAAAGCCCAAACATACGATGGAGAGAACATGATCGGGGAGAACCAATGGAAGTCAATGCGCAGAGATTATGGTGGAGCAGTAGAATGCCATCTGAATCGTCTAGATCTTCCGAGGCTTCAGGATCCGAGACGAAAGGAAGTGAGCCTGGTGGCAGAGGAACCTCCGGAGGAAAAAGCAAGGAACGGAGTATAGGGAGGAGAACCGAGGAGGTAAGGAGAGAATAAGGATGGTGTGAACGGAGGGGCAACCTTTTGTGTGTAAATACTATTGTAAAAAAATGTGAGCGGTTGCCTGTAAAGGAATTTTGTAAAGAGTGGGATGTCTAGTGGACACGGGGAGCTCATGTAGTTTAATAGGTAAGGATAGTTTAAGAACGACAGTTAAAGGGAAATGTCAACCAGAGTTTAGAAAGTGTCTATGTAAATTAATCACTTTGAGTGTTCTCTGTACGGTGAAGGGAGAAATAGAATAGGCATTAGATAAATGGAGAAAGAAGGAGGAAGTAACAACATTGTACGTAGTAGAAGCCATGCCGCGGGAGTACGGAGGGATTTCGGGGTCCGATTTAATCGGAAAACTAGGGCCAAACTGCGTAATTCAGGGGGTAAATGGGTAATAAAAATTGGGAAAAAGGGGTATATAATGGTAGAAGACGCGAAGAGGGGCGTGAGATGTGTGGGAGTAATTACCCAGGACAATGAGTGGAGGACAAGTATAAAAGAAGACTATGCGAAAAAAAATTTTCCCGTAGGGGAACCTTTAAGCGTGACAGGAGAAACTCTCCACGAAATTAACCTAAAATCCGATAAGGTTGCATATGTAAGGAAAGAAGATATCCGCAGGCATTGAGAATACACATCCGGAAGGAACTAGAGGAGTTGAAGCGGCAGGGTATAGTAGCAAATCGCCGTTTAATAGCCCCTTATGGGCAGTAAAGAAGACCATCGAGGGCGAAACTCAAGAACGCTATAGGGTGGTGATCGACTATGGAAAACTAAATGCACCCCAGGGACCATTGTAAGACGACATTTACGTTCGAAAGGGCGCATTACGAATTTACGCGCTTGCCCTTTGGAGTGAAGAACGCGCCCATCACGTTCCAGAAACTAATAGATGAGTTTCTGCATGGCCTAGAGGAGAATAAGTGCCAAGTGTACATGGATGACCTTCTGGTTTTCAGTAGAACAGAGGCACAGTATATCGAGGACCTGCGACGGGTTTTTAGTCGGATTGGACAGTTTGGATTAAAACTTTCAAAGAGAAAAGTCTATTTTAGGGCAAAGACGGATAATTTTCCTAGGACATACTATATCAGAGGAAGGGGTGCGCCTGGATAATAAGGAAGTTGAGGCAATTGCCAAAATGGCAGTGCCAAGTGATGTTAAAGGAATCAGACTTTTATTAAGAATCCTCAATTATTATCGCCGAGGAATCAATGAAACCACGTAGGCTTTTTAACGAAGGTATTATTGTGTAGGGATGAGGAAAACAGTTGAAGAAATCGTGAGGGTATGTGTCATTTTCCATACCGTGAAGTATGATCGCCACCACCACAGTAAGGTTACAAACAGAGGCGAATACCCCCACAGCGCTGGTAACGGACCTTCAGAAGGACACCTTTACGTGGATGGGTTTCAAATGGGTAACTGTGGTGGACTCCTTCAGTAAAATAGCCATGGCCAACCCGGATGATGTTTTTACGACTGATAGCATCTATGTTGCGAAAGGTAAAGATTTTAGATAGTAACTTCGGAGTATGGATATTATAAGAAATTTGGATTAGGTCATGAGAGGAGAGAAACGGGACTGGCAATTGGGAAGAGGAGAGTAGATTGTGAGGAGAATCGATGATGAATAGATCCAAGCATGTATCTGATCGGTGAGTATGATGGGTAGGAGAAAATGGAACAATGGAGAGGTTTAGTGAGTGGAAGAGATTTTCCAGGTATAGAGTATCTTTAGATTTGGCAAGGAGGTTTGTATTGAAATCGCCAGCAATAATGATATGGTCATAGAAAGGAATGTAACTGTAAGGATGGATTCAAAGGTAGAGTCAAATGGCACTAGAGGAGGACGATATACCACTATGTATAAGAGCGCGCGTCCATTACAGGATATTTCACTGCAAAGGAATTCAATATGAGGGTTATCAGGTGGGAGTGAGGATTCAAGGATTCGGGATTTCAAGGTATGATGGACGTAAAGACCTACGCCTCCATCAGTCCGGATAACCCGGTCATGTCGGAGAAACATATAGTCAGGTAGGGTGATGGATGAGGTAGGAATATGTGGTTTGAGCCATGTTTCAGAGACTGCTATAATATGGTAAAAGTTGTTGGTGAAGTATTGCTAGAATTCGTTCATATGGGCCAGTAAGGATTGGGAATTAACACGACAGGAAATCAGGAGTCTAGACATCGGAGGGTGGTAGACGAGAAATTATCAATATGAGATGGAAAGATGCTGTGCAAAAAGAATAAATTACTGGGTGAATTATGGTGAAAATTAAAATATAAGCCTTAACGTTATACGATTGATATAAATAGAAAAGAGAAGTTAAAGTAAAAAATATAGTTGTATATAAAGAAAAATAAGAACATGAAAATATAAATATAAAAGATCTGAGTAAAATAGTGAGGACCAAAGAAAGTTCCATTGAAAAACCATTAGAGAATGTAACGATTCCACAAAATCAGCCGAACACATCTAGGTCCGCAGATTGGTCAACGTAGATCACTGGATGGCCATCATCCTTCCGGCACCGCACTCTACCACCGGTGAACCAGACGTATCTCAGCTTCCCAGCCACTCTCTTCTGTCGGGCCAACCGGTACAGACGTCTGTATGTCAGGAATGTATGGTATGTCAGGAATACCATACTGATCCGGGATAGTTTGCTTGTTCAGAACTCGTTAGTCGCCGCATAGTCTTAGGCTTTTATCTTTTTTCTTCACAACGTGGGGTGGGCTTGACCAGGGGCTTTTAGAATGGCGGAAAATACCTTCCTTGATTAGTTTCTTGACTTCCTTCTTGACGTCCTGATAGATTCCTGGAGGTAAACGTCTGCACATAGCGGACAATGGTCGGCCTTTCGTATCGACGATGTGCTCAACTATTCCACATTTCCACTGGAAGGTCTAAAGTGTTTACAGACGAAGTCATTAACAGCAAGCCTCGCCAGATTACTAGGAAGACGAGGACCACGGGACCTCTGAAAATGGAGAACTCCAAATATGAAAAACAAGAGATCGTCACTATTTGGTTCCCACCCGAAAGTAAGAAAGAACAAATGTGCCGGGTGCTGAAGAACGCATCAAAAGTAGGCGCAACCCACTTCCTTTACGTTGGAAACGCTACGATTTGGGATAAGATCCGAAACTTGTGGAGGACCGAGAAAATAAGATTAGATCGATCACTTATCCGATGCTGTCATATGGTCGAAACGATTCGTGATGTCGAACAACAAAAGGAGTTGACACTCGCATATCACCAAGGAAAGACAAACCACCGAGGGATTAATGAAACAATGGCGGCGTTGAAGCAGAAATATTATTGGGTACGAACGCGAAATACAATTGAAGAGGTGATAAGCGAATGCCAAATTCGTAATACCACGAAGTACGATCGTCACCACCAAGTAGGGATACAAACAGAGACATGTACACTTAAGTTACCTTTAACCGAACTCCAGGTCCACGACACTTTTACGTGGCGGAGATTCAAATGGGTGACAGTGTTGGACACCTTCAGCAAGATAGCCATGTCCCATCCGGTGAAGGAGAAATCAGGAGCAGCGGTCAGTAGAGCCCTCCAAACGTGGTTCCAGTTTTATGGAGTGCCTGATAGGATTTCCTCAGACGGGGGTAGGGAATTTGACAATGCCCACCTAAGGGAATGATGAAAGATCTAGGCGTCGCCTGCCATTGGAATACGCCGGGGCATGCCAAAAGAAGGGTGGGATCGGAAGGCTTCACAATACTCTGGGAGAACATCTGAGAGTATTTCACGCGGACTAGGGATTGGAAGCAGACGAGTCAATGCCCCGGGCCATAGCGGCATATAACCACTCCATCCACATGGCTAATGGTTTTTCCCCTTTCGAACCCCTTTTTGGTCTATAGCACGACGGAGAGATGGGGGCCCTACATTCATAAACGAGGGCATGGCAGGACGATTGATCGCCAGCAAAATAGAGCTCAAAAGAATATGGGGGAAAGCAGTTGGAAGGATGGCCGCGGAAATGAGAACGAGAGTAGCGCGGTAAAACCTGGGAATGAAAGATATTACGGAAAATATCAGGATAAGTACCATTGTGTACAAGAAAATTGTATCGAACCGTGCTAAGGAGGTTTTGCGTTATGAAGGGCCATTCAGAGTGATTGCTATTAGAGAGCATAACTTAGTTACTATTCAGAGTGTGGCTGAGTCCAGAAAACATAGGACTGTTCATATCGAACAGCTCAAGATTCCAGGTGGCGAAGCCAACCCATAACTGTATACTTTACGTTATTTGTATTTAACGTTAATGCTGAGGAAGCATTTCTTTTTTATATTTTTATTTTATTTATTTAATGTGCTATCTGAAGTACTTTTGGAGCTTATGTTAGAGGTGCAGTGGAGGAGTTTGTTTTCATTTCTCTTATGGTAGTTTTTGTAAATTAACTTATTTGTTTATAAATATTTATTGTTATAATTACGAATGATAGTAATGTAGATTAAGCTAGTAGTAAGGTGTTTTACTTTTTCTTTTCATGTTCGTAGAACAAGATTCATGTAATTGGTAATTTCTTTTGTTTTTGTGTTCTTTCCCTGCAATTTTTGTTTTGAGTTTACGAGGATGTTCGTGCCAACGGCCATACCAGGTTGAACACACCGGTTCCCGTCAGATCACCGAAGTTAAGCATCGTCGGGCTTGGTTAGCACTTGGATGGGTGACCGCCTGAGAAAAACAGGCAGTAACCATCTGGGAAAAACCGCGTGCTGTTGAAAACTAACTTAACAGTTAAACGAGTAAATACATAATACATAATAGGCTGTATGGATGGAAATATCCAATGCCATAAAAAAAAAAAAAAAAATGGATGTTCGTAAACTGGCAGGGGTGAGTTAAGACAAGACGGTGATCGCATAGTCGCTAATAATATCAAGCTGGCATTGCAAACAGCTGTTAGAAGTTATAAATAGAGGTTCAAGATGGCAATAAAGTCAGTATTAAACCAGTTCTCGTGCGAGTCGTTTCATTCTTATTTCCATTTTTTTAATATTTTGCTCCTGGAACTGTATAAGTTATATATATATATTCAAATGCTAAATTTTTTAGTAGATGAGATATTTCATTGATTTTATTGAAACGATTTTATGATTTTTTTTTTCATTATGGGGTCTGATTTATTTTTTATCAGCATGTATTGTATGTATCTACACATATCATATCCTCATAAGTATGCATTTTATTGTTTTTTACACAGCAGAGAACGATACTTACATTTTTTTTTTGTACTATGAATTGTTTTTTGGTATTACAAGTATTGTATATAAATGCATCTAAGTGCTAACAAAAAAATTGTTTAACATACTTGTTTGAGTTATACGTACCTAGTAAACCTTAAGTAAACATCATATAATAACAAAAGATTAATGAAACAAACTGTCTTCTAAAAATTTTTGGAAAAAAATATATGAATTTATAAATTTATGATTGGTTCCGAAATTGGATTTTAAGTTGTTGCCAAATAGCTCTTGAGGAATATTTTAACCGTTCTATGCAATTTATGTAATCTCCTTATTGCTTTATTTAATGGCTTTTTGGGTAAGGCATGTGACCAATACTACCGGTTACTACATAAAATACTTTAAACTTGAAATAATTAGGATGAGTGCAATAGAGTCTATATTGGAAGGGTCCTGTTTCACATAAAAAGCAATTTAATATGAAACGAGGTCATTGAAGGATTTTTCTCATTCTATCGGTCAAGCCACACAATTATACTTCATCATTTCTTTCTCTCGACTTTACATAAATAAAAAAACATTTCCTCTTATAATTAAAAAAGTTTCCATTAGCTTTTGCTATTTTATTTGATAAATGGATGGGATATTTTAATTAGCCCGATGCATACAAATTGAGAACTGAAATATTTATATGTAAAGGAGATAGTTGGGGGGTGCAGTCAATAAGAACACAGAATAAGTAATAAACTTATATTATGTGCCGACGTTTCGACCTACAGTGTAGGTCATCTTCAGGGCTAACAGAGAAACAAACAGAACAAAAATATAAAAATGTACAGTAACAATAATATGGTGACAAGTTATGTAGAAAATTAAAATAGTGGCAGATATGAAGATAGAAGATAACGAATATTAAAAAAGTGCCAGAATAAAATAAAGATATAGACAGATTGAAAAAAATAATGATAATGAAAAGAAATTAAAATAGTGACAGATATAATAAAATTAAGATAAAGACAGATATAACAAAATTATTGATAATGAAAAGAAAATGAAAATAATGACAGATATAATAAAGTAAGACAGATTTAATAAAATTAAAGAAAATGAGCAGAGATGATAAATTATTTCATCTCATACATGAAATATTTATAAGTTGTTACTGTTATTTTACTTACATTATTGCAGTAGGTTTAACAATGGCTGTCACTGATTACCAACGAATGCTTTCTAACGCATATTAGGTTCTTTAAATGGACAATGGTAGTTGTAGAGGGAGGATATGCACTTAGCGGTCGGGATTAGTTGCGATGGCGGGGGTTAGTAGTAGTGCCTCTCCTGTTGGGTAGGTAAGCCGATCAGATACCTGTCCAATCCCATTTGTAAAAACAGCATATTGACCTAACTGGTATATACAGGCTCCAATTAAGACTGAATATGTTCTCCGGAAGAATAATGCCTTGGTTATACTATATAATTTTTTTCTGGTCCTTGAGGTTTAGTAGAACTTAATTTTTGCTACGTTTTATGGAATTATTCTTCTCATATTCATGTAAGATCAGTGAAAAAAGACTTTTTGCGAATTGCAGTAAATATTTACGGACATTAAGATCACAAACTAGTTTGACTAATGCTCATGTATCCATTGTATTTATACAAAAATTAAAAATGCATTGTTCATGTAAAAATTATACTTTCATTGATGATGAAAATTTTACTTTATTACTCAATATGACTGTACTGCATTGGCATGTTTTTCCTAACAGACGGTTTTTTTTTTCTTCTTTGGAAATTTCTTTGGAAAGATGTTCTAAATCGGGAATTCACAAATATATATTGTGATTGATAATATATTATCATTATAATAGATTTCATGATTTTTATTATTTATATACTTTTAGTTATATACATTTATGTGTTTATTAAATTTTAGTAGCATTAGAATAGAATAGAATAGAATAGAAAAATAATTTTAATCTGGGACCAGGTCCCTTAAGAATAACAATATTGTACAGAAATTAATAGAAATATTTCTGACCAAACGGCTACATTATAATACAATTAAATATGAACTAAAACATATGTTCTCATAGCGAAAGAAAAAAAATATATACCTACATAAGTCAAAAAAAATAATAGAAAAAAATTACAATAAATAGAAATCGGCTAATGGAAAAAATAATAAAGTGGATAAGAGCATCTAATAATATGAATAATATTATCATATTGAGTGTCGCATATTTTCACACATACACACATAAAACATTCAAATATAAATTGTTTACTCAGTTATATTGTTGTTTATTAGGAATAAAAATATAAATATAATATAAATCAAATGAGTGTGGAATATTTACAGTATTTGCTCAATCGATTAATTAATTTTACATTAATTTAGATTTTGCATATTTTATGTTTTGTTGTTTTTCTTCTATAAACAAACTGCTATGTGTCTACTCTAAAATATATTTTGAATATATAGGTTGATATTTGGGATGCCAGAGTCTCATTTAGGATGATTACTCAAATTATTATTTATATGCCTTAATATTAAATGGGCTCCTTTTCAGAGGTCTGTTCTTGTGTTTACCAATTTACTCATCTATTATACCTTCAATATATTATTTATAAATACATAGTGTATATGGGGTATGTAAGCACCAAAAGAATTAAAATAAGAATAGTTTATTTTTTCAATTTTAAACAAGATTAATGATTCATATTTTAATATATAAAAATGATTGCCATAAAATACCTTACAGGAAATAAATTAAACTTATCCGTGAACAGGGGTAGATTGGGTACAGGTTACATTATTCCCGCCTCCGGGTCTCGCCATCTTCTCGGTCGGCGTCGTTCGCCGGCTCTCCTTATTCCGTTTACTTCCTTCTTCCTCAGGATCTATCTACAGAGTCCCTTTCTCAATGGAGTTTGCTTTTCCCCCCTTTTCTTCTTTCTCCCAGCCATCTTGACGTGGCTGTCCCCATAAGGGGACCAAAAGGTCTGTTCTTTGTGCAAAGCACATTCCCTGATTGCCACCCGGCATGGTGCCGACAATCCACACCAAAACATAGTCTATCACAAGGATGGATTGACTAAGAAACGAAGAAATTCGACAGAGGATGGATGTGGATATATCAACAAATGAAAGGATCGGGGCAAGCCGCGTAAGATGGTACGGCCATGTGAAGAGAATGGCGTTTGAATGTTGGCCGAACCGATTCCTGTATTGGGTTCCACCATGTACGCCGAGAGTACGAGAGGACGGCCCAGAAGCAGGTGGATGGAGGGAGACCAGGAGGAGATGGCTGGTCGAAGTCTCCAGGAAGAGGATTACATGGATCGAGAGGCATGGAGCTCTGCTCTGACAAGTTGAGGCAACCCATGTTGGAACAGCTATAATAATAATAAACAAAAATAAGATATTTTATTTGGCGATACAGCCTTTTTGCATAGCCTTAGATTGCTTCAAACATTTTCGACAGGTGTCGTTTAACTTTCCTTGTTCAGTACCTAGTGACGACATTTCATGTACATATAGTGACGATATTTCACTCGCCCCTACTCCTTCACTAAACAGTGCGGAAACCGAATCTCTCTAGTTCCTTCTTAACTACTAGCACCCTATCGAACCCCCATACTCAGTTCCTTTCCTGCCACTTATTGAGCAGTAAATGTGCACGTGGTCTGAGAAGCTCATTGCGACGGAAGACGTCATATTTTTGAAGGTGTGTATTTTCTCTTTTTTTTTCGTGCATTCATCTTAAATATTAATATTTATACAATCTATAAGAACAATTTGTAGATTTTATGGTTTCATAGCATCGGTTTTCGAAATTGCATTCAAGTGAGCTTGGCAGGCACATTGCGACCAAGCTCGCTATGACCAAATTTTCTGTAGTTTCTCTGTCTTTTATTTCAGATATTTTACTAATGTATCGCATAAGATGTTTGACTTATAACCAGAGGGATCTTGAGGAGATCAGGAACATAATGTTAGCTGACGATGGTGATAAAAACCCAGTGGCGATAGAAGATTTGGGAGGAGAAAGCGATATTGCTTCAGAAATTTAAGTGGAAGAAATAAAAGAGGATTCAGGTACAGAGCAAGACTGTACTGATGGGTCTGATGATGAAGAGGGATATACTCAACTTTTAATATATGCTTAAATAACAAGCATTGGCCAATGATGATCTTCTACACGATGATGAATCTGGACGGGATAAACTCTCTTATTGTCTAACTCGGCAATGGACTGCAGTCGTTGCTCAGAAGGTTGTTCCTTAAACAGTTGGCCCATGAGCTTACGGTCCCAGAGCTGAAGAGATGAAGACTTAAGAAAGTTGGGATTCCCTCCAGCCTTCAAATCCGTCTGAAGAGGTTCCGCCCCACATGTTATGATTTGAGTTGGATGAAAGTTATGGCAGTTGAAAATTTTGTGTCCGTTAGGCTCTATGCGACCGAACTCAGGTGGATTAACAATGTATTAACAATGTAGTATGTGATTTTAATATTCGTAACTATTTACGGTAATTCACCGTAAAACCAAAAAAAAAAGTATTATCTGGTGCGGCAGTCTTTCATACCTAAAATATCAAGAGCGAGTAATATCAGCTGAGAATGGTTGTGGAGGACAATGTGGAAACAGCGTTTTATCGGGAAGTATGCCATTTAGGTTAAAAGGGGCCCCGCTAACGTTCGAAAAGCTCATGGACGTGGTTCAGTGAGGAGTAGGTGAGAAGATAGATGATCGATGATTTGATCGTAACTAACCAAACCTAGTAACCTAAGACACCTGAAGCGACTGCTCGACAGGGTACGGGATTTCAGACTGAAATTATCCCGAGGGAAATTCAAGTTCGGCCATACAGAGATCAGGTTTCTAGGTCACAAATTTCACGGAACGGGCTGCTTCCTGATCAGAAGTGGGTAAAAGTAATTCAAGAGGTCCCGTTCAAATATGAAATATGACCCCTCAGAATTACACCTCTTTTCCACTATATCTTCTATTTCTAGGTCTTCATCTTGATCTTCCTCATATTCTTCTGGATTATTTTTCTTCTTCTTCCAAAGGTATTTCTTGAGATTCTCCTTCATTGTCCTTATGTTCTTCCGGATTCTCTTCATAATATATGTCAATACCTTTTCCTTCAATTGGATGAGATCAAGATTTTTCACATATCGGTGCTTTGATTGACACCTGGAATATGACGTCTCTTGATCTAATTAGTTTATTATTTGAGAAGACTCGGTTTCCATTCTCCCCATCATATCCAACAAGTACTCTTTGAGTAACCTTTTTATCAAATTTTCTTTTATTTTCTTTAGGTACATGGACCCAACATTTGGATCCTATAACACGAAGATTTTTGATTCCCGGTTTTATACCCATCCAATGTTTAAATGGAGATTTATCTTTTTCTGATGATGGACCAGTTCGATTTAATATATAGGCTGAAGCATTAATCATTTCCGCCCATAGCTCCTTAGGTAGAGAATCTTCTCCTGAATGCATGAGGACTCTTGCAGTTTCTACGATGGTGCGGTTTTCTTTCTCAGTGCAATCATTTTGTTGTGGCGTGCATGAAATAGTATATCTAATTGCAACACCCTTTGATTTGAGGAAGTTTTCTACACTTTCATTTTTCAACTCTCCGCCTTTGTCACATTGAATGCACATTACTTTATGACCTAATTGGGTTACTTCTGCTAAAAATTCCTTCAATTTTTTATTCTTAGAAATACCCGGAACAGGCCAGACATTAGTAAGTTCAAATCTCTTCTAATGGCCGTTAGACGCAGCTTCAATTAAAATATATTCCTTACATATTATATATAAATGATTCAAAACTTGTGAACCATTCCTTTCTGCTACATATATGATGTGTCGCTCCATTGCTCACATAACAATCCTCACTATTAGTCTCCGAAAACTTCTGAGGTAACTGTTAACATAGTTGCACCTTCGCTTGAATTATTTTGAGCAAATTTAGCTTTAGCAGGCTTAGGTGGTTTGCCATCGGCAAGCCAAAACCGACATATCTGAAATGTGTGACCCTTTTTATCACAGTAGTGACAAATTATTGAGACTTTATGAAAATTAGTATTTTTATTCCGAACATGCTTATGAAATTTAGATGTAGTCCCCTTAGGAACCAAAACTTCTTCTGAACAACTATCACGCCGGTTGCTCTCAGAAGTACATACCTTTTGGGTAAGATTTTTTAAACTCCTATTCTCTTCATTTATGAGTCCCCATCCAGCAGCAAAGGATTTAAATTTATCAGGAAGGGATTTTAAAATTTTACATATTAGTAAAATATCTTTGTTATCAGCAGACTGCTTCTCAATTTCCCCTCGCAACTGTTTCCATGCATTGGAAATTCCAGTAATAAATGTAACAATCATCTGGCATCCACTTAAAACTTAAAAACTTAAAAAAAAATATTATACAAATCAAAAATTCTGTCTTCTGAAAATGTATCAAAAAGTCCTAACCACATATCTCTACCAGACTCATGGCGGCTCATTTTTTCAAACATCTCCTCTGTCATGTTATTAGACATAACTGGCAGTGCCTGGTTGTCAATTGTATTAAATGCAGCTAAATCTGTATTATAAGCTTTCACAACTTCTTTATCAGTTGTATCAGGGTCTGAAGGACACTTGTAAGGTCAATCTATTAGGTATCATTTTCATTCCCATTCTTATTTTCACCTTCCAGTTTTCCCAGTTGCTCTTCCCTTCAAACAGAGCAATCTGAGGAATCATGACAGATTCGGACTCCATATATATAAAAAAACGTACCTCAGAGGACTGATGTCATACAAATCTTCATTTATTTACTTCTATTCGAATGTTTCATTTACCTTCATGCAGGACCCATAATCTGGTTAAGTAGTTTGAATTAATTACTCTGTTTAGGTAATTTGAATAAACTCAGATTTAAGCTTTTAATGAACATAACCTCCTAGCACATGTTAACTGTAACCTAGATCAAACTTAAAAAGTACAGAGGCTATAGCCAGGTTACATAGTGTGAACATGAAAAATAATCGATATTACAATAAATGATGTTTATACTTCAACAGGTAATTAATTAAAGAGGGAGAAATTAGATGATCTTAGGAGTGGACCATTTAAAATTTCTCCATTAATGTATACATTAGATTCCAATAAAAAAAAAAACGGATTTAACAAACGTTTTTCATAAAAATAAGTTAGTCATTATTTCATTATTTTTTTTACTTGGCATAAAATTTGTATACATATGTTACTAACAATTGTTTCTCTATAAAAATGTTATCTTATTTCTACTTTATTTTTATTTCTGTTACTCGTTTTTTCTACTTTTTTAAAATTTTGCCGTTGGAGGTAATTCTCATTTTTTTCCGTTATTTGTTTTTTTTCTTTCTCATTTGCAAATTTAATTGTATTGATTAATTAAATGTAATTACATTATACTCTAAGGGATATTACCATAGTACTAATACCTGTATTGTTATTCTATTGGGACTTGTCCCAGAATAAATACAGACTTTAACTATTACTATTATTAAACAGCTAGTTTTTTTGGGTACGCTCAAGGAGTCGATAAGTTCATGATTAAGTCACAGTCGGTGGAGCACCTTGCGGCGTATACATTTCCAATTGTGCTTAAGGAGTTTAAAACGGATCTAGTCGTGAACGCGATGGATGAGGAGTACGAACAAATATAATCTTCACTTTTGCAGTAAGAAGAAAACTGACGCGGTATTAGTTTATCCATTTCCTGGCAAAAGGAAATAAACAATGAGTTTATACTTATTCACAGCTTAAACAAGATTCGTTAATAAAATCTGATGCTCTTAAATGATCAAAAATATCAAAGGGCATTTAAATCTCCTGGCCGATCTAATAACTAATTGAGTTTATATTTTTTCCAAAGACTGTATATTGGGTATGTGTTTCCATATATCTATGTATATTCCCTTAGTGTGACAGACTGCATAATATTTTTTCATTAAAATGTATATCTGACTAAAATAGCAAGAAAACCATCCTTTGAAATGTCAGCTATTAAATTTGATTTTGTCGAAATTACAAGCAGACTCATTAAAATATATCCTAGTGTTATTTAATATAATGTATTGTTGAATAAAACCTTTTCATTATTCATATTTATTATACCACAGAGTATTTTCAACCACTGACGGATAATTCAACTTTTAAAGGAACTTAAGCAATTTCCTTCAAAGGAAGTCATTGAAATTGAAAATTATTATTTGGAAACATGAAAACAATGCAGGAGGATAACAAAGGTAGGGTTTGGTGTTGGTGTGTGATATATTCCGTTTGTGCGTCCTTGCTAAGTCATTGATTGCACTGTTTTGATTCCTGTAGTTCTCGTCCCATGCTTCATCCTTTGTTGTGATGAGATTGATGAATCCTTTTGATAGTAATCAAAGCACTCCCAAGCCAATTATATCCTCTCTACCTAAAACACTTCGTTGTTAGTTCTCAGCTATGAATGGCATTTATATGTAAATATATAAATGTAGAAGTAATTTTCGGCTTAATTGGGTCCTGTCCTGCAAGGATGTTAACACATTGATATGGGAGGAAGAGCAATACTAATATGAAGAACGTTATTTTGGCAATAGGCATAAGGGGCATTTCCACCTATATACTTGGTATTTTTTATGCAATTTCGTTCCAGGAACAACTGGTATTTTAATCCCTTATTGTTCATTATTGTTTCGGCGGTAGCGGCAAATTGTTGCAATCCGCAAATCTACCCACCTTAATAAATTAATTTCTGGTTCTTCCCCTGAATGTCTGTAGTAGATTAATTGGTAAACCCTCAATGAGGAAAACAAAGAATAATAAACCAAAATAATTCCCTGATAACTTTAGATAAGATAACTTTATCTGGCCAGATATTTTTTAATCGAAATGTTATTTGTGAGAGTAAAGAATAACTCAACACCAAATAGTAATAAAAGGCGTACGACCTGATGACTGTAGAGTTGCAGTACGTATTGGGCCGATATCGACCTGGAGAATGGCATTACTTGACGTCAGTTTCATGACAGACTACATCATAGATGGTTGCCGGTGAGCGTGAGTCTTCGAAGTGTCCCATAAATGTCCAGGTCGAGAGAGATTCAATTTAAACAAAATTAGTTTTCATTAAAAAAAGTAACGCACGAACTAAGATTTATCAGTCTATTCATGGCCGCATCAAACATACAACTGATGTTAGTTAGATAAGAGTCAAAGTTAATCCTCCTGACTTAAACAAAGCTCGCAAGGCGTATTGTTCTAGTTTACCGTTAATGCAATTTTAAGTCTAATCTTTAAACATTCACATTTTATAACAAACAATAATTTTCTTCTTCTTCGTTCTTAACACTATTACCTAACTAAATTATTTAAATAAGAAAGAAAAGCCAATATTCAAGTTGCTGTTTAAATAAACAAAAAAAAACAACAAATTATAAACATTAAATTTATTGTGAGCGCCAACAATTATAGTGTCGACTTGATAGGTGAGTGGGGCAGGTGGAAGGGAAACGGGCTACTTCTTTGAGAGAAAAAACAAAGAAGGCAGTAGGGTGGCCAGGAATAACTGCTCCTATTAGACGGTTGGGTCACCCCACCACAGTAATTATTACTCTGTAAACTGATATAAATAAAAAAAATGCTAGGTAATATACTATTTAATAAATACTATAGCCGAGTTGGGCTTAGGTTATCATCCCAACCTTTTTTATTGCCGGTAGCTCTAAGGTTGTGGTTACTGGCAAAGTTATGGTTCACTGAAGGCAGTGATTTGAAATGAGGTAAAAAAATCAACAAAATGGAAATGATATTTCCATGTTATATTTTATGTTAGAGAAGAATTAGTCGACTGTATCTTCTAATATAAGGAAGAAATAGTTGGGGGTGTAGTCAATAAAAACACCTAAATAAGTGTAACTTATTTATTGTGTGCCGACGTGTCGGCCTACAATGTAGGCCATCTTCAGGGCTAAGAGAGAGAAACAAACAGAAATATATAAAAACGTTGCAGTAACAAGAATATAGTGACAAGTAATGTGGTAAAGTGGTACAAGTGTGGAAATTAAAATAGTGACTAGATATGATGAAATAGTGAATAGATATGATAAATAAAGATAATGAATATAAGAGTGGTTACAGAATATAATAAACTTAAAATAGTGATAGATAAAAATAAAATTGTAGATGATGAACAGAAATTCAAATAGTGACATATATAATAATTAAAGAATACGAATATAAAATAGAGAAAATAAATGTCCAGAAAGGAGTATGAATGAAGGAGTATGAGTGGAGTATGAAGGATTTAGAAAAACTAGTTTAATTATAGATATGGATATGATACCAGGCATGAGGGGTTACATAGGTAAAATGTAATAATACAAGCATATATAGAAAGAAAAGATTGATAAATTTCAAAAATTAAAAATTGAAAATAGTGTTTTTAACTATGAACTCTAAAGTATGAAAAGAAAATAGAAAATATAAGTAAGGGCAGTTAATATATAACTGTATACAGTTAGAAAGAAGTGGCATTAATACAAAATAAGATGTGAATATAACATAAACATATAGAAAATAGGTAAAGATATACAGTAGATGAAAAATATGTTATATTTTGCTAGGTAATGCATATTCCTTTTATTTTAACATTATAAATAATAAGCAAAGCTCCATTGTATCTCAACGAAACATAACAAATATTAAAAATGACAGTTCAACTCATCTTTCAGTAGAGACACTATTCAAATAGTTAAAACCATGCTCCTAGGTGTTTAAATACAAAACAGCTGGTGAGTTTAACAGAAGAAAAAACAGACTAATAATAAAGTATAGGTTACCTGCGGCACTTCTCTTGAACCCTAAGGACACCTAAAAAGGGCTGGGAGAGGACAGGGTAAAGTCGAGGACACTTAGGGAAACTGGGTGAAGAAATAAACCCAAAGCATTCATCTATCAAAAATAAAACACCATTTTATTGAAATAAAAATTACAATCAACTACTATTAATAAGGCATTGATAAATAATAATTACAAATTTAAACTGAAATTTCTAGTCCTTAATATAAAAATAAAATTATAATTTAACATAAGATTCATCATCAATAATAGTACTAAATAATAACATACGAACTAAGATCATACACCAGATTCTCCATCAATAATCATAATCCCTAAAAACACTAATGAAACCAATAATTTTCATATAATTCAATTTCCATAATTCTATATGCACTAATGATAATTACAACTTAAATATTTACCATCAGGAATCACTATCTCATAACCTCTAATAATATAATAACTCCCATTTAAAATTTAAAGAGCTATGCTTCAAATAAAACTCTTTATTTCAGTATTATTAACAATTCTCAATTATCATACAGTGTGAATTTTACAATTTTCAGAATCGTATATTTTCTGGTTATAAACGGTTGGGGCAGGTTACGCTTGGATTTGCCACTTAATACAAATAAATAAAAAATATGCAATAATGAACTAAAAAATGAATATTAATTAATGTTGGTCAAGTAATAACTATTGAATGCAATAAAATAAATTAAATGGTTGAAGCAGTGGCAAATCCATTTCACACAAAACCTCATTGGTCACTCGGATGTTTATAACATTCACTCCCCTTACTATGATATTAGTTCCTTCTTCTCTAACCATAATTCTGTATGCACTAATAATAATTACAACTGTAATAAAAGATTCCCATCTGTTTTGTGGCCGAAAAGCAACGAACGACAAAGGAAATATTTAACTGGCTCTATCATCAACTGATCCACCATCTGGCTTCAATCCAAATCATCAGGCTTATTCCAGCTAGCGTAAATATTCTTATCCCTGGGTCCGTGAGGTGCTGCCACCCAAGCACCAAAACACTCTTGAATTAAATCTAACTTTTTAAATATTCGATTAATGTCGACTCGAAGCGACAAAAAATCCTGAGTAATTTCCGACCATATTCCCGAATTGGACTTATGAACTGCTTACGCAGCGCGGTCCCAAAACAGACGCAGCAAATCTTCTAACAATGATTAAATCTTAATATATATATATACAGGGTGTTCCAAATTTAAATGGCAAAACTTCAGGAACTTATAGAAGACCGAAAAACTAAGACAAAAAGTCCTTTAGAGATTTGCTCGTTTTTGCTTAATTTTAAAGAAAATCGCATAAAAGGAAACAAAACAAAAATGTTACAGGTAGCGATTATCACCTTTCGAAGTTCGTCAGGCTAGGCAGTGAGATATGTAAACACTTAATGTTATCCTTTAAATTATTTTATTTGTTTACATTTTGGCTTCCTTCTAGGATTATAATTCCTAAATCAGTCTTCAGTGAGTTACTCAGATATTTTTGTGTGAATAGCATCAGCCACAATGCCACATACATATTCTAATGTTGAATACGCTGATATGATTTTTGTGTATGGTTTCCGTAACGGAAATGCTTTAGAAGCGGTGCGGGAGTATGCTCGCTGATTTCCAAATAGAGGAGTGCCTAATCGACGAGTCTTTTCGTTAACTTTTAATAGACTACGAGAGACTGGGTCATTCTTAATACGTCATGAAGGCGACCAATTCCAGGCAGCAGTAAGAGCAGATTATCGGAGAAGAAATTGTGTCCAACGCCACTCCGATAACAAACCTGAGACTAGCATCCGAAGAGCATCTGCTGCATTAGCAACATCACGGCAAGCAATATGGCGAACTTTGAAAGGTGATAATCGCTACCCATACCATCTTCAAAAAGTTCAGAATTTATTACCTCAAGATTATGTCAAGAGATTGAATTTTAGTAACTGGTTTCTTGAAAAAATTCGCGATGATAATTTATTTCCATTAAAAATTATATGGACCGATGAAGCTACCTTTACAAGAGGAGGAATTGTTAATCAAAGAAATTATCATGTATGGGCTCTTGAAAATCCCAGAGCTATTAGAGAGAATAGGTTTCAGCATGAATTTGCTATTAACGTTTGGCTTGGAATTTGGAACGGATTACTAGTGGGATCATATTTTTTACCTGGAAGATTGAATGGTATCACATTTACAAATTTTTTGGAGAACGACTTTTCTAATTATTTAGATGACATTCCCTTACAACAGCGGATTGAAATGTGGTCCAACTCGATGGAAGTCCAGCTCATTATAGCAGAAAGTTTATTCGGTGTCAATCAACTCAAGAGAGCAATTAAGAGACCGAATCATAGATGCAGTGCACCAAATATCATCATAATAATGTTTAGCTTCAATTATCAAGTGAGTGCCAGATGTAATGCTTGCATTGGTGCATTGAAAAGAGCATAACATAAATATAAATGTAAATAAATAAGTATAAAAATGAAAACTTGTTTTGTTTCTTTTTTTGCGATTTTCTCTAAAATTAAGCAAAAACGAGCAAATCTCTAAACGATTTGTCTTAGTTTTTCGTATTTACCAGCATTTATACTTTTTATATTATTTATTTATTATTATTTTGGATTTGTCGGCTTGTGCCGGATAAATACACCAACCCCGACCAATTTCAAGGGTTTGGTTCATTTTATAGTTAATTTGAAAATTTTCTAACGATGCTCGCAGTTCCCAGCATAACCGCTTTCTGTACTTCTTCCAGTCCCCTAATTATTTCCAGCGTCTTCATTGATCTAATCATTTCCTGAGGAATTAAACCATTGCTGGATACAATGATTGGCAGTACTTTTACATCCACCAGTCGGTAGAGATGCTTTAATTCCTCGCAGAGCTCTTGGTACGATTTTTTTCGCTCAATGTTTTAGAAACGTTATCATCAGTAGGAACCCCAACTTCGATGATGATGGCCGTTTTTATTTTTTTGTCTAAGAACAATATGTCTGGTCTATATTGGGGAATATTATGGTCAGTGATCATAGTTTGATCCCAATATAGTTTGATGTAATTTTTTTCTAATATTGCTTGTGGCTAGCATTTGTAAAATGGTTGATGACTTTTTATTAAATTATATTTTTGAGCCAGTGCCTGATGTACGATCTTTGCAGCATTATTGTGCCTAGTTATATATTCTTTACCTGCTAATGCTTGGCCGCCAGATGTGACATGTTGAATCGATTCGTACGTTGCTTTTCATAGGCTACATCTGTCTTCGATTGCTTGGTGCAGAATGTGCTTTCTGTGGGAGTTTGTTGCCATGACCTGTTCCTGTATTGCCAGAAGGAATCCTTCAGTCTGGGGGAACATTTTTTCTCTGGTCAGCCAACGGACAGACGCTTCTAGATTGATGCCCGGAGTATTTAAAGAACTGTAAAACCTCCCATGGAGAGGTTTACACTTCCATGATTTTGTAAGGCTCTCCTCAGTTGGCATTACTGTTGGATCATGCCAATGCAAACTCAGTGCTGAATAGCAGTGGAGGGCAGCAATGTTCCCTTCTTTGGAGGATGATGTACTATAGGAGAATGGAGACAATAGACTCGGCCCAGACAGAATTTGGGAAGAAAGAGGATGGAGTTCAGCAGGAGAGAGAGCCTGAAACATTGGAACAAAAGATAATCCTCAAGAAGATAGGATTAGTGTCACCTTTTAATATTCCGTTGTCGGCAGTAAGGAAAAAAAGCACGGGAAGCCTAGTGAGAATACAGTGGACGAAGCATATTCTCATCGCCGCCGGGATGAATGGGATACTTGAAGGTCAGTTACAACCAAACTAGAATCCATCCCATTCTATCATCTTCCCACACTTTGACTATGGCCATGTGGCATATGGAGGCCTCTCGAATATGTTCGGTTGAGGCAAATCATGAACTGCTCACTACGGTTTGCTTTTGATGCCACGAGGAGGTCTCATGGTCTCACCTCTATAATGAATTAAAGTAGACCCCCTTTAATTCCCCCCCCCCTACACTATCCCTTCCGACTATATTTCCTAGGATCTTTCTTAAGCTAAACCATGAACTCACAACACCCCTCTTACATCTATAGTTTCCTACAATTGAAATCCTCAATCCAATCCCAGTGCACAAGACATCACCTTTCCGAACTTTATTCTCGTTTCCGGAGAAGCAAAACGTTTGAGCGTTCCTTTCTCGCCCGTTCCATCACACTTTGGAACTCACTCCCACCTTATTTATATTAGCCATGTTACTTCCTTATCCGAGTTCAAATCCAAGCATTTCCTTCGTCTTCTAAAGTCCCAAACAGATGCCTCTAATCAATCATAATTAATGAATGGCTCGTATACATCAGAAGTAAAAGATGAATTACTGTCAAATGCCTTCATTTATAACGATATTATTTTATGTAATAATCGTTGCTTTTATTTATTTGTTCTCTCAGCTTGATTCGTGTTCTTTTAGTTTTTTGTTCTATTTTTTCTTTACCAGAACACACTTATTTGTTTATATTTAATTTCATGTACTTGTGTAAATATTGTATCATTCTTATAATTTCATATATATTCATTAAATTTTATACACATCTGTGATTCTTAAAATCGTTTTTTCTATTCTACTCTATTCTATAATGACGGTGAACAAACGGATTATTAGTATTTTAAAAGAAAATTTAGGGACTTTATAGAATTCATTGAATTTAAATAAGTATATAACCGTTGTACTCTCGATGATTTTGATTTATCACAATAAGATAGAGCAACATTTAATATCGAACAATACTTTATATTGTACAAATTTACCTTCTCGAAGGGTTAGTCTATTTAGCGATAAAACTTTGCAATTGGAGGAAGCCTATCATACCGTTTCAGTTTGAATCTCGATTGCCTCTTGATTAACACTTCCATAATCCGCCAGCCAAAATGAAAAGAATGTTCATTTATTGAACATTTCTAAAACTCTCTTTTCCGGCCATTTTTTTAATTTGTTGGTAGTATCTTCATGGTATCCACCTCATTATGTTTTTGATATAAATATCTATACACATTAAATGTTTTGTCCTGAATGACTGACTGACAGATCAACGCACAGCCTAAGCCGCTGAGCGTAGAGACTTGAAACTTGGAGGGTGTGTTCTTTGTATAACGTTGGCATCCGATAAGAAACGGTTTTCCGAAATTCTACCCCTAAGGGGTGAAAAAGGGGGGTAAAGTTTGTATCCTTGCTCACGTGTTTCTTATCTATATATATAAAAATCTCATTTCACGATGTTCGTTCGAGCTAATCTCCGAAAATACTGCACCGATTTTAATGAAATTTTGCAGAGATATGTAATATTGTCCAACTTAAAATATAGGCTATATTTTAATTCGATTGATGCTAGCGAGATTTCTGTTGCAAAATTATATTTTTTTCTAACCTGCTGCATTTTTGATATGTTGTAAGGGCATGTCTGGGTAGTGAAAATCCAAATTCGCATCTAAAAAAACGTATGTGAAAATTGTTGGTGGCCGAAAAACTTCGAAATTTTCAGAGTTATTTCATTTGGCCTGTATCTCCTAATCGGTGCGTTTTTGGAAAAAAACCTAAGAAACCATTTTTAAAGTACATTAAATTTTCTACAATTTCAGCAATTCTAATCCTTTCTGTTTTAATTTCTTGCTGCTGCCGTACGAGAAGTGAAACCGTTATATTAAGTAAGCCTTTTCAATAAATTCAATAACATTACAAACTAATCTTTTACCGACACGAACAACAGTAATAACGAAAGTAACTTCTGTCCGTCCCGTTTGTTAATCAGTGTCAATGTATGTTTCACGGCTGTGCTGATCCGTTTGTGATGAAATTTGATATGGATAATCTCAAGCCTGGGGAAGGACATAAGCTACTTTTTATCAACACACCACGCAGGCGAAGTTTATATAAAACTGTAATCCGATTGACTAACACACCCAGCGGTCAACGCACAGCAGAAACCAGTGAGTTTAGCATCTTGAAATTTGCCGATTGGTTCTTTGAAGTGAGTACTAAGAAAGGAATTTGGACAATTCCACCCCTAAGGTTTTCCCCCTTAATATAATAGGGGTTCAAAGACTGTATGGAATTCGTCAGTTTTGAAGTTACACATTTGAAATTTTGGATGTACAAGTAACTTATTGTTAAAAAACATTAAATTATTTATTTAAAATGATCTGTCACGAAACTTTATGTGGCAGACGAAATTCCACGCGAGCGAAGCCGATTATTTATTGGAAAAGATTTCATGCCAGCAGGAAACTTCTATTTCTGAAGAAGCAGTGAAAAGAATATTGGAGATGTTTTCTGAAAAGATAAACCGAAGCTTCTGGACATCGTATATGACAATTTACAACTGTCGGAAAATGTATAAAGAACATTTAAAAAGTGTCCCCAATGGATGAATATTTTTGAAGGCGAATGTAATCGTTTGGAAGTAAGAAAAGATATTAAAAAATGGGGTGTGGCTGTGTCATGGACACGGCCGTGTGTTGTGCGTTAATACACTTACGTAACGGCTAATATTTTTTTTATATAAACTATTATTATTATGTGTTATATCAAATGAAACGATAGTTCTTAGGCTTCAAGTCGTAAATAATGTTCAGCTAATTTTCGTAAATAATATGTTGAATGCTGGTCCGGAGCAATGTCCAGACTATGTCTCTTATGCTCTTCATTCTAAACCATAGTGTGCTGCCTTGCAAGCAGAACCTCCAACTCCGGTGCACTTCTGTCACACCGTCGATGCTCGAACGGATCATCATCGGTGGCGTTGGCTGGCACACAACTGGTTATTACATTATCATGAAATGAATTCCAGTGTACTGCAAACTTGTAATGCTTATACAATGGTTGACCAAGCTTTTTTGTAGATTCTCTAAGAATTGTTGCCAACACCATGGCTGTGGTTGTTGACCACGCCACTCAAATTATCCTTTATAATAACATTGAACACCTGATCACCGTCTAATTGACGCAGTATCTGTTGCACCATCGTGTCTACATCCGCGGGTACGTTATTGACTTTTCAGCTGATACCAAAGCTGCCGTTGTCTGCATGGATGGCAGTACGGTGTTACTAGACGTGCACTGATTGGATCTAATGCGGATGTTGCTGTGGTGAGTACGCAAATCCGTTCGAAAGTGACAACGTGGGCGCTTTGTCCGTACAGCACAATTAAAAGTCCGCTAGTATCTCTTCAAGGAAAGTATTATTATGCAGCGGTAAGTGTTTTATTTTTTTGGCTTCTATGATCATAGAAACCATAGAAGATCACACAACTTACACTTATGTCCGAATGGATTGCTGAAAAACGTCGTATTGAACGTGCACTAGCTGCTGCCCAATGTGTCTTCATAATTGACCATCGCACTCAATCGAGATCTTTGTCGATATAGAAGCGATTTCATCATCCACTTGCATAATTTCAACCACCTCGGCCGAAAATGTACTGGCACCGTTCATGTACCATGTACATGCTTCACACAGGCTTTATGTTTATTCGATATATTTTGACAACAGCTGACGGTTGTAGCTTAAACGAACGTCGTAGCTTCTCAGAGTCAAAAGTTATAGTGAATAGAACTCTCAATATTCAGCAAAATGAGCCCAAAATAGCGGCACTTCCCCCTCCACCGTGTGTTCATTACCGATGTGTCAGAGTCCTCACTTATGGTAATGAATTCTTTGACCCTTTAGTTATCCAGTGGTCTCTTTGAATTTTGGATTGAGATGATAGATACGTAGCTCAAAAATTAAATCCTTAGACTACACAGGTCAATGATGAAAAACTTTTGTACTGAAAATACATTATTCCTATAGTTTTTAGGGTGCTGAATCCAAATATGGTATTAAAAAAGCTGTATCACTCACAATTTCTTCACATTTTATAGTTAAATTTATTAAATTAAGCGATTTTTAAAGAATTGAACAGCCTTAATATTTAAAATAAATAACTGAAAAACTAGGTCTATGATGAAGTTGGTAGCACTGCTAAAACATATTTGCTGACCAAAAAAAAGGTTGATTCTTTTGTCTGTTAACAGCTGCTGTTTTGTTTACTGTATATCTAACTTCACTTTCACGTTTACTGTGCATGTGCTCAGTACAATGTCTAATCGCGGTTGTAAAAACGCAGCTGACGGTTTTTATTATATCTGTGGTGAGTTTATGATTAAAAAACACCAAAGAAACATTACAGACTTTGTCAAAAAGGTTTATCTATCATACTTTGGAACTAAACTTGGTGACCAGGATAAATCTTGAGACCCGCATAAGGTATGTTATGTATGTGTCGAAGACCTAAGAAAATGGTCGAAGAAGGAGAATAAAACCCATTAAATTTGCTGTTCCTATGATATGGAGGGAGCCAAGAAATCGTTCCGATGATTGCTACTTTTGCAGTGTCGATATTACTGGTCATAACTCAAAAAACAAGAAGGTAATAAGCTACCTTAACCTTCCGTCCGCCATCCAACTAATAGGGCACGGTGTAGATTTTCCGATCCCTCAACCACCAGATGGTTTAAATTCCATTCCAACGGAAGTATTTTCTGATGTACAATCGGAATTAAATAAACAAGATGATGGATAGTTCCAATTTCTTACAGAAATTGTAGAGCCTGAACTGTTTACTGAAATCGAGCTTAACGAAAGAAAAAGCTGGATTGCTTGGCTCTAGACTAAATGAAAATAACTTGTTGACGGTTGGAATTAGCATTTATGTGTACAGGAAGAGAGAGCGACAATCTGGAAAGCTATGAGTGATACAAAAAAACCAAAAAAGGCCAGATTTAGATTCAGCACATCAAAATCTATTAAGTTAAAAAAGTTGTAAACAAAAATTTTTTTTTGGCCTATGTTATTTTTTTATAACTAATGCCTTGACTGGTGCAGTTCCATGTTCATTAAACACACAATAAACTCGGGATGGTCAACTAGGAGAGACAATTTTTGTCTACTATGTCATTTAAGTATGTAAAGGGTTCATTAATAGAATATGCTTTGGAAAAATAATGAATTTAATTAGAGATAAATAAATTATAAATTGATCTCATAGCTACGGAACTCCCAAATTTTATAACAGATAGGATTGATAAAAATAATTTATTGAAAGTATTTGATATATATAAAACCTAAGAGGTTTAGAACATTTAGTAATTAAAAAGAATTTTGGCATGATAGAAACAGGGTTTGAAAATAAAATTAATAAAATAATATTAATAAAACAAAATTAATAAAACAAAAAGTAAACATGACAAACCTTATATATTATACGTAAAATATGTGAAAGAAAAAAAAAAGGTATTCGATATCGCCCTGAAGCCTTTTGTTGGTGTGAAAACAAAATTAGTGATAAGTATAAAACAGATTAAGTAAAAAATATTAAACTTTCTGAGTTGAAAGAAGAATTTACTGAACAGGATCCAAAAAACTAATTGATCCGCCATTAATCAAAATTAAAATAGTGATAAATAATAAGGTTAAAGTTTTAGGTATTTATGATTCAGGGTCAAAATCCATTAAAGGATAATTTAATTGCTATAAAGTATATTCCGACTACAAAAACACAAGTTTCTAGGTTATATGTATTTATGTTTACATACTTCGTTACTTCATTATTTTGTTTTCTTTCTAGTTGCAGGTAGGAAATCTTTCTTCCTTCTTCTCGCCCCTTTCTACTTCTAAGGTAATACAGCATGCATATTAAATGAATTTTCATTTTTCTTATTTGTGTATATAACGTTCGCATATATATATATATATATATATATATATATATATATTAGAGAAGAGTTGGTCGACTGTATCTTCTAATTTAAGGAAGAAATAGTTGGGGGTGCAGTCAATGAAAACACAAAAATAAGCATAACTTATTTATTATGTGCCGACGTTTCGGCCTACAATGTAGGCCATCTTCAGGGCTAAGAGAGAGAAACAAACAGAAATATATAAAAACGTAGCAGTAACAAGAATATATAAAGTGGTACAGGAGTGGAAATAAAAAAATAGTGACTAGATATGATGAAATAGTGAATAGATATATGATAAATAAGAAAGAATATAAGACTGGTTACAGAATATAATAAACTTAAAATAGTGATAGATAAAAATAAAATTGTAGATGATGAACAGAAATTCTAATAGTGATAAAATAATACAAGAATAAGAATATAAAATAGAAAAAATACATGTCAAGAAAGGATAAAATGTAAACAATAATATAAAGGGAAAGAAAAATGAGGAGGTAAATGGAAAGATACAAAAAAAGAAGATTAAAATATAGAAAAAGGGGGGTTGAGTATGAAGGATTTAGAAAAAAACAAAAAAAAACTAGTTTAATTATAGATATGGATAAGATACCAGACATGAGGGGTTACATAGGTAAAGTGTAATAATACAAGCATAAATAGAATGAAAAGCTTGATAAATTTCAAAAATTAAACATTGAAAATAGTGGTATTATATCTATGAACTATGAAGAATGAAAAGAAAAAGAAAATATAAGTAAGGGAAGTTAATATGTAACTGTATACAGTTAGAAAGAAGTGGCATAAATGCAAAATAAGATGAGAATATAACATAAACATATAGAAAATAGGTAAAGAAATACAGTAAATGAAAAATATGAGGCTAAATAAGAATGAACTCTATACTATTAACATATGATGGATGCCAAAAGTAGGTGTGAGAACAGGTGCGAAGAAAGGTGAATGTGAAAAGGATGGAGATAAGAAAAATAATAAGATATGTACTAACCGAATAAAACACGTTACAGGTTGGGGAGCTCAGACACAAGTAAGAAATACGTTACGCCGGGCAGGCGGAAGCGATAAAGGCGATCTCTGACGGCCAAAAAAACAATGACAAAGAAGGGAGAAGGAGAAATGTAGGTGCGGTGGATATAAGAGACCGTAAATAATGTAAATTGCGTGAAAAATTAAATTAAATTAATAAGGAGAATTGCAGATGCAGTGGATATAAGTGACCGTAAATAATGTAAATTGAGTGAAAAATTATAAGTCAATGGTCAAAATGTAATTAATAAAAGAATGGCATAATAAATTAAGAATGTAAGGTTATTTTAGTAAATTAAAAATATGGGCGTAGGTTAGGGATAGGTGATGGGAGTCGGTCTTGGCATTAACGGTAGAGGAATCTAAATTGATGTGAATGGTTTCTGAGAGGATGCGTTTATTATAATTAGGAACGGAGGCTAGGATCGACGTGTTTTCGAAGTCAAAAATGTGGTTAAAGGATAGGGCGTGTTCGGAGAGTTTAGAAGCGGTTGGGTTGTGGGAGGAAATGGAGTATTTATGTTGGGTAATGCGGTCTTTAAGTAGGTTTTTGGTTTCGCCGATGTAGGAAGAGTTGCAGTTGGGAGTAGAACAAGGAATACGATTGACGACCTGAGAGCGATGTTTTAGAGGAATGGGATCTTTAACACGGGTATAAATATTGGAGAGTTTGTTGTGGGATTAAAGGCGATGCGTAAATTGGGGATCGCGGAACGTAGGGATTTTTGAATGTTATTAGAGAGGGAGGGTATATATGGCAAGGATCTGTATATAGGGATAGAAGGCGGATGTGGAGAACGGGTGCGGGTGGGTGGTTTATAATGGTGATGGATGAGTTTATTGATAACATGGGGAGGAAAATTGTTTTTTAATAGGATTACTTTGATGCGTTGGGTGTTGGTGTTATGGAAGCAAGAGTCGGAGAGGGATAGGCCACGGTGGATGATATTTTCGGCGACATTGATTATTTGGTGGTGCGGATGTTGGGAGTAATAATTGAGGAGTCTGCCAGAATAGGTGGGTTTCGTATACCAATCAGTGGATAAGGTGTGATCGGGATTTCTAATGATACGGAGGTCAAGGAAAGGTAGGGATTTGTTATGTTCAAGTTCAACAGTGAAATGTAGGCGGGGATGGTATGCATTGAAGGATGATAATAAACCTGGAATGATGTTAGGATTTAGGATAAGGAGGAGGTCGTCCACATATTTTTTAATGAAAATGACATCGTCACGGAACTGGGGTAGGATGGAGTCTAGAAGGTCATTTAGGACAATATTGGAGCGAGGGGATTTCCCATGGCCAGTCCAGAAATTTGGTTAAAGAACTGTCCATGGAAAGTGAGATAGCCAGATTCGCAGCAGAGTTTAAGGGATTGGAGATATGAGAACCGGTTGAGAGAGGTATGGGGTTCTATTAGTGACCAGTTGTTATCTATAATGACAAGGGCTTTATCTAAGGGTATGTTGGTAAAAAGACTTTCGACATCGAAGGAAGTGAGGATGTAATGATCAGGAATGGTGAGGGATGTTAAAAGATCGTAGATGAAAGGAGTTTTGGATATCATATGGGTTGTTACGGCTGAGGACTTGTAAGGATAAAAGTAAGAAATTGCTAAGTTTTGTAGATGGTGAATTGACGTTAGCTGTAATAGGACGGAGGGGGTTGTTGGGTTTGTGGATTTTGGGAAGACCATAAAAGCGGGGGGCTAAGGAATTATAGGAAATGAGGTTTCTGTAAACAGGATAGGTAATTAATTTAGAATTGACAAGGCTTTTTAGGTGGAGGTTGAATTGTTTTTGGAGAGATGTAGTAGGATCACGAGGTATGGGTTTGTAGGTGGAAGTATCAGAAAGAAGGGAATTAATTTTGAGGTTATAATCAGAAAGGTCCATAATTACAGTAGAGTTACCTTTGTCAGCTTTGGTGACAATTAAGTCGTCATGAGATTGAAGAAAAGAGCGTGTGGACGCAAGGTCTTTGAAAAATTGCGGGGAGAAATTAGAAGGGGTGGAATGGGGGTGCTGAAGGAAGTTGGAAATGATATTAGCTACAGAGACGCGTGAAAGATTAGGTTGAACATGTGAATGGTTGAGGAGGGGGTCATTATGGATGTATTCTAAGTCGGTCAATAGGTCAGGTATAATTTTTTTGAAGGAGGAGGAGGGTGCAGAAAAGTTTGGTCCTAGGGAAAGAATGTTGTTGACTTGGGTGGGGATGTTGGTGGAAGAGATGTTTAGTACCCAGTTTTCATCTCCTTTTGGGTAGATTTTAGAGGTAAGAGATTTTTGGTAAAGTGAATTGAATTTGGAGATGAGGTGGAGTTTTTTGCGTGACCTGGTTGTGGTGAAGGTAGATGAAATAAGGGTGGAGAGGCTATTCATTTGGACCTGGTTAAGGTGACTAGTTAAGAATTGGGTGAGGGAAGATATCCGTAGATTCAACGAGTGGATCTGTTGTATGGTCTCCCGTATTTTAAGATTCAGCAAAGATTTTTTAAATTTTAATGAGAAATTTATTTATCTTATTTTGCATTAATGTCACTTCTTTCTAACTGTATACAGTTACATATTAACTTCCCTTACTTATATTTTATTTTTATTTTCATTCTTCATAGTTCATAGATATAATACCACTATTTTCAATGTTTAATTTTTGAAATTTATCAAGCTTTTCTTTCTATTTATGCTTGTATTATTACACTTTACCTATGTAACCCCTCATGTCTGGTATCTTATCCATATCTATAATTAAACTAGTTTTTTTTTTGTTTTTTTCTAAATCCTTCATACTCAACCCCCCTTTTTCTATATTTTAATCTTCTTTTTTTGTATCTTTCCGTTTACCTCCTCATTTTTCTTTCCCTTTATATTACATTTTACCCTTTCTTGACATGCATTTTTTCTATTTTATATTCTTATTCTTTTAGTATTTTATCTGTCACTATTAGGATTTCTGTTCATCATCTACAATTTTATTTTTATCTATCACTATTTTAAGTTTATTATATTCTGTAACCAGTCTTATATTCTTTCTTATTTATCATATATCTATTCACTATTTCATCATATCTAGTCACTATTTTTATTTCCACTCCTGTACCACTTTATATATTCTTGTTACTGCTACGTTTTTATATATTTCTGTTTGTTTCTCTCTCTTAGCCCTGAAGATGGCCTACATTGTACATTGACTGCACCCCCAACTATTTCTTATATATATATATATATATATATATATATATATATATATATATATATATATATATAGTTATTTAATATCAAATATACATAAAGCCTTTTAATAATTAAATAATTAATCTTTATATATTTATATCTATCACAATTACTTTATATATATTACACATATATATAAATATATATATTTAATCCTGTACTGTGTATATATATATTTTATACTCTATATTACATAATATAATATATATATATACTCTACAAGGAACAGATTTTTTAGTTTCGACAGATTTTATATATATATATATATATATATATATATATATATATATGTATATTTTAAGCTTTTTATTAAATTAAAGTCATGACAGTAAAATTAGAACCAAGCTTGGTTAATGGCTACAGCTAAGCTCTGTGTGGAGGGGGTCATTTGTTTACCCACTGCCTTCCACCAACTGTCCAAAGGAAAGAATGGAGAAAAGATAAATTAAGGCAATACTGTATGTAACAATAGGAGCCTAAGAATATACAGTTAATTAAAATCACATTAAGACTAATGATTAAAAGTATTAGGCTATAACAGATTTTTCTCGATATTTATCTTGGCATTTCATTGTGTATTATATGCTATAGAAAAAGAATCGAATTTAAATTTTGATGGGTTGTCAGATAAATAGTTTGCTTTGTTAATGTAATCAATATCCACAGAGCACTTGACCTCTGATTAAATAAATATTTACTAATCTACTTTTTATTAAACGGCTACCTCAGATCGTCTTGCATATAACTGTATCAAGAGAGTAAGTTGCTCTCATTATGATCCTTACACCAAGTGTTGCATCATTGCTCAATCAGGCCTTTTTTAACCTATTATTGCCATTTCTGGATTTAAGTAAGCTATCGGCAAAGTGGTATCATCAAAAAATAGTAGCAAGAAGGAATAGGGACTGTAAAAAATAATGAAAACGGGACGCAAGATGTTGATTAATGGAAATCCAGCCTCTAAACTATCATGATTGGAATTTTCATTGTCACAGAGTTCACTTGGTAGGGCTGATTAACGAGGTACATTTGTAGGAGAGATATCTTGGCCTTTGAATACAAATACGGGTGTATTATTGTTTTAAAAAAATGCAGATATATCAATTATTCACGATTGCTAAATCCGCGATACATATACAGTGGAGCGTCGATTATCCCAACGTCAGTTATCCGAAAGTTCAATTAACGGAACTGTTTTTTTGTTTTTTCAAATGCAATTTTAATTTATTGCTACTAAAAAGAATTAGAGATCTAGCTGCCATGAAGAGGAAGTCAACATTGAAACAGACAAGTATTAAAACGTACTTTAAGCCACAGAATTAATTTTGCATAAATTTGTTTTTATTTTACATACATGTGAATACACATGCATATGTACCTACATATTTTCGTTCTTTGCATTGTGTTGCATTTTTTATTCGTTCATTTTTTTCTATGTACATATATTTTTATATAAATAAATAATCATACTTGTTATAAACTTTTATTAATTGTTTTCGATTTTCCATTCACGCACTTATATATATATATATATATATATATATATATATATATATATATATATATATATATATAGTTAATACAAGACGATGATCGCATAGTCGCTAGTATCAAGCTGGCATTGTAAACAGCTGTTAGAATCTACAAAAAAGAGGTTCAAGATGGCAGTGTTAACCCAGTTATCGTGCGAATCATTTCATCGTCAATTTTCTTTTTTTTTATGTTTTGCTCCTGTAAGTATCTAAGTTTTATATATATATTTATTTTGTAATGAATTTCCACTATCCGAACCACCCCAGAAAACATCAGTTCGGATAATCGACGCTCCACTGTATCAGCATTCCCTTAAATATAATTGAATACGGGAGGACATTGTGACTACTGCCGTAATTACTCCTTTAAAACTTCCTACTCTTGGAAGAATAGGTGATGGGAACTGGTTACTTGCTCGCTCAATACATTGTGATTAACAAGGCCCTGAGCAAACAATATCTTACTATATTAATTAAATTAATTAAAGAATCTCTAATTCATCTTTCTTTGGGGCCTTCCCTGCCTCTTCCGATTAAATACACTAGTATCTTTTGGCTGCCTCAATTAATACTTTATAATCATCCTCTCCTTTCTTTTCACTAAAGTCATCTTTCAAACCCCGACAACTTTTATTTCTCAGACATTTCACCCACCGGGAGTTATCCTACCCTCCCAGTACCATGTTTACAATGATTGGTTTCAAATATACCAATCCTTTTCCCCTTCCGACCTATTACTAGCAACGGAAAAACTCCAAGATGATTTGAATCCAATAAGTCAGTGGGCAATAGATAATAAGTTAAAGTTGAATTTGGAGAAAACCAAGGCAATAATAATAGAATCGAACTACTTCCTTAAAACTATTCCCCATAATCCAATTCTCAATTATTTCTAAATAATAATATCAAAATTCTTTTTTATGAATGATGTGTTTTTATGTATATATAAGTGCGCGCGTGTGTGTACATATATTTGTTTTTATTCTAAATTGACTGTTCACTTAAGATATTTTTTAAAATAAGTTAGCTTAGTTGATATATTTTTTATTTTTCTTTGCTTGGGATAGGTATGTAACTGTCAATTGTTTCCACCTATATAATTATTGTTATATTAGTTCAATTTAGTACTCTGCAGTTACCAGGTACAATTGTCTTGTTTTTATTTCTTCCATTCTCCGAACTCGTGCTTCTCATTCACCTCATCTACTTCCAATCGCCGCTCCTTGACGAGTACTCTTGCTCCTATCTTGGCAACCAGGTCCATCCCGATAATTCCATCGCCTGGCAGATCGAGCGAATTTTAAACTCCTTGTCTCTCAACTTGCACCTTAGCCGCAGGGGCCCTTCTATTCTCAACGATTGTCCTGCCATGCCTTTGGCTCTTGTTTCCGCCGGCTCTAGAGGCACTCTCGGAACAGCGGATCTTATTAGGGTTACCTCTCCACCCGTATCTATCAACGTCTCATTTGCTACTCCTTCAATATCCATTACTACTGAAAATGTTCCGTTTCCTGGGCCTTGTATTCCTGGTACCAAACGAGCTAACTCCTTCTCTCTTCTTGGCCCGTGGAGGAGAACCTCTTATTGGGACCCTATAACTGTAAAGAATAATTGTGTTCCTTCCCTAATGCCCTCTGGTATTTGGTTGGCTCCGGCATTCTCGGGCTACAATATGAGAAACACCTGCGAATTGTGAGGGTTGGCGCCCTATTATAGGACGGTGGGTTCGCTGGTACTTGAAGGCATCCTCTAGCTAAGTGACCTTTCCCACAACGATAGCATCTCCACTTTGCTCGATCTTTGAGTCTTACCAGGTTCACTTCTCATCTATTTGGGTCCAGGCTTCCTTTTCTGCCCTCTATCTCCGATAGTTCTTGCGCTTCCACCCCGAATATTTGTCTCCCACATCTATTTTCTCTGGTTAACCCTTCGTTCCTGTTAAAGGGTTCAGCCCTACTGATGTCTTCATCGAGTGTGGTCAGGGCCAAGATATCCACCATGCGCGCTGTGTCTGACCGCAATCCTCACCTGAAGGCTGCTAGCACCCGGCCTTCAATGTGCTTAGATAATATTCCTCTCTCATCTTCCTCTATTATCCATGCCCCAATAGACCTTATTCTGTCCGCAAACTCTCTGGCTGGTTCGGTCGCTGCCCGTCTTGCCTCACTCAGTTCTCCTTCGAGTTTTTCTCTCCTCTCTCTCTTGGATCCACAAATCTTTAAATTAATTTAGTTTTCATTAACTCGTAAGAGACTCCTGCGTTTACCAGTTCGGGTTTGGACTCCAGAAATTTCTCGGCCATGCCTCCCAGATTCTGTTCTGCGATTATTATTTTATCTTCCTCACTCCAATTCCCCAGTAATACGATCTTATCTAGTTTCTGGAAAAATAGTCCGATTGAAAGGCTCCATGGGGCTCCCGAACATGGTTTAACCATATATCGTAGACATAAATCCCTTCTTGCCTTATTTCCACCCGATGTCATCATGGTCTGATGGGTCCACGTCTCTTTTTCTTTCTTGAGGGATTCATTCTCGATGGCAAAGTCCTTGATGGCGTTGGCTTTCTGTAACTTCCTTACCGCCTCTTCCAACTCTTTCTGCCTTTCCGTAATTTTTCACTTTATTCGGTATTTTTGCAACCTACACCCCACACCTGGCACCAAATTGTTACATGCGGCTCTTCTCTACGACTTCGTCGACACCTAAAAAGGGCTTTAATGTAAGGAAGAAATAGTTGGGGGTACTTCCTTTCATTAGAAGTTACAGACGACCAATTCTTCTCTAACTAAAAAGGGCTGGATGGGGACATGGTATCGTCGAGGTCCGTATATTCAATCACCTAATATCTTTACAATTCCCGAAAAATCGGAAATAATGAATTCAGTTTTGAGAGTAAAAATTTCTAATTCATGAATGATGTGTTTTTATGTATATATAAGTTCGCGTGTGTGAGTACATATATTGTTTTACTTCTAAATTGACTGTTCACTTATCCAGTTAGACATTTTTTTAAAATAAGTTAGCTTAGTTGAGATTGTTTATTTTTCTTTGCTTGGGATAGGTATATAACTGTCAAATGTTTCCATCTATATAATTATTGTCATATTATTTCAATTTAGTTTTATTTCTTTTACCCTGTTTTTTATTCTTTAAATACTGTCATTGGAGGTATTTCGAAATTGTTTTCATTAGTTTTTTTACTTCTTTCTCATTTGTAAATTTAATTTATTAATATTTTAAATGTAATTAAAGTATACTGTAAGACATAATAGTGTTACCCGTGGCTCTTCTATAGGACTTCGTGGACACCTAGAAAGGGCTGGGTGAGGACATGCTGGTATCGTCGAGGTCTCATAGGGAAACTGGGTATAGAAATAAACCCAAAATATCCATTAATCAAAAATAAAACGCTATTATATTGAATCAAAATAATATACAATTACCTATAATATTTAATAATGATAATAAAAATAGTCCAAAAGTCATTACGAAAAATAATAATTACAACTACAAAATATACACTATCAATAATCATTATTCCATTACCACTAGTAAAAATAATAATTTCAATATAAAACAATATCCATGATCCATAACAATAATCATATAGAGCCTAATAATAACTATTATTTTAACAAGTTCCATCCTCTCTAACCATAATTCTATATGCACTAATACTAATTACAACTTAAACGTGACCGAATGAATAAAATATTTAATTGTCAGAATTAAGTTGCTCTATCAACAACTGACTACCATCTGACTTCACCCCAAATTTAGTCTGACTACAGTATAACAGAAAACTGCTACCTTCCTAATCCATCTGGCTTCTGACCAGCTCATCTTCCTTCCGGTGGACCACGACCCTTTTCGCTGAGAGTACCAGTTCTCAACTCTCGAGGATTAGACTTTTAAGGGAAAACGGTCGGGTATTTAAAGGGTTACTCGAGCTAGCGTAAACATTTCTACCCCTGAATCCGGGAGGTGTTGCCACGGGTGGTCAAAATTAGCAAAAACATTCTTGAATTAAATCTTATTTTATTAAATATTCGATTAAGGCCGGCTAGAAGTGACTAACCCTTGAGTCATATCCGACCTTATTTCAAAATTGGACCTATGAACTGTTTTCTCAGCGCCTCCTGGATACAGATGAGAACCTTCTAACAATTATTAATATTTAATATACCTAACTTAATTTTACTCAGTCCGTTACAACAGTTTTTATATTAATATCTGTACTGTTATTCTAAAGGGACTTTTCCAGAATAAATATAGAATTTATTATTGCATATTTATTTTGGACTTCTCGGCTTATGGTGGGTAAATACACACTAACCTGGACAAAGATCAAGGGTATGATTCATTTTATAACTAATTTGGAATGTGAAGAATTTTCTGAGGATGCTAGCAATTCCCAGCTTAACCGCTTTCTGCAATTCTTGAAGAACCCATCTTATTTCGAGCGCCTTCATTTGATTCTTCAGAAATCAAACCATTGATGGATACTATACTGGGCAGTACTTTAACTTCGACCAATCGGTAAAGTACCGATCTTCGCATACTTCGGCCTTAATTCTTCGCACAGATCATCAGATGGTACTTTCGAATTTTTTTCGCTCAACGTTTTAAAAACATACCACCAGCAGGCTCCCCAACTTCGAGGATGGTGTTTTTTTATTGTTCTTTTGTCTATGGGCAGTATATCGTGTCTGTTGGGAGAGATATTATGATCAGCCAACATGTATTGATCCTAATATAATTTAATGTCTGATTTTTCTAATACATATGGCCTGTGGCTGATATACGTATGTGAAACGGCTGATAGCTGGTTATTAATTTATATTTTTGAGCCAGAGCCTGATGTACGATCTTTGCAGCATTATTGTATCTCGTTAGGTATTCTTTACCTGCTGATGCCTGGCAGCCTGAGGTGACGTGCTGAATCGATTCCTACGTGGCATTTGTCTTCGATTGCTTGAAGGAGAATGTACTTTCTGTAGAGGTTTATTGCCATCAGCTGTTCCTGTATCGTCAGAAGGAATCCCTCAGTATCGGAGAACATATTTCTTATGGTCAACCAACCGACAGACAGAAGATTGCTTTCTCTTCACTGTAATGTGGACGACTGAGGTCAAATCATGCCAAGTTGCATGATGATATATGTCGGTTTTTTCCAATTTTTCGAACGATTGACAAGGCGAGCTTCTTTGAACCTTTTTCGAGGTTAGAAATATACCAACTAAATATGTGAAACGAAAAGGATGAAATGAATTTCTACATATTTATATCTTTACATTCAAAAGTATAAATTCAACTTGTAAAAAGATGTCAAATAGAATTCAATAGAGCCCTCTATAGGTTTAAAAAATATATACTAAATATTGAAATAAAAAGGGCAATATTTAAAGTAGATAAACTAAACAAAGACATCGAAAACTTAAAAAGCGAATTGCGAAAAATAATACCGCAAAATATCTACGAAAAGTTTTATAATACAATCAATAATACGTATGAAAAAATATTCAAACAATTAAAAAAAAAATAAATAATAAAAAAAAGGTATCAAAAGTAAGTATTAAAAAAACGGCTAATATAGGAATTGATAAGTGGTTGGTTAATCTTACTAATGGAGTTTTTATCTCTCGGCCCTAAATATTGTATAGCTTATGAACCAAATCAATTACCCTTAACATCTATCATCAGTGATATTGAATAGATAACACAAAATAAAAAACTTAGTTAGTATAATTACAAATTACAAAAATAATAAACCTAATAATAATAATAACAAGAAAGATATTAACTCACAAAAATTATATGAAAAAAACCAAACAATTTTTAAAAACACAACCTAACATAATAATCACAAAAACAGACAAAACAAACCAAACTGTCGCGATCAACAAAGACGAATACATAAATTAAACGCACATATTACTAAATGATGTCCGAAGTTATAATAAAGTCAGTTCCAATCCTACACATAAATTGATGACAGATACCAACATAACTCTAGGATTATTAAAGAAGAATACTTACATTGACATAAAAACATTCAAAAAAACTCATTACTAATTCCCCGATTTCCCCAAAATTATATTCAGTTATAAAAATTCATAAACGCGGAAACCCAGTCAGACCCATCTTATCATTCATAAATTCACCGACGTATGAGCTTTCTAAATACTTAGCCAATTTGCTAAATCACTTATCTACAAATAAACATAATCTTAAAGATTCATTTGAATTTCATAAAAAATCACAAATAATAAAGTAAAAAATAATTTCATTAGATGCATTATCTTTACGTTTATTTGGTGTCGCCTGATGATAGAGACAGTATGGGATGCTGAGCAACAGAAGGAGGTGACATTGGCGTACCATCAAGGTAAGACGAATCATCGAGGGATCAACGAGACCATTGCAGCCCAAAAACGGAGATATTATTAGGTAGGGATGAGGAGAACGGTGTAAGATATGGTGCGGGAATGTGTCATCTGTCATACAGTGAAGTATGATCGTTACCCTCCGATTGGAGTACAAACAGAGACGACTACCCCCACGGCACCATCATTCGATCCACATTGCCACTGGGTTTTTCCCTTTTGAAGCTCTTTTCGGTCTTCGGCCCCGAAGGAGAGATGGGCGGGGTACGGTAGTAGACGAAGACATGGCGGAGAGACTAGTAGCCATTCGAATCGGACTCGAGAGAACGTGGGGAAAGGCGCACGGGCGGATGGTCGCAGAAAAGGCTAAGAGGGTAGCAAGGGACAACAGTGGCGTAAAAGACATCACAAGTACTTTAAAAATAGGTACTATCGTGTATAGACGAATTACGTCGAATCGCGGGAAGGAAGTCAGGAGGTACGAAGGGCCATTCAAAGTGGTTGCAATTCTGCATCTGACCGAGCACAGGAAGCGTAGAACGGTCCAAATAGAGCAGCTCAAAGTGCAAGCTGGGAAAGCCAGACCATAAGCATTTGTTATTATTTCTTTTATTTTTGAAGTTTACTTTTTTTTTTTTTCTTTAGGTGAAGAGAACAGTGTATTTATATCAGTTTTATTTATGTAAGTGTAATGTAGAGCTGTGTAAAGCATCAGAGTTTTAATTGTATATATAAGGAAGTTGTTCTGTAAAACATGGAGACGTTTTTTGTTTATTTTTGTTTGTTGTTTTAGTTGTCTGCATTTGTAATATTTTTTTTTATGTAAGTTTACGAGGATGTTCGTAAACTGGCAGGGGGGAGTAAAGAGAAGATAAATATCAATGTACATAATAATCCCAAACAGGGAATGTAAACATTGTAAATACTATAAAAGGAGGATTTGTATTTCAATAAAGTCAGTGTTTAAACAGCCTTAATGAGTGTCATTTTTATTCTTTTTTTTTACTTTCGAGTGCCGAAGCTCTTAAGTTATATATATATATATATATATATATATATATATATATATATATATATATATATAGTTAAATATCTTCAATATACTATGCACTTTTTAAAAAGCACTTTATTTAAGTTAAACATGTACATTAAATGGAGAGACTAAAGACTAACTGACTTAACGAGCTAATGACATCATAAAAGTAAGATTGGGCTCCTCTTGATCAGAGGTCCTATATAGGTTTTTACATTGCTGATTCTCATTCCTAGTATTGTTTACTAGTTAGACAGCTGCAACTCGCACCTGCACAACAGTTCCTACAATTGTTTATTATTACACTTTTGGTTTCCACTTTTTAACTCATTTAACTATATATATATATATATATATATATATATATATATATATATTTATAAAGTCCTTATGTATGTAAATGTAGTTACATGCTCTAGATATATGATGTCTATAGCCAAAGGTAAGTATATATTCATGCAAAAATCGTTTAGTGATTCTCCGAAAAACCCCCCGGAATACATTTCCTTCCCAGAACTTTTCCACTGGTGTCAAGTAAATCAAAAAACATTTTAATACATTAAATTGATTTATATAAAATATAACTTAAAAATATAATATTATAATGTATCCCCTCCACATTTCATTAATCAACAATTTCATTAATTACGATTATTTTGTATATTAATTTGTATTTATTAAGTCTACATAATAAAAAACATTGGTTCGTATGTATTTAACGTTAAAAACGTCAATTAAAAGATAAAAATCATAATAAATTCATTAATACCTTTTAAAAGGTATAATAGAAGTTTCTAACGATTATATTAAGTTAACCTATTTAAAAAACATGTGTATATGCATATAATGCGAATATATATATATATATATATATATATATATATATATATATATATATATATATATATATATATATTCAAAATTTAATTTAATTAAAATTAATTAGAGTGCTGCCAGTGGGTAGTATCTCTACATGTCCTATCATGTACTATTTTCTCTTATAGCAATTGTACTAGATGTATGTATTACAGTTGTACAACTCAATAAAATAATAAAAAAAAAAAATTAAAATTAAAATTAAAAAAAATATATAAATAATTAAAAAAGAACCAAAAAATAAAAATAAATTATGAATATAAATTTGACGTAAGTCAACAACATCCCGATTAAAGTAATGTTCAATGAACATACTTCCCTGTGTATACCTCGAAAAATTGCGAGATCAGAGGGATATATAGGATCAGTGAAGAGAAAGGATTTGTCTAGCTGGATTGCGTGCCTTGGTAGCTCAGTGGTTATAGCACCGCGCTAGAAACGCGGGCGACCCGGGTTCGAATCCCGGCCAAGATATAATCTTTTCTCTTCAAAATTAAAAAAAAAAAATATATATATATATATATATATATAAGTTAAGACAAACGATGATCGCTTAGTAGCGAATATCAAGCAGCTGGCATTGTAAACAGCTGTTAGATTCTATAAGTAAAGGTTCAAGATGACAATAAAGTCAGTGTTCAACCAGTTCTCGTGCGAGTTTTCATCCTTATTTTCCTTTTTTTTTTTTACATAATTTCTTCCTGGAACTATATAAGTGGTGCCAAAACCCGGGAAGTTTAAAGATATTTTTTTTGTTGGTTTAAAAAAAAATCCACCATTTTTTTTTTACTATTTCTTCTTCTCTATCTCGTTGCCATAAATAAATATGCCAGAACCGAGACAGAGAGACATTCTTAGGCCAGCCAAATTAACTTTAACGCCACCGCAGCAACCAGCACCACAACCTCCGACACCGGTGTACCCTGAGTTCCCGCCTTTGCCGATGACTACGCTCGCAATGGCACGTGCGGACCTAGCAGCCAGGGAGGCGAACAGAATCGCAGAGGATGAACGGATGAAATTAAAAAGGGCTAACACACAGGATATTATAAGAGAGATATCTGATCTGGAAAAATTCAATGGAGATGTGGAGGAGCTGAATCATTTCCTCAAAGGCGGCGATGGTATTATGTTCAATATTGAATCCCAGGTCGCTGCGGATCTAATAGACGAGCTGGACGCTGAAAGGCTATTATCCGACGCTGTCTTATGTTCGTAACGATTCGTGATTCCGAACAACAAAAGGAGTTGACACTCGAATATCACCAGGAAAAGAGGAACTACCGAGGGATTATTGAAACAATGGCGGCGTTGAAACGAAAATATTATTGGGTAGGAATACGAAAATTTATCGAAGACTTAATAAGCGAATGTTACATTTGTAATACCACGAAGTATGTTCGTCACCCACCAGTAGGGATACAAACAGAGAAACATACACCTATGATACCTTTAGCCGAGCTCCAGATCGACACTTATATTTACGTGGCGGGGATTCAAATGGGTGACAGTGGTGGACAGCATCAGCAAGATAGCCATGGCCCAACCGGTGAAAGAGAAATCAGCGGCAGCGGTCAGTAGAGCCCTCCAAACTGGTCCAGTTTTATGGAGTGCCTGATAAGATTTCCTCAGACGGGGGGAGGGAATTTGACAATGCGCAGCTGCGGGAAGAGATGAAAGATTTAGGCGTCGCCAGGCATTGGAATACGCCGGGGCATCCCAAAAGCAGGGGGGGAATCGAAAGGCCATTCAGAGTGATTGCTATTAGAGAGCATAACTTAGTCACTAATCAGAGTATGGCTGTGACAAGAAAACATAGGACTGTTCATATCGAACAGCTCAAGATTCCAGCTGGGGAAGCCAACCCATAACTGTATACTTTACGTTATTTGTTATTTGTTCTTAACATTATTGCTGAGGAAGCATTTCTTTTTATATTTTTATTCTATTTATGTAATGTGTTATCTGAAGTACTTTTGGAGCTTATGTTGGAGGTGCAGTGGAACACTTTTTTCATTCCTCTTATGGTAGTTTTTGTAAATTAACTTATTTGTATATAAATATTTGTTGTTAATTACGATTGATAGTAATGTAGATTAAGGTAGTAGTAAGTCTTTTTTTTTCTTTTTTTTTTTTTATGTAAGTAGAATAAGATTCATGTAATTGTTAATTGCTTGTGTTTTTATGTTCTTTCTCTGCAATTTTTGTTTTGAGTTTACGAGGATGTTCGTAAACTGGCATGGGGGAGTTAAGACAAGACGATGTCGCTAATATCAAGCTGGCATTGTAAACAGCTGTTAGATTCTATAAGTAGAGGTTTAAGATGGCAATAAAGTCAGTGTTCAACGAGTTCTCGAGCGAGTTGTTTCATCTAAATGAGACTTTGGCATCCCAAATATCAATATAGTTAAATATCTTCAATATGCTAAGGACTTTTTAAAAAGCACTTTATTCAAGTTAAACATGTACATTCAATGGAGAGACTAAAGACTAACTGACTTAACGAGCTAATGACGTAATAAAAGTAATAGTGGGCTCCTCTTGATCAGAGGTCCTATATAGGTTTTTACATTGATGATTCTCATTTCTAGTATTGTTTACTAGTTGGCCAGCTGCAACTGGCACCTGCACAACAGTTCCTAGAATTGTTTATGATTACACTTTTGTTTCCACTTTTTAACCCATTTAACTCCTCCAGGGGGAAGATCCGAAGCTACTCCTGGAGCTTTGTAGTATTTTGAAAATGGTTTATATTGAACCGTAGGTTCATATGTAATCTGTCGTTGCACAGCAAGTTTATTTAATTCTGGTGCTGTAGGTATAATTTGCTTTTTCCTATAGTATACATAATAACTTATAACTACAATGAGTAATATAATAATACATACAGTGGTATATAACAGGTTATCAGGAATATAGGGAATAAGAGGGATTTCTACAAATTCTGGCATTGTAATATTTAACATTTCTACAGTTTCTAAGTGAATATTCATATATAAAGGTTTGTACACATGATGCAAATTATGTTTATATGTTTTGTTAAATATGGGTATACAGTCCTTTGTACTAACATTAACCTTAGTTATGCCAGGTAGAAATATAGTATCATTTTTACAGGTATTAGTTTTTCTTATTCCACTAGTAAAGTATACACGTAAGCATTCATTAAAGTAAAGGTTAGTTTCACTCAAAGAATAAGTACAATTATTGAGATTAGCATTTTCAATAATAGTCATAGTACATAAATTATTTACAGGTTTTAGTTGTCGACAATAATAATAGTCTAATACTTTACATTGTCCATACATATTGATCATTATGTTTAATAATTAATTGGTTGTCAATGTCTAATTGTCTATAAGAATTATTTACATTAATCGGGATTGGTATTATAAGATATCCCATATAATCTTTTTCATGGATAGGTACCCTTACAAATACATGAAAGGTTTTATTATAGAATGAAAAATATATCTTAGTGTTTTCCCAAATGATATTGGAATCATTACTAATTAAAGTTACATTATCAGGTATATTTTCGATAATATCTACTAACAGATTGGAATGTATTATGCCAGATTTACAAAATTCCATTGATAATAATAGGTTAGTAATATGATTTTCAAATATCTGAGTATGAATATATGTCATATGAATCCTCTTTATCTTTTATTATTTGAGATATTTGTTTAAAGTTATTATTAATATGTCTTGTATTATTTTCGTATTTATCAATTAATTTTTGATTGGTCTGAATTAAATTCAATTCGTTTATATTATTCTGTTTATTATTTAAAGTTAGCTGTTGGAGTATTCTATCGTATTTTTCCTTATCAGTGGCATCCATATTGCCAGTAATCCAAGAAATGGCAGTACCGAGTCCATTAATTAAGCTGCGTCTGGTTCTTTTTGTATTAAGTATGAATGTTAACGTTTCTATTTGTTTCTTTAGTGTTTGTATATTATGTAAAATTAATTTATTTAGACTAGTCGGTTTTATTATTGTTATATTAGAAAGGTTATTTATTTCGTCAATAATTGGTTTGGTATTGAAATAGTGGTAAGCCTCAAAATATTTATCAATTACTTTTATTTTATCGACAGTATAATGAAGTACACCGCTTGTTGTTCTCATGTCTTCAATTTGAAGTCCGGTGACTCCTAGAAGAAGAAGGGATAGATGAACGATCATCATCTGAAACACGAAAATAAGATTTCTTCTTTTTATTAAGGCGTTTTATATTAGTAACATGTTGATTGTTAATGTTCAATTTATTATATAGATTTTTATTTTTACTTTTAACTTTAGGAGTTTTTACTTAAATAGTGTCTTCAAGCAAATCTGGTGGTTTTTCCCTATTTTCGTTAAGTTTTTCTGTTCGTTTTTCCTTTTCATTAGTTATCTTATCGTATACCATTTTTTGTAATTTATTTGAGTGAGTAAAATAATCATGTATATAAATTTCTTGTATGTCTTCGGTTTCGTAATTATTTTGAAATTTACCAAATATAATTTCATTTGGCGTTAATTTAAGATATTGATTAAGTGAATTATTGTAAGCAATTACACTTGTTTGTACAATTCTATCAAATTTATATTGTTTATTTGAATTAGCGTTAAGTCTTAAGATTTCGGTTAGTGTGGCATGACATTTATTAAGTATTCTGAGTGAGTTGGAATGATTAGTACTTGTATAATGGATTTCACTTTGTTGCGATTTACAAAATTGTTTGATCAACATGTCAAATTCTTATCCTTGGTCGCAAATTATTCGTTCCGGTGGAGGATATAGCATACAGTATTTTTCTAAAGATCGACAAATCGTCATAGCGTTTTTAGAATTAATAAGTGCATATAAACGTTTTGAAAAAGTGTCTATGCTTGTAAATATAATATGTTTATTGTAAAAGAATAAGTCTATTCCATATCATTATTTCTTGAAATGGTCTTTCAGGTGTGTTAGTTAGTTGAAATTTATCTTTAATAGGTCTCCTATCATATTTACTTGTTTTACAAATACCGCACAGGTTTATAAGTTCGGTTATTTTGTCTTTCATCTTTGGAAAATATATTTCTCTTCTTAGATGCTCGTAAGTTTCTAATATTCCACGATAGCAAGCTTTTCCTAAATGGTAATTTATTATTTCTTTTTTTTTTATTCATCTAAGTTAGTTATATGTTTACATAATAAATAATATCTCTCTAAGTTAACTGTTCTATATTCCTTTTCAATTATATCATTAATATGTGTAAAATAATTTTCTAAAATGTCTTTTGTTGCTGAAAAAATAGATTCACATAAATTCCATAAGTTTTCTCTGGTTCTAATATTTATAATAATAATTGATTGATTTCATTAATATCTTTAATATGAAGAGTATATCTGAATTTTTCAAATATTTTACTTGTCTCTACTTTGTTCCTTAATCCTTTCTTTAATATTATTTGGCGTTTTTGTACATTAATACATTTGTCCTTCTCTACTATCCAAAAACGTCCATTGTTGCTTAATTGTGAGTGTTGTGTCGTTATACTCTGATTATCTCCTTCATGATTTTCCTGTTCTTCTAGAAATTCCATATCTATTACGACGTCTGGCGAGATCTCATCATTTCCTCCTTCTTGTAACAGTTGTTCTACGAAACTATCATATTCCGCTGATGAAGGGTCTGGTATATGAATGGTCGTTGACTTATGAATGGTCTCTATATTCACTATTGCATTAAGTTCATTTCTTCTTGATAATGTATCCGCTACATAATTTATTTTTCCTTGGATCTGTTTAATACCAAATTCAAATTCTTGGAGTTTTCTACTTTTTTTTTTTGTACTCGTGAAGAGATTAATAAAACTATTTTAATTTGTTTAGTACTTTTTATGAACTATAGTTTTATTATCATTACGTTGAACTAAAATGGTTGTATTGTAAGACTTATTTCTGTTATTTATAATATATTTTTATATTTATATTATTAATTATTTAATTATTATTATTATTAATTACTTTTTATTCTGATTTTAAGCTTCGATTATTAATATTTTCTCTAACATTAATTTTAATTTTTTTTTCTATGATTTAGTATCATTATTTTTAATAGGGATTTTATTTAATCCTAATTTTAATCATGTTAAATTTAAATAATATCCGTAGTCCAATTCCTGTCGTTACACTAATACAATATTCTATCCGATGTACGAAATACTCTAAAATCTTTTCTTAACCTTCCCCCTTAGATAATTGCGCACATCCGCGGGATTGCATCTAAATAATATCTGATGTGCTTTTATATTGTTTCTTGTATTTAATTTATTACTTTTAGAATTTCGCATATTTATTTTTTTTTATATTATTAGGATATTTATCTGTTTTCTTATTAATAACATGAAATGAATTTGTTGTCGGTAGATTTAATTTAAGTAAAGCTGACAAGTTGGGATTCTGCTGACTTGTCTTTTCCACGTCTTTTACTTTATTATCATTATTCGTTATATTTTTAATTTCTTTATTTTCGATTTTATTATTATCTATAGCACTTTTTATTTCCTCATCGATACTTGTATTGTTACTTATATTTCTTATTTCTTTATCATCATTAGTTTTATTATTACTTATTATATTTTATATTTCATTATCATTTTCGATTTCATTATTATCGAAGATTTTATCCATACTTATTGGATTATTTATTTTATTATTATCGTCGATTGAATATACTTCGTTTATTTGTTGAATTAAACTATCACTAGTTTTGTTATTTAGATGCGCATGTCTAATAACTTTTTTAATTTCTAATTTATTAACGATTAAGTGGCATTCATTCGTTTTCTTATAATTAGTATCAATATTATTATTAGAATTAAAATTAGTTTTAAAATTATTATCTTTACTAGTATTAGTTTTTAAATCTGCATCTCCTCCTCGTACGTTTGATCTAACGGAGGCGGATCGTTGTTGTGTAAGCCGTCGGATAAAAAATTATTGAACCGCGAAGTTAAATTATGTATTTCATCTTTAAGAGATTGATTTTCTTTTTTAAATTGTGAGATTTCATCATCTTCAATATGATGAGCTCTGTCGGATACTCTCCGCATAGAAACTGTTTCAGACTTTTGAGCTTTCTCAAAATTTTTTGATAATTACTTCGAAACTGACCACTTCCACTTGGTTGGGAATAAAACTGTTTTTCATATTTAGGTTGAAATTGTTGTTGTACTTGATGGTTATTTTGATTATTATTGCTTTTGTATGAATTATTTATTTTATTGGAATTGCTGAATTTTTGTTTATTAAAATATGTTTCTTTATTGGTCTTATTTCTTTCCCCGTATAATTGATAAACAATAGCATTAAATGTGTTTTTCAAAGCTAATTAGTTGCAAACGATATGTGTAAATTGTCTTTCTAGAACTGGATGTAGATTACGAATCGCTGCGTGAGCTATATCACTATCGTGATATTTTAATTCATTATTTTTATTTTCAGGGAATAACTTCGTTACTAAATCCTGTCGTTTTTCTATTATTCGATTTACAGAATCAATATGATGCTCTTTATGTTTAGCTTGCGTCCTTAATATTTCGTATTTAATAGTTTCAATGGTTCGCGAATCATAAAATTGTTTCTTTAAATAATCATAATAATAAATAATAATAATAATAATATATATATATATACACATAATCTACAAAATAAATAAATACTCGATTAAGACCAAAGTGAAATTGAATATTATTTTGAAAGTCCTTATTTTATCTTAGGAGCTTTTGAGCTTCTAAAACAATGCTCTCCAGCCACTGCTGGGTAGTGAAAAAAGAAAGGAAAAATGTACTTCCTTGGGGTGTCCCCTGTGTACTGCTGATGACGATTCATGATAGGGGCGGTAAAAGCCCCTTTCCACCGCCGGGAAAATTATCATCCGGGTTCTCCCTAACCGCCTTAGATAAGAAAACTGTCATGAGACAGATGGCGGTGTTGGCGACCGATCGCTAGTCCACTCTTGTTCCATCCGCTATTCATTTCATACTTTTCTATATGCTAACACCCTTTTCTATATCAGCGAGTGGACCAATTTTTCGTCTACCCCTATCTCTCCTTTGTAGGGTTGGTGAAACCTATCAAAAAATATTATATGATAAAAACAAAATATATATTTATGTTATTTTTTATGGAAGTATAATATGCCTTTGAAAATCTTAATGCCTAAATGAATTGTTTATCTACTTCAGTCGTTCTTGAACCCAGAACTTGATAGTCTCCTTATCAACTGTTCATACACAATTACTTATGCTATTTCCTGTTTGACCCTGTTTAAAACCTTAAATTGATCTTATGTCTGTGACTTTAAACAATTTTCTTGATAGTTCTTCATTGGAACTGTGATTCATTTAGGAAATCAAAGGTACAACCTAATATTTTCAATTCCTCACAGAAAAAATGTTGTGCCTGGGGCATCCAAAGATTGAAACAATATATGATAGGTTATTTTGCGGGTAGGTTTAGATATCTAGAAGCTTTGATTATTCGGTGATTTCAAAAGTTTTTAAGTACAACGTTGTTTTGTTTTTTTAAATAAGAAATAAATTCAAATTATTTATTTCTTTCATTTATATGGTAGTGATTCCTTGGACCATCCTTTCCTTTTTACCGAACTAAAATCATTGTCATTTTCCAACAGCTCTATTCATTGGTTCCAATCTTTTCTTAGTTGGCCTCTGACTTCGATAGAGTGCGGTTATAGTGAGGTGAAGAACTAAGTACATTTTACCAACTCTTCATAACTATTTTTTGTTTATTTTAGTTATTATAATGCAATTGGGAAAAACCACAATGCAAAGCCTTATGTTTCAAAAAATACACCTACTTACCAGTCTACGTTTCGCCTATTCAGGCATTATCAAGACACCAAAATCAAAAAGGGGTTATGTGAATCGCATCTCGAAGAAAAAGGTGCAATACATCTCAACGATCAACAGCCCAAACAGGCTCCAAACATGAGACAGCACACCACCACCAAGACGTTCAACATACAACTCATGTGCTGTCTCATGTTTGGAGCCTGTTTGGGCTGTTGATCGTTGGGATGTATTGCACCTTTTTCTTCGAGATGCGATTCACATAACCCCTTTTTGATTTTGGTGTCTTGATAATGCCTGAATAGGCGAAACGTCGACTGGTAAGTAGGTGTATTTTTTGAAACACAAGGCTTTGCATTGTGGTTTTTCCCAATTGCATTATAATAAATAATAGTGTTTCTTTTTGAGTTTTTGGCTCTATTTTAGTGGTTTATTTTAGTTATGTTTTTTTCCACATCTATGTTTAATGGGATCATAATTAATGATGAGGGACGATGAGGTAGGGTTTTCGCCATCCTTTTCTCAGACCGATGCTTCTAAAACAGATGATGAGTTTACAGAAGATTCTTTCTCCAAGAAACGAAATTTCGAAGGCTCTCCTCTAAACCTACCCCCTGCTAAAAAAAGTGGGTAAATGTCATTTAGAAATCTCACCAACTAATGTAACAAATTTCAATTACTAAAAGAAATCAATGTTGAAGACCGAAATAATCCTACTTCCAACATAAACACCCTTACTGATACCCGTAGCAATACGGTTAAGCCTGCTACAGTGATAATACCGCCAATTTATTTACATAATGCAAATAATTATCAAGCATTGTTAAAGGACCTAAATGCTCTATGTTTAAACCCTTTCACTACAAAACAAGCTGGTAAAGACACTAAAATTATGCTTTCATCTATCGAAGATTTCCGGAGAGTAACTAAGTATCATGATGGTGAAAAAATTGAATATCATACTTATTCAGTGGAAAAAAACAAATACCTTAACGTAAGTAGTACAAATAGGCGGGTTGAGCCGGAGCCGTGACCTTGAGGTCATTGTCTGCTGTAGCAGGGTCGTGGTCGTGACCTTGAGATGACCTTGAGGGTGGGAGGGGTGTAAGGCAGGGCGAGGGGGTGTTGACCTTGAGGTAGGTCCAGGTGTGCAAATTAAGATTTGGCAACGTCGCAGATGAGATGTGGCAACACCTAAACTAGGTCACAGCATAATGAAAGAGAGTATATTGTTTTCCGAATGGGAGAGTGTCATCATTATGTCTTATGAATGAAGCACGTTGTTGTTTCCTCAATCAGTTAGTTTAGTATGGGTCGGCTAAGGAGCAAGAACCTGAGGTACGAAGAAGGAAGGTTGTCGACATTCGTCGGCTGGTCGTCACCGGTGAGTCCATTGAAACTAGCGGCTGCTGGGTTGTATTACTTGAAAGTGTCTGATAGGACAAGATGTCCATTTTGCGGAGTAGTCTTGCATGAATGGAAGGAGTATGACGACCCTTTTGCCGACCACAAAAAATGGTCTAAAAACTGTTCGTTTATAGAGTATTGTGAACAATTGAATGAGCTGCAAATCATAGTGTCTGACGAGAATGATAGCGAAGAGACGGTATGTTGTTAAAAGGCTTCACAATTTTCTACATCGACTCAAAGATTTGCAATTATGCATTTCCTTGTATGAACTAAAAAGAAGGGAAATAAATGATGTGATAAAAAAACTAGAACAGCTGCAGCTTTCTCCCCTCCACTCCGTTATACCACACAGTCTTGTCGTTGATGATACGCGAGATGGATCGTCGAATGGACCTTGTGACCGAGTACCCACTCACCAACAGTAAATGTTTTCGAATCGGTTTGTGTAACTTTGTGCCGACTATCGCCATTAGCGAAAAGAAGAAAACTGTCGTTTACATGAATGTTGAGGAATGGACATATATTACCACCCGAGCTCCGAAAATTTTGTTATTGCTGCAGAAACGAAAAAAATCCTATGAAAAAGACCGATCAAGATGTCAAAACGTGATTTGTGAACTTACTACAAGAGGACGCACTAGGGTGATGCGGATAGAGCAGGTAACGCAATGGTTTGCAATGTTTAATCATGAGACCCTTCCACCATCGTCTGCATCTGCATGTTTCAACAGGAACGAGACGGTCAAACTTTGCGCAAATATAGAAAAAATCAACGATTCACTAGCATTGATAACAAAGATGGTTGAACTTTATAATAAGAATGAAGCAAGTGTAGTTAGCGAACCAATTGATTTTAGCATAAATACAAATACACTGTTTTACAACTTAAATGAATTGAATTGTGATGATAATCAATAAAATAAGTTTCCTTTAATATGTTGTATTTTTTATTTGTCCCTTGAAAAATAAAATAGGAAGAAGGAAAAAAAAAAAAAAAAACAAATACAAATTTACTGAAATCAAATATTTTTATTTTATGTAAATATAAAATTTAATTAAAAAAAAAAATTAATAAATCTGAATCAAATACTGATAAGGTAAATATAAAATTTTTAACAATTAACAATCTTGTAATGTTTCTGATAAACAGCTGATCTGTGGGTTGATTCCAGGATAGGACTCAGTATCTTGGAAATATGTTGAATCCTGTTTTCGAATCTTACTCTGTCCCTCGCATGTGTTTCCCATGGACTGATACGTGCTGCACGATGAGCATAATTCCATGTTACAAGAGTACGAGTTTCAACAAGGTCCTCATCAGGCTTGAAAGATACCTAAATAAAAGATATTATTACTCGATATTTTGTATTTTCCGAATCGAGTTCTAATTCGTTTTTTTTTTTGGTTGTACGTTCATTTTACATCTACTTTTAAAATAAAAAGAAATTAGTATACTCCTCTTCTAACAACCACAAAAAAAACAAACAGAGAGTCAGTACAATTTACGGACCAAACCCGTTCCCATTTCATATTCTATTATTTTATCATGTAAAATGAGACAGTAAGCTTTAGTATTGGCTGGAAAGTTTTCTTTCGCCTCTAATAGTACTCTGATATCGATAGTCGCACTTTTGATTGCTTCAGATTGCTTAGAACAATCTATAATCACTAGAGGCGCTAGTTTCTCGAAATCGGATCTTGAAAGCAGGGGCTGAGAATGTCTAACGCCATAATAACTCGTTTGAAATTCGTTATACATTTCATACAACAATGCTACTTTTCCTTGCTCAAAATCTAAATTTAAGTCATCGTACGGATATTGTTCACTATTCAAATAAAGTTTCAAATTTTTTAATTTGCAACTATCGAACAGACTGCTATCTTTGTTAGAGGTTCTATTTCGATCACTTTGAAATGCAAAAATGAGATAGCGCGGTTTTTCTAAATTTGTTGAAGTTTTGACCGACCAATTTTCCTGCTGCGTCGCAGGTACATTGGGATATTCGTAAAGATCCCATGATCTGAATGGAATAGAAACGACCTTGTTCTTGTCTACTAGTTTTAATAACCTCAGACGTTCATAATCTGAAACACGAACATGAGGCATTCTCCACACCAATTTGTCAAGTTTTATTTGTACATCATCGTCACCTAGCACGCAGTTTAGGTCAGTACTTGATCTGATCAAAACGAGCTCTTGCTTCAGATTGATTAAAATTTTACGATAGTCCTCGCAAATCCCAAAAAGAATATCAAGTGGTAGGCATACGCTAAAAACGCCGTTTTTATCCAAAGAAAGAGTTTTACCGGGCATTGTCCACCCCGCATTTTCTAATCCCATTACTCGATTAGGCGAAAATGATGCATGCCCTTTAAGAGTAGTAGTTATCCCCGGATTTCGTACTCGATCGACTTCTATACCGTTTAGTTCATATCTAATTTCGTCAAACAAAAACGCGAATGCGTTATTAGTCAACTTTGGAGTGGCACCGATAGTGCCATCACTTTTTAAGATCCTCCCTTCGAGATAAATAAAACTTTGAGAAGGAAAGGTATAAATATCTTGTTGATGAATAGGAATTCTAATCTCGTCGGATTTGTTAAAGGTATTTCCCGTATAAGGCTGGTGCGAGTGATATTCAAATTGTGTAAGAGAATCGACGAATTTTATATCCGTCGTAACGTCTAGTATGTCATTCATAATGTTTGTTTGACCGAAAACCACACTGTTTTAAAAATATAGCGTTCGCAGTTGTTAGCGCTCTTGTTGATTTAGGTTTACTGGTTTTAACCGTTGTTTGACATCTCCTTTTATAATAATCGATGCAACAACTATCTCTAGAAGAAAAATCAATCCCCATTCTTTTTTAAATGTAATCTCAATGTAACCGTTTCTCCTCTAAAGTCGATAAGCTCTCCGTTCTGATCTACTAATCGAACGATGATATTGTCTACAGTCCTCACGTTGGTTGGAAAGTAAATGACCGGATTCGTGATTTCTATTATTTTATATCCTGGGTCTACACGCGGAAAGAATTGATGAATATTATGATCCGGTTCTCCGTTCACATAAGACCCCGATGCGATGTTACATTGAATTGAAATAATGTTTACGCTGAGAATTTTAACAATGTCATTTGATTCAGTATAGGAGCGATTCGGAGGAATGACATGATCGGATCGTGTAAAACCCAAAAGAGGACCAATAGAGTGAGGCTTCTCGGAATAGTTAAAGTATACTGCATGAGTTGTTTTAATTTCCGTTTTTAGCGTGTTGGAATTTCCTCTTATTATCACTACAGCGGTAGGGTCAAGATGAGAAATTTTTTCACGTAAAAAGGAGGCTATAGCATCGATATCGTACGATCCTTCAGGTATTTGGATCGAAAAATCACCAAAATAAAACATATCATTAGCGCCCTTTTTTATATTCGGAATAGTATTATATGTCTCAAATGATAACAACCCAACAGTATATATTGACCCCAATTCAAACGGTGGTAAAAAGTTTGCGGAAAGTACGCTAGAGTTGCCCGTAAGCGTTACTGTATAGCTCATGATTAACAATGATCAAACGCTTTGAGAAGCATCGACTAAATACTGTAAGCAGAGATGTCCACAAACCGACGTATTCCACTCCTGATAACGCTCTCTATTATAAGTTATTTTTAGCCCCTTAAAGTATTCGAGCAACTGTGGTGGTGGTTTTAAGTTTCCAAAGGAATCAAAGTATTTCACAAAATTATTTTGTTTTACATAACAGACCCAATGTGAACCAAGTTCTGAGCTCGGCTCTAAATTTACAATAGCAGACTCGTGTTTGTTTGGATATCTAGGAAGTTTATCAATCATAAACACTCCTCGAAAATGTTGGATATTTAAAACTTTGGCCAAATAATTTAATTCTAAATCCGTCAATGGCTTATTCGGTAGTCAGATCTTTCCAGATTTGTTTTTTTGTCGAGTTATAAACAGGCCGTAGCCTTTCCGATATGGTTTCAAATAAAGTCCATTTCCGATTTTCTGACTTTCCATCGCTAAATTATGCCTCTTTTGCTCATCTAATTTATGTTTAGCTTCTTTCGCCTCGTAGATAGCTTTAGCCACACTCGACGCTCCTCCCGCTAAAGATCCCACTGCAGAAAGCCCCGCCATTAACGGCACAAGAAATGGAAGAAATCCTCCCTCTTTTGGCAAAGGAAGAACTCTGGGAGGCAAAGGTTTTGTCTTACCACGTAAATGCATTTTAGCCTTTTTGTATGCCATTTTTGACGCTTCGAGGATCGATGATACGTTAGCAACCTTTAGCGATTTAACTAATTTTTTGAAACTAATCTTTTTATTTTTCTTCTTCTTCTTAATACCGGCACCAATTTTACCTTTCGCTTTCATAGTATTTGTAACTAACCAAGCCGCAGCTTTTTCTCCCAATGATGAATCCGAAGCTTTAACTCGTTTCCAAGCGTTTTCAACCAAAATCTTGTCCGCTTTTCTACGACTTTGCATATCCTTATCTTTGCTATAAGCAATATCGTGTTCTTTACAAGCTTTATCAAGCTGGTTTATTCCACTATCTCCTCTATTTAGTCGTTTTTCAAGGTTTGTACCGGGGCCACAATACTGGTATCCTGGCAGGTGTAATTCAAACGGTAACTTATTTATGAGACTGTTTATCAAGCCTCTTCCTTTGCGAGTCTTACGAATCATACTGTAGTGAAAAATGACAATCGGCGATATATATATATATACAGGAAATGAATGATTTTGTCTGCATTCAAAATGAAATTAGTCCAACAAGAACAACGTTTTTCTACTTTGAAGTGTTTGCCTGACGAATCTACTGAGGTGAAACATAGCACATTATTACCAAACACCATACGAGCGTCGATATGCGGATCAAGCGGATGTGGAAAGACGAATATTATGATTGGACTTTTATTAAATCCAAATGGTTTAAAATTTAAAAATGTATATCTATTCGGAAAAACTTTACACCAGCTCAAATACCAGTATTTAAAAAATGTTTTAAATATGGTTCCTGAAATAGGATTTTACGATTTTGAAGATGCAAAAGATATGCCTCACCAAGTTGAATCTAATTCAGTCTGTATATTCGATGATGTTACGATGGAGGATCAAGATATAATTAAACGATATTTCAGTTATGGAAGACATATGAATCTAGATTGTTTTTACTTAACACAAAGTTATGTTTGCATTCCTAGACATCTGATCAGGTGTAATTTTAACTTTTTAATAATATTTCCTCAGGACGAATTGAGTTTAAAACATATTTACGATGAACATGTGAGCACTCCTGCTATCGGTTTCCAACTTTTTAAAGACATGTGTTCATTATGTTGGAAAGAGCCTTTCGGTTATCTGGTTATTGACAAAAGTAGGGATTTAAACAATGGTCGTTTTAGAAAAGGAATCGATACATTTATTGTAGATATATAAAGGGTTTCCAGTCGTTGACGGAGCTCAGTCATGGACCCTAAAGTCACCCGTGAGATTATAAAAACTAGCGAAATTTTAAAAAATAAATTTCGGACATTGAAACGCGGTCTTCAGGATGTAGATGAGGTTCGTCAAGCATTCTTTACACCTGTATCACAACCTTTAGAAGATATTAAAGAGTCGTTAAAGTTGCAAAAAGAAACCAAATCGGAGCCGTCAAGTAAAAAGATTAGAAACAAAAATGATGAGATTGAGTTTACAAAAGATATTTACAAAAGAGCAACATTGACACCAGAGTTAGCTCATTCGACTCATCCGACAACTCCAATAATTTCATCATCTAGATTGGCGTTTCCTGAAATTAAAGTAGAAAATGAACATCATGAAACTGAAGATTCACTAGTAGAAACAGTTAAACAGTTTGGAAACCAACAAAGAAAATATTTGGAGAAATTGTTGAGAGGCGATAATAAAACCTTCGATTCACGTTATGGCATTAGAGTCATGCCCGATGGAGGATTCGCAATAGGTGACTCAACTGATATTCAACTACATACAAACAGCGATGACATAACAATTAACGGGGTAACTTATGAAGGCACAGAGGGATTGTTGCAGTTACTTTACTTGAAAAATCCCGAAAAGTATGAAAAAAAAGACTTGGAAATGTATAAAAACATTTTAATCTCGACCAATGCTCACAAAAAAGGCTATAGTGAAGAACGAGGGAGACAAGGAATCAGATCAGAAAAATATAGAAAAGTAATAGCGATGCTTTTCACACCTCGTCATACCACACCCCCTCCTAGTAAAATAGCCACACTTCGTTCGCACAAAGGCACTGGTCTCATGAGAGCCGATAAACCCATTTATGAGTATTGGGATGATCCTAATGAGCTAGTTGATCGGCTGAGGTTGCTAATATCTTCGGCGAATGCAGGTCACGAAGGACATGAAAACGAAATAGAATCGATAATTGAAGAGCTACGAGAAATAAATATATTATATTAAGTGAATATCTTTTCACTGTGTGTGTGTGTATCTCGGTGATGCTAATAACGCTCGGTTATCTTAAAAGATGAATGCATCGTTGTTGAAAAGTGCTGTCGTAAATGAATTGCACAAACCAGCTCGAAGAAAATATCCACGTCGGAAAACTGTTTTGAAAGGAATTAACGATTTATGGCAAATAGACCTTGTGGAAATGATACCTTATTCTGGAGAAAATAAAGGAAATAAATATTTGTTAACGGTCATAGACTGCTTTTCGAAATTTGCTTGGGCTGTGCCATTAAAACAGAAAACAGCGGACAACGTGAGCAAAGCAATGGAGAGTGTGTTTTTATCGAGTAAATCAACTCCAAAACATATTCAAAGTGATCAAGGAAAAGAATTTTACAATTCAAAGTTTAATTCTCTAATGAAACAATACAATGTTAATCATTATTCAACTTTTTCTAATATAAAAGCTTCCATTGTAGAGAGGTTCAATAGAACATTAAAAGAAAAAATTTGGAGAGCATTCAGCCTGCGAGGAAATTATAAATTTTTAGATATATTACCCCAAATTCTACAAGAGTATAATTCATCATTTCATAGGACTATAGGTATGAAACCAATCGATGCTCGGCATAAAAAGATGGAGAGATACTTGCTAAAAAATGTGTATTCTACAGTGACTAAATCGAAAGTACGAAAGCAGAAATTTATAGAAGACGATTTTGTAAGAATATCTAAACAAAAAACAAGTTTTTCAAAAGGCTATAAGCCTAATTGGTCAAGTGAAATTTTTAAGGTAGTCAAGATTCAGGAGACATATCCGTACACATATTTGCTAGAAGATCTAAAAGGGCAACCGATCAGTGGTGCATTTTATGAAGAAGAGCTACAACAGGCTAAATATCCAAATATATACCTGGTAGAAAAGGTTTTAAAAAGGAAAGGCAATCAATTATATGTCAAGTGGTTCGGTGTTAATGAACGCAGCTGGGTTAATAAAAAGGATATCGTATAATGTTGAAGAAGAAGAAAAAAAAAAAAACATATGCTCTTGCACTAGACATTTATTTTTATACATATATCATATGTCATTAAAATTTTTTGTTAATTATTGTTACTTTTCTTGAAAAAATAAAAATCTAATAATCTGTTCACTGGTCTAATTTTCTAACCTATTTATTAATTTAAGTAAGTGCGACGTATTTTATTTGTCCTTGAAAAAAAAGAGGAATAAGAAAAAAACAAATTAACTGAAAACATTTATTTTTCTTTATGAATGAAAAATTTAATTAAAAATCATCTACATCAATATGTAGCAATTATAAGAAAAACATATTACAAAATAAATCTAAATGAAATACTGATTTAGTAAATACAATATTTAACATATTTTAATTAAAAAGACTCCTCCTCAAACCATAAACAATGCGGGCTACACGCCCTATGGTAATTGAGAGGGTTTATTAACGAATCGGTGTCATACAACAGTCCACAGTATACACATTTAACACTATTTTTGACTCCACGTATAAATCCAGCAAATGACAGCATATGATGAGGAGAAGAAGAATTGTCTCTATACGTTCGTTTACGAACGTCTCTTTTAGTGAAATCTACAGCCTCGCTATTTTTATTTACCCATGCAGCCAGACGATGAGCTTGATTTAAAGAGCAAACGAATGAAGTGTCTAAATGATAATGACATGCTATCTTATCATATTCCAACTGTTTCAGATTGGGGCATCCAAAGTCGTGCAAATCATAAACAGGTTTATCAATAAGGTCTTCTATAAACTTACACTTTTCTATTCCTTTTCCCCATAATACGTCATAGTTTTCTGCAACGGATAGTAAAACATTTTTCAAAGATTCATAATTTACATCACCATAGTCCCATTCCAGACCATGAAGATGTTTTTTTACCCAGAGATTTGTCTTTAGCCGATCAGCATTTTCGGCTCCTTGAGGCGGTTTAAAAATCCAATGACTAGAGTGCTCGTAATTTAAGCTAACTACTGACAGTTCTTTCACTATCAGCTTGTTCGTTTCCAAACGATAAGCCTGTAAATCAAGAACTGCTGACGACATGTCTGGAATAACTCTACTGAAAGCGGGCCCAAATACCGACTGACCTGATCAGCATCTGACGCAGCACCTTAGCGTACTTATAAGCCCTCGCCTTTTCTATCTCCTGATCAGTCAGCCACTATGCTAGTATAAGTTCATAGTCTCAACGTCTTCAGTTTTCATTACAACTGCAGTAAAGTAAGTTTTTTTTTTTTTTTAATTTTACTCGAATATCTGTTTACTAACTAAGTATATGATTTTAATTTTTTTTTTTTTTAGATGTCACTCCTGAAAAAATTAAATGAAATTAAACCCGCATATAAAAATATTGGAGAATTAATTATAGGACGGACGTATCAAATTCTACAACTTTCGAAGAAGGAGACGGAGTATGGCCCATCAATTGAAGCAATATTATTAGATGAAGGAGAAAAAGAAAAAATAAGAATCTTTCTACCTAAAAGATATGTCTACGCATTTACAGAAGAAGAAATATTCAACTATGAAGGTACATTCTTACATTTTAAACATATAAAGAAAAAAAGTTATATATTTTTTTTTTTTTTACTTAGCCAAGTGATTATTTTCTGTTTTAGGACAGCTAAAAATTCAATATATGGGAAAGAAGAAAAATGCTTATGACATAAAGTTTATGTAAACAAAAAAAAAAAAAGGTTGAATCAGGTTAGGCTACAATTGTTTTTGTTTTTTTAATATTACTTTTAGGGGGTAGTGTATATATATTTTAGTATTTGTTTGACCAAGTATGTTTTTAGATTAAAAATGAATAATAAAAGTAACGGAAATAATTATTTATGTGCTCATTGTGGATTATTGCTTACAAACTGGCGACATAGATGTCAATCGTTGTTTTACTATTGTCGAGGCTGTAGGAAAGAATTTAGCAAAAAGTTTAACTTTGAACGGCATAAATTAACTTGTCAATTTGGGGTTAGTAGTAATAATACACCCGACGTGAACACAATGGAGATACCAATGAAAAAAAGAAAATATAGCGTTTTTAGTAGACAGATGCGAGGGAATACGGTAGCTCAAGAAAATGGGATTATTAAAGCTTCCTTAGGAAATGCGGTTGAAGATGTTTACATTCCTAACGATAATAAAAAATTATTAGCTTCAGAATTTTTTAATAAGAAAAAAGAGGTTTTAGTAAAGTTACTAAATAGTTATGTAGATGAATGGAAAAATCTAAAATTAAACATAATGTTAGAATGTACATATATTAAGAAAAACGAAAATACTATTAGTGAAAGAACAGATTTTAATTTTAAATCGAAAGTTAGTACGATAGATGTTTCTATAAACCTCGAAAATTACATTGAAACAATTTTTGATAAAATTTTAGAGGAACAGGATGAGTTTGAAAAAAAAGGTTCCGGTTGGATGTATACCTCTGCAAACTATATCTGCCTACATTTAACTAAATTTAAGCCTTTCGGAGGGTCTCAATATATTGAATTACCTAAAAAAATACGAGACAAACGTTGTGTTATAAATGTAAAAAATAATACTAACGATTGCTTTCGTTTAGCTTTACTTAGTGATAATATTAGATCAAATGACTTTAACGCGTACAAAAATATTCATACTCCATATTCTTTTGATTCTATATCGTTCCCGACTCCAATTAGCGATATCAATCGATTCGAAAATTTAAATAACCTGTCTATTAATGTTTATGGCTTAGATGATAAAAATAATGTTTATCCAATTAGAATCAGTAAAAAGGATAATTATGATAAAACGTTTGATCTGTTGTATTTACAAAATGGAGAAAATTTTCACTACTGTTTGATCACAAATCTTTCACGATTAGTAAGTTCTCAAATATCTTTGTCAAAACGCGCTTATTCAATCTGTCGTAGATGTCTGACCGTATTTCCAAGGACGTACGTAAACAAGTATGGGAAAAAAGGCGATGAGCGAAAAGACGAACACGAATTATTTTGCCGTGATCACAAACCAATTCGATCTGACTTTCCGAAAGAAGAAAAAATTGAATTTAAACATGTGGAATATACACAATCCATTCCAATCGTAGTTTATGCAGATATTGAATCTCTTTTGATACCAATTTCGGGGCCTATTCCTAATCCGTCAACATCTTGGAACAAAGCTGTTCATGAGCATCGTGCTTTTTCAGTTTCACTTCTGGTCAAGTCAAAAATGTTTGAATGTAAACCGTTTGTTTATACGGGAGAAAACTGTATGCTAGCGTTTTTAGAAAAACTCGAATCTATAGTTGTTGAAGCGGATAAAATATACGGTAATACTATGCGAATGGAAGAAATGAGCAAAGGGGAAAGTAAAATATTTTATTCTGCTAAAGATTGCATCTTATGTCAATACCCTTTAGACGAACACGATCGAGTACGACATCACTGTCACTTATCAGGAAAATTTGTTGGACCAGCACATAATGCTTGTAATTTAAGAGCAAAAAAGCCCGATTTTATACCTGTTTTTATGCACAACTTACAGGGTTACGATTCTCATTTTATAATCCCTTTCTTGGGCCGTTGTGAAAATATCAGCGTAATTCCTAGTAATTCTGAAAAATATATAAGTTTCAGCATAAAATTTAAAGGATGTAGTACAAAAATACGATTTGTTGACTCGTTTAAATTTCTATCATCAAGTTTGGAAACATTAGTGAACAATTTGCAAAATAAATCTAAATCAATTACTGATATATTTCCACATATGGCAAATATTATTAATGATGAAAACAAAATTAAATTATTGACAAGGAAAGGCATATTTCCGTACAATTATTTTAATTCTTTTGATCGTCTAAACGAAACTCGACTACCTTCCAAAAATTCATTTTTTAATGATTTAACAAAAACATCAATTAGCGACGTGGACTATGAGCACGCGAAAAGTGTCTGGAAAGTCTTCAACATCCAAACACTAAAAGATTATGCGGAATTGTATATACAAACAGATGTAATTTTGTTGTGCGAAGTTTTTGAAGCCTTTCGACTTCTCTGTCAACAAATTTATCGACTAGATCCTGCATGGTTTTTTACTTTGCCACAGTTATCTTGGAATGCAATGTTGAAATACACGAAAATAAAATTAGATGTAATAAAAGATATTGATATGGTTCAGTTTTTTGAAAAGGGAATAAGGGGAGGCATTTGCCAAGTTGTTTCTCGGTATGCGAAAGCTAACAATAAATATCTAAATGAATATGACTCGACTAAACCCAGTAATTATTTACTTTACGTAGATGTCAACAATCTTTACGGTTATGCCATGAACCTTCCCTTGCCGTATACAGATTTTGAGTGGGTTGATGAAAAATTAAATGTATTAGATGTTGAAAATGAATCAGAAACCGGTTATGTGCTAGACGTTGATGTTGAATACCCCAAAGAAATTCATGATAATCTTTCTCAATTACCTTTTTTACCCGAAAAAAATAATCCACCTAATACTAAAACAGTTAAACTATTGACGACTTTGATGCCCAAAACACGTTACATAGTACATTATGTGAATTTAAAACAAGCCCTACAACTCGGGGTAAAGATTTCAAAAATTCATAGAGTGTTGAAGTTTAAACAAAAAAAATGGTTGGCTCCATACATAGAAATTAATTCAATGATGAGAGCATCAGCAAAAAATACATTCGAGTCAGATTTTTACAAATTGATGAATAACAGCTGCTTCGGCAAATTTATGGAAAACGTGCGCAACAGAATCGATTTAAAAATAGTAACAAATGAAAAATCATTATTTCGTCAAGTCAATAAACCAAATTTTAAAGGCAGGATTATATTTGCAGATAATGTTACAGCGGTTCAGCTGGAAAAAGAAAGCATTATTTTTGATAAACCCTTGTACGTGGGATTTGCAGTGTTGGACTTGAGCAAAGTTTTGATGTATCATTACCACTACAATGTGTTTTTGAAAAAATATGGTGTAGAAAATGTTACTTTATGTTATACCGACACCGATTCATTTTTATACAATATTAGGACTGAAGATATTTATTCCGATATTTCTGGAGAGTTAAATAAATATTTTGATACAAGCAATTTTCCCACTTCTCATTTCTGTTATTCTGAAAAAAATAAAAAAGTCGTAGGTTTGTTGAAAGATGAAACTTTTGGAGATCCTATAGTAGAGTTTGTCGGATTGAGGCCCAAAATGTATTCGTACATAACAAAGAATGATATAACGGTTAAAAAGTCAAAGGGAATAAAAAAATCGGCAGTTAACGATTTTACTTTTAGCGATTACCTAAACACATTTAAAGACAGCAAAAGTCTATATTCTTCATTTTATACAATTCAATCTAAAAAGCATAACGTTCAAACCACACTGATAAATAAAAAGTCATTATGCTCATTTGATAATAAAAGATATACATTACACGATGAAACCACTCTCCCTTATGGCCACTATAGCCTCAATGAAACAACGAATCTAACATTGTAAATGTATAAGAACCAATTAATGATTGTATACTAGTATTATTATTGTTTACTTAAATTTATATTTAGTTAGTAAAGACCTGTAATTAGAGTACTAGATTTATTTCAAGAATGTCTACTTGTAGTATTATTATTGTTTACTTAAATGAGAAAATTAGAGTACAAGAAAAGTAACAAAAAATATGTTTAAGAATATGATGTATAAAATAAATGTTTTGTACAACTGTATTTTTTTTTCTTTCACATATCCTTTTCCAGCTCCTTCAAAAAAATTTCCTATATATTACTAAAGTTCAGGAGGAACACATACGTCATCCAAGCTCATAAAAAGCTAAATAATCTAAATCAATGAAACGTCATCCAATAGCCTATCTCAAAAGCAAGCCTAATCCCATTCATAAAAGCAACTTCCGTCTCAGTCATAATCTCAAAAGCATCCCATTCATAACTCATTCATAAAGACAAATTACGTCACGCTCCCATTCAATTCATCCATTCATAAGATGACGTCACACGTCCATTCAACTATTCCATTCATAAAATGATCAACATCCATTCAGAACAAACCATGACCTAGTTTCTACTGCGCTGTTGCCACATCTCATCTGCGACGTTGCCAAATCTTAATTTGCACACCTGGACCTACCTCAAGGTCAACACCCCCTCGCCCTGCCTTACACCCCTCCCACCCTCAAGGTCATCTCAAGGTCACGACCACGACCCTGCTACAGCAGACAATGACCTCAAGGTCACGGCTCCGGCTCAACCCGCCTATTTGTACTACTAACGTAGTTATTAGAAAACTCCCATATTCTATAACAGAAGAATAACTAAAAGTTGAATTAAAATCTAAACATTTCGATGTTCTAAATGTTGCGCATATTCTTAATAAAGAAAAAAAAAACCACACATCTCTGCTCCGTCTCGCTAGTTAATAATGAAAAAGCCAAAGATATTTTTAATATGACTAATCTATTTTCAGTTATTTGTATATCTGTAGGACCAAAACAGAAAAATCAAGATATACCCATGTGTTCAAACTGTCAAAGATATGGTCACACAAAAAATTACTATCATATAGAACCCAGGTGTATTAAATGTAAGGAAAACCACCATTTTTCAAAATGTCCGTTAAACTTCACAGACAAGGCTTATTGTGTTAATTGTAATCAAGGGCATGCTGCCAATTATAAAGGTTGTGCCTATTACCAAAATATTAAAAAATAAAATAATAAACTCACCTCCAGTCGAAAATATGAATAACACTGGAACTGATGTTAACTGCCAGGAGAACTTCACCAAATTTGAAATATTCTTCCGTCTTAACGCCTGATCAAGAAAATAATCAAGAAACTAACACCGAAAGTAATAGCACTGAAAAAGTTTTATCAAAAATCATGAACATTATTATAGAGGCGATACATCCTTACTTTTCACAAATAATTAGCCAGTTAAGTCCCCTTGTTACCACATTATTTACAAATGGGCCTTAAAGTAAACAACAAAGTATCTAATGTTACTAATTCCTACAAAACCCGTTATTATCATTATTTTTATTTGCATTTGTATCATCATTTTTCAAGACTACACTCTCTACGCATTTATGGCTATTGAATTAATAAGATTAATAATTTTAAACTGGAATGCTTATGGTATTTTCTCTCAAAAAAACTGAATTCAAAATATTTCTAGAAACAAACTCTGTCGATATAGTATGCATTTCCGAAACTCATCTTTGCCGAACTGATAAATTTAATATACCTGGCTACAAAACTCTTAAGCTACGTCCACACTATGAGACATTTGCTAGGCAATAGACGAGACAAACCTTAGTCCGTCTAAGCAACGGTCTAGGAGCAGCCGGACTAGTCTCGTCTAGCGACCACACTACTATTTCAGTTTCTAGACCAATCTCAGTCGATACACCATGGAGAGCATTGTTTTGATGCTTTATGCTTATCAAAAATACAAAATAAAATATTTAAACATTTTATTGCCTGTTATTACTTATATTAACCTTCTTGCATTTCCCACACAGAACATAGAACCAACTAGAAGGGGCATGCCAGGTACGGCGAGTGAAGCCAGCTTCCCACTGGTCCCCCCACTCTTTCCGCCCCCAGCAAGTGGTGCAGCGCTAAGTTTACACTTAAAGACATTGTGTTATCTTGTGGTGTCTTTGTGCTTTGTAAAGTTTTTGATCTCATCACTGAACGTGTATTTAGCAAAATATCTTACAAAGAATGCCGACAAGTCTTTCAGTCCTTCTCTCACCATCATTTGTACAAACCTTTATATATAAATATTCACTTAGTAACTGTAGAAATGTTAAATATTACAATGCCAGAATTTGTAGAAATCCCTCTTATTTATTATATTCCAGATGAACTATTGTATACAATTCCATGTATTATTATATTACTCATTGTAGTTATAAGTTATTATGTATAGCATAGGAAAAAGCAAATTATACCTACAGCACCTGAATTAAATGAACTAGCTGTGCAACGATAGATTACGTATGAACCTACGGTTCAATATAAACCATTTTCAAAATACTACAAAGCTCCAGGAGTAGCTTCGGATCTTCTCCCTGGAGGAGTTAAATGGGTTAAAAAGTGGAAACCAAAAGTGTATTCATAAACAATTCTAGGAACTGTTGTGCAGGTGCGAGTTGCAGGAATGAGAATCAGCAATGTAAAAACCTATATAGGACCTCTTATCAAGAGGAGCCCACTCTTACTTTTATTATGTCATTAGCTCGTTAAGTCAGTTAGTCTTTAGTCTCTCCATTGAATGTACATGTTTAACTAGAATAAAGTGCTTTTTAAAAAGTCCTTAGCATATTGAAGATATTTAACTATATTGATATATGGGATGCCAAAGTCTCATTTAGGATGATTACTCAAATTATTATTTATATGCCTTAATCTTAATTGGGTTCCATTCCAAAGGTCTGTTCTTGTGTTTACCAATTTACTCATCTATTATACCTTCAATATATTATTTATAAATAAATAGTGTATCTGTGGTATGAAAGCACCAAAAGAATTCCAATAAGTATCGTTTATTTATTCAATTTTAAACAAGGTTAATGATTCAGATTTTAATAGATAAAAAGGATTGCCATAAAATACATTACAGGGAATAAATTAATTTTATCTGTGAAGAGGGGTAGATTGGGTTACAGGTCGGTTTGCCGCTTCGGGAACTCCCCATCTTCCGCAGCCTCTGTGTCTCCAGTCCTCCTTTCTTCTCCGTCCTCGTCTCCAGAATGCCTCCTTCAGCCTAGTTTTGCCTGCCCCCCTTTCTTCTTTCTCCACCATCTGTTCTTGGTCCGAAACATATTCCTTTCATGTTTGCTGCCCACATCAGTGCCGACAATATATAGCAATAATGAATTAGTTGTTAACATATTTTAAATTGTTTCAACCACTTTTATCATTTCTGTTAAATTTTAGGAGTAATATGTTAAAAATAATCTTAGTAAGTTTAATATTAATATAACGTATATAGTTTGAGTATTCATTTTAATTATTTATATATTTATTCGGTTTTTTACAATTAATGTATCCCGATACCCAAAATCTTTTCCGGCCAATCCTTTCTATCGGCCCATTCTTCTTCCTCTCGCAGCCCTCTTGCTGCCATCCCTTCTCTTACATCCTCCATCCATGTCTTCCTCTCTCTCTTCTATTATTTGGTTTATATAGGAAGAGTTTCTTTGGCCATCTATTGTCGCTCATTCTCATCAGGTGGCCAAACCATTGAAACCTCCTGGTCTCCATTTCGTATGATATTTTTTCCTCCTGCCCTATAGTTTCTCTTATAACACTATTGGGTATGTGTTGGAGCTTTGAGATGCTGCAGCTACGTCTTAAAAAGCCCATCTCAAGAGAAAGCAGTTTACGGGCATCTTTTCTTTTTACTGTCCATGTTTCGGCCCCATATTGGGTTGTCCCCAGAAGAAAAGAATGATATATTTTCTTTTTCATTTCTTACGAGACCACATTATTCCAAAGGACTGAGTTGAGGATCCTAATGATTCCTTTCCTTGGGATATCTTCGTTTCTATATCCTTGTCGAGTGTCGCATTTATATAGACACCTAAGTGCTTGAAGTCCTTGCTTCGAGCTAGAGTCCAATCTTCAATCGAGAATGACGTGCACGGAGAATTAAAGGACATGTACTCCGTTTCCCCCTGATTTATGACCAGACCCCATTTAGAGTACTCCTCTAGGAGCTTCCTAACCATAATTGCAGGACCCATTATTCTGATTGAGTATTCATATATCACTAATACTTATTGTGGCAGATTGTATTCAGTGTTATCTAATAAAAATATTGATAATCTATAAAATAAAAGTTTAAAAATGGCTTAGAATAGTGAAAATGTTAAATAAAACATATATTTAAAAAAAATATATGGCGTGAAATATATAGATTCTAAGTATAACTGGTTATTATTGATTTGAATATATTTACTTCACACCAATTATATTTGGTTTATTTACCACCACCACATTAATTTAAATGTTTTTAATTGAAATTTTCCCTATTCCGAGCAACCATTACTGACTGTGGCTATTCATTGCATGAATATTTCATATATTTGATAATATTTCTATTACTGTGATCGAATTTCAACAAATGGATTATAGACATATTAAAAAAATATTAAACAAAATCAGACTTCTAACTGTTGGCTAGTATGATTTAATTCTTTAACTTATTTTTTTTATATTAATAAATTAATTAATTTTTAAAAATTTATTCGAAATGAGGCGTAGAGATGCAAAAGGGGGTAAATCCATATTTTATCATTTTTAATTTCTTTAATTTTTTTTCAGGAAGTTAAATACATATCTCTATATGGCGGTACATGGTTCTCCATTTAAAACATGCTAAATCCAATCTAATTTTTCGTTCAAAGTTTGGGTTGAGATGGAGAAGGGGATAAATACCTGTTTCTCAAAATAGCCGCTTGAAGCACAATAAATAAGTAAATCAACTTTGTTTTTTGTTACTTATTTTTTTTATCAAAGTTATTTCATTGTCAAATTACTAAAAAATGATAATGAGTTAATTGACATGAGTTGTTTTTCCTAGTTTTTGACTTTTTTAAATTTTTTCTTGCAGATTGGGAGAAATCCAATATATTTAAATTGCTTGAAAATTTGGAATTTTGAAAATCTGAACAATATTGTGCAGATGTGTTTCTGATGTGGTTTGCAAACTTTTGATTCAAAAATAATTATCTCAAATAAATAATCACCTGAGTTATGGATATTTTTGTGTTTCCTGAAAATATTTACATTTGTTGGATATTAACACGTATAATATTGGTTAGTTATATTGAAATACAGGAAGAAATTTTGTTTTATAACAGCACGAAACTCCTGAGAATGAGGATAAAATAATATTTTCTCAGCATTACAATGTAATCATTACAGTATATTTTTATTCTTATTAGCATTAAAAAGAAATTTACCTCTGAAATTGAAAAAAACAACATTTGAATTAAAAAAAAAAAATTCACGAGTAATTTAAACCAAATCTTCAATTTTTTAAGGCCTATAATATTGCTTTAAAACATATATTGTTATTGAATATATACAAATTAATATAATATAATATACAAATTTACTTATCATTTCACACTCTCTATCCACATTCATTTATTTATGCAGCCTTTTGAAATACACCTAGTTCATTATAATGATTTTCTATCTGTAATTACATTAGAAAAATCGTTAATTTTTTTATAAAACCAACTTTTCTCCGAATCTAAAAATATGTTATTAATCTAATATCTTTAAAATAATAGAACAATAAAAAATAGAAAAAGTATTTTCAAAAACTAAAATGACATTGTTTTCTATTCCAATTTGGTTATTTCAAGTTTTTTTTTCAAGTAAGCATGATGCTCTACTCAACCACACAGTCTGCTCTTTTATTGCTTATTATTATTCCTATGTCTTCGAGTTTTGTAGATAAATATAAATTTTATTGTTATTAAATGGGATATAAATTTTATTTAGAATGTCTAATATACTCGACGTTGCAAAATGACTAATTATGCACTTACACAACTTGTACTATTTCAACACTGATAATAAATTCGGAAAAGGTAGGAAGCCAAGTAAACTTGGATTCTGAAAATCACTGTAACGCCTGCGCTACCTGTAGCAAAGAAATGTAAGGTAATAAAGTATGTAACAGGTGTACAGAGTTCAGCCAGTGAACCCGGCATGAGTAATTTCAACCTATATCTGGCCGGAATTATTGTCTCCCATTGCCCCATACAGCAGGGCCTAGCTCCATCACATAGTCGACAACACATTATACGATCGTCATTTAATATACTTTGTACTGTTTACACTCCTACTAACCTCACTCATATTCCCCAATTTCGACCATGGCTGTGTGGTGTTTGATGTACTCTCGGGAAGTCTCGGGGACAGGCAAAAGAAACGAATAGTTTAATAATATTAGTACTGAGGCTACGAGACGTGGCTCTTCCCTCCCCCTCCTTTCGCATGGAGAATTTCCTTTAGCAAATAATCTAGACCCAACGACCATCCTGTCGGCTTGAACAACTTCCTTTAATTCAAGACGATAGCCCTCTCCTTAGCAACATTTGAAACTCTCCTATTCCGATTCCTGCTCATATTCCAACCCGACGCTGGTTAAAGATATGCAAACATATTTAATTGCAAAATTATCGAGTTCTATTTGTTCCCTCAGCTAAGTGGATTATTTCACTTTTCAAGATTTGTTTTTCTCCAAAATTGTAAAAAAAAAAATTAATATTTTCATTCATTCTTTCTTTTATTTATTTTCGTTTCTAATTATGGTTTCATTTAATTAATTAGTAATATTTCCCATTTTCAATTTCGAAGGTAAATTCGATTTTTGTAAGCAACAGTTTTAGTAATGTAATATTATAACAGTAATAATATTGATGAAATATCGTCAAATGTTGTCATTACTTTTCTAGCTAAGTTTCATTTGATGTTAGGTACTTATTAGTTAATATTAATCAATGATTCTTTTGAATTTATAAATGTTATTAAATTATAAATTTTTTCAATAAAATAGAGCCAAAAACTCAAAAAGAAACACAATTATTTATTATAATGCAATTGGGAAAAACCACAATGCAAAGCCTTATGTTTCAAAACCAGTAATACACCCACTTACCAGTCGATGTTTAGCCTATTCAGGCATTATCAAGACACAAAAACAAAAAAAGAGTTAAGTGAATCACATCTACATGGTTTGGGCTGTTGATCGTTGGGATGTATTGCACCTTTTTCTTCGAGATGTGATTCACATAACCCTTTTTTTTGTTTTTGTGTCTTGATAATGCCTGAATAGGCGAAACGTCGACTGGTAAGTGGGTGTATTTTTGAAACATAAGGCTTTGCATTGTGGTTTTTCCCAATTGCATTATTATATATATATTTTTTTATTATTTTCGAATTTATACATTATTTTTTATTTGTTTATTAATTGTGTTACAAATATAGACCCCCAAACTAGCACATCAATAACAGTTGTTTTAAATGATGATCCGATGTTGTATGATAAAATTCGTCTCTTATTAAATGACTTGGAGAAAGGAGAAGCTGGTGCGTTCCGATCAGATCTTGTTGACGGAGCTTACATCAAAAATGATGAGGAGGCAGAAATGATTCGAAATGTGAGTGGCTAATTTAATAGGAAAATTGAAATGGTCTATAACAGAACCTGGTAAGCGAGTTCGATATTCATCACTCAATACACTGAAATTATCAAAACGACGTAATCGCGAAACAGAAACCAACTCACCGATTTATTAAGCATAGAACAAACCACTCCCTTTGTTGAAGACGTGGTAATACTTTCAAGATACAAGCAAAAGCTTTGCTAAATATACCCAACATGCTTTATGTGCTTGATGTGCTCCAAGAACCCGAGAGCCAATTGCTTGAAATAGTGGCAATTTTAATTTTCAAAAGTATTTTAAGTTTCATTAATAGTTTTTTAATTGTTATATTAAATTAAATATATTGAAATTGATTTTTTTTTAAAAAGTTTTAAAACTTGCAGTTTTTCATTTTTATTATTTCCTGTATTGATCCTATTTTTTTTGTTCACTAGGATTCGATAAAAGTATCATATATTCCTTGATTATGGGCAATGAAAGAAGGTTCGTGTAAGTTTTAACAAAAAATAAATTTATTATTTTGTTTATATTAATAGGTTTTTAAATAGGGTGGTCCGTGGGAGCGGGTGCCAGTACTAGGAAAAACTATGGCTGTACTTGAAGGCTAATGGCTAATGTTTTTCTTCAAGCCCTTTTCTTTTTTCTGTTTTAGTCGATTTAATTATAGTTATCTGACAATCAAGAGATTGACTCAGTATAGCAAATGTGGCATACAATTTTTATTTTTCAAGTATTTCGAACTTTTAAGGGAGATTCAAAATCGAAATAATTTATTTATTTTTACTTAATTTTCGTCCTGAAAGTTTTATGATACATATACATATATACAAGTAGACATTCAATCTTTAACAGTTGAAAAGTTGAAGTAATACACTGATTAAAGGGAGACTGTTGGTGGTTGTAACTTAGCGTCGAGTTTGTACGAAACAACATTTGGCAAAACTCTTGGTCATGCCTTAACTTAAGGGAAGGGGGTAGAACTTGAGCTAATCAGTGAAACAAAAATCTGAGTATTTCTCGAGGAGGTACTAACACAAGGGCGTGCTAATGCAATTTCTGGTTTCAATTATACACCCTTCTGGAATTTCCCTTGAAATACAAAGTAATCGAAATGGATAGGAGCTGGCTACTTGTTATGCCCCCTCCGCCATTGCCCTTTTATTCAAGCCATCATTTTAAATTGTGCATCTTCTTCCCTCTAACTTCTCTCTTCCTTATACTAATTGCTTTCCGTGGCCCAGTTGTCAACATGCCATCCAGCCTAAAAGGGATAACCTCCGAAACTAATTTTATTAAGAAACTATTACAAAGATAGTTGGATCTACTTGATTTATAAACATTCTTTTCAGTATCAATTGCTCTCCTGATGATGAACTTGTGGCGTGATTCTGGTCAAGTCTAGTTTCTAGTTTGCCATTTTAAGACGAATACAAGCATCTGAATATTCGGTGGTCAAACTGTTCCTGCCCTGGCTTGATATAAAGTCCATTTCAGAAAATATTTGCTCCCAAATATAAGTTGAACAGAAAGTGGACATAACGGTAAAGGTAATTTTTACAAAGATGAAAACTTCGTAGGAAGTGATGCACAACATATTGATCGCATGAGAAGATGATACTTGTCTTTTACCCAAATGTTCCCGCGATTTCTCGAATCCATTCGTAAAATTGAGCTTTTCAAGTCAACCATTTATAAACTGAACCTGTAGATATTTAGATATTTAAAATGCTGCAAATTTGAAACATTTTCTTCTATCAATTATTCTTCAAACTCTGATACCGACTTTCATATTCACTATTTTTTTTTTTTTTTTTTTAATTATTTTATTGAGTTGTACAACTGTAATACATACATCTAGTACAATTGCTATAAGAGTAAATAATACATGATAGGACATGTAGAGATACTACCCACTGGCAGCACTCTAATAAAGTTCTATAATAGAAGGTCCCGAGGCCATCTTCTCTTCAGACGCCTAGGAGGATTGTCCGGGATGGAATGGGATGCAAGGATGGAAACTAGTGGGTTTGGATGGGTTTGAAGTTTATTGTGGAATGATAGGTATCTGGAATGGGCTAAATCGGTAACATATGGAACGTTAAGGTCATTATGGATGGTTTTATTTGTGACAAAATAAGGAGCGTTTAGGATTTTGCGAAGGATTTTGGATTGCAAGGATTGGATACGAGAGGAATTCGATGGTTTGGTGGAGCCCCATAGTTCAATTCCATAAGTCCATATAGGCCTTATAACAGTCACATAAATAAGTCTTTTGTAATTGATCTGAAGCTTTGAGCGCTTATCCAGTATGTGTTGAAGTAGTCGGAATCGTCTAGCTGTTTCTTGTCTTTTCAGTCTTGTGTGAGGGTTCCAAGTAAGACACTTGTCTAAGTAGAGTCCCAGGTAGCGAATCTGTTCAACAGGGATAAGTAGAGTACTATTAAAGAATACAGTAGGACAGGAAGTCATGGGTTTTCGACGAAGGGTAAAGGTAATTTGATGGGACTTGCTGGGATTGATTTTAATTCTCCAATTCCGACACCATTCCTCGAGGCTTGATAGGTGTAATTGAAGGGATTGGGATGCAATATATGGGTCGTTGTTAACTGATAACACACATGTGTCATCAGCATACGTGGAGATAAAGGTGTTAGGATGGGTTGGAATGTCAGCTGTATATACTGTGTAAAGGATAGGACCGAGGATGCTACCTTGAGGAACGCCAGCAGACTGGGAATAGAGGGATGAGTAGGAACCTTTATGACTTACTTTAAATGTTCTGCCAGTTAGAAAGGAGCGAATGATTAAAAAGTATGTAGGAGGAAGGAATTGTCGGATTTTGTAAAGGAGACCTGGGTGCCAGACTCGATCAAAAGCCTGTTCTACATCGAGAAAGGCTCCTGTGCAGTACAATCTACGCTCCAATGCAGAGGAGACAACATCCACCAGACGATGACATTGCTGGATAGTGGAGTGGGATGTTCGGAAACCAAACTGGTGGTCTGGGATTATGCGGTTACTATCTAGGATGGGATAAATACGTTTTAGAATGAGTTTTTCGAGGATCTTGCCCATTATGGGTAAGAGGGAGATAGGACGATAAGAGGATGGAAGTTCTGGAGGCTTTTTGGATTTTGGGATCATTTTTACTATAGATAGTTTCCATGTATCAGGAAAATAGGTAGTACGGATTACAGAATTATATATGTATGTGAGGAATAGGATAGCTTTTCGAGGAAGGGATTTTAGGATGTGAGCTGTAATAAGGTCATGTCCAGGAGCTTTACGGGAAGGTAAACTATGAATAATATTGGATATTTCTGACGGATGAAAAGCCTTAGGTGGGAGAGACATTTGGAGTGGGATATCCAGTTCTGCTTCAATACGCACAATGTGAGTAGGGTTGAGGATATCAGGGTGTGGATTAAATGTTTTGAAGAGGTGTTGAGCGTATATGTGAGATTTTTCTTCATCAGATCTGGACCAAGTTTGATTTTCAGTAAGGAGAGGATGATTAAAATCTTTGAATTTAAGGATCTTTTTGGCGGTCGTCCATAGTGATCTGTTAGTAGTCGTAAGATTTTCAGTCACACTAAGTAAATTTTGGATTTTGAAGTTTCTAATCTCCGTTTTCAGTTTGTTAGTCAGTTGGGTGTAATACGTTTTATCTGATGGGTAACGAGTCCTGTGCCACTTAGATCTTGCTCTGCGTTTTTCGCTTAGCAAGATGCGAAGGTGCTGTGGCAGGTTAGTCTGTTGTGTGATATTATTTCTGTTTATGGTAGTGTTATCTCTTATACTTTGTGTTATTGTTGCTGTTAGTATTTTTATTGCGTTGTCAATGTCTTGTTTAGTTTTTAGTGGAATCCGTAAGTCTAGTTTGCTTTCCAAATCGTTATTAAATTGCTCCCAGTTAATTAATCAATGAAGGAGAGGAGGGCTTAGGAATGAAGGTTGAGTGTAATGATAGCAGAACTGGACTGTGGTCTGAGGAGAGGTCATCCAGGGATTTGATTAATACATGAGAAGGAGAAATCTGGGATGTGGCAAATATATCCAGGATATCAGGGCGTTTTTTCAGGGAAGTTGGCCAATAGGTAGGATTCGAGGGAGAGAGAATTGAATAACTACGAGAAGTGGAGACATGAGACAGGATGTTGCCACGAGGGTTGGATGTTCGACAACCCCATCGTTGGTGTTTAGCGTTGTAGTCTCCTCCAGCAATAAAGCGTGATCCGAGGGATTGGAACAAGGATTCTAGTTGGTTATAGGATAGAGAATTGCCAGGAGGACAGTATACAGCTGATAATGTAAGATGGAGGGGACGAGTTGATATTATGATAGAGGTTGCTTGGATAACCGCATTAGTAGTAGAGGGAATAAGGGAATGTGGAATGGATTTATGGATAAGGATGCAAGAACCGGCGTGGGAAGTGTTGTCTGGGTGGTCAGATCTATAAGTGATGTAGTCGCGTATGTAAAAATATGAACGTTTAGTGAAGTGAGTTTCAGTAAGTAGGGCAATGTCAATCTGATTGTCATGAAGAAATATGTCAAGTTCGTCTCGGCGGTTGTTTAGTCCGTTCGCATTCCATAAGAGAACAGCTAGGGGCTTCACATTCATCGCTGGAAGTTGAATGGAATTTCGGTGAGGAATCTAGTGAGGAGGGTTATCAGCGGTTTGATAGTTTGTTGTAGGTCTATCAGGAAGGAAGATAGGATGGAATATATGTCGGAGGGAAAATGTTCTTGGAGCGGATATGGATAAGGAGGTTGAGATGGAAAGTAAGTAGGGGTGTTGGCTGGATGCTGTGCCCGACGCTGGGGACGAGGAGGTAGATCAACTTTCGTTGGTCGATGTAATGAGGGGTTTACCATGAGAGAAGGCTGTGATGGAACTGGGAGTGGGTGTTCTGGCGGAAGTTTAACACGGAGAGGTAAGTGGTGAGGAGGAATGGGATGTCGTGGAGGTTGGAACTGTGCCTTGAGGATCTGTGGCTTGGATTGAGAGGTTTGGGGTTTAGATTGAATTTTCTGAGGCGTCTGACGTCTCGGCTGCTGTAGAGTCTTGGTGTAGGCTTGAGAAGGCGGCTTTATGTCTTCCTGTACATCGGCGATCGTTGAGGAAGTGGGGTGCTGATGGCTGGTAGATGTATGAGGCAGTTCTGGGAAATGTGATAAATTTCCAGGCTCAGGAACAACATTTGTCTTCTGTTCTGTTTTTTTTTTGTGCAGTATTATGCGATCTCTGCCGATAGAGGTTTTTATAAACGATGCAACCCCTGTAGCTAGCAGGGTGGTCTTCACCACAGAGTGCACATTTTGCAGGCTCCTCTTTAGGTTTCGGACATACCTCAGATGAGTGTGGGCCGGCACATTTGACGCATCTGCTCTGGTGATGGCAGTAAGCCTTTGTGTGCCCTAGGTTTTGACATTTTGTGCATTGCACTATTAATGGTTTTTGTCGGGGCTGTTCAAATCTTACTATTGAATACACTAACCTTGAGATCTGAAATACCTCAGCATTATTTCGAGCTGGTTCCAAGTCAACAAAAAATAATGGTAGTGGGTATTTTTCTGTTGGGTGTAGAACAGAAGATATGTTTCTAACGCTATGGCCTATTTCTTCGAGACCTTTTTTGATGGCAGCTGTGGGGGTACCTGAGTGAAGACCTCTTAAGACCACACGGTATGCTTTATCTTCTCTTAGTTGATAGCAATGGAAATCGTAATTATTAGCAGTTAGATGATTAATCAGTTTTTTATAGTTGTCTTTGCTATTTGTATTTATTTTTATATCGTTAATACGTGAGTAGCACCTGAAGTTTGGTTGCCCAATTAGATTGGCGATTTCATCACCGAAAGACAGAAAATTGTCTATTTTGGTGACATATACAGGGGGTGGCTCAGGGTCAGAAAAACCATGAGAATCCGAGTTCTTATTGGCTGAGCTATTGTTGCCTGGTGAATTGTGGGAGGTTTCAACAGTGGTTGTTGTGTTTATAGTTTTATTGCTGGCTGCAGAAGATTTAATGCGAGTTTTTGGTGGTGATTGTTTTTTATCGACTGTTTGTTTTGATTTGTTCTTTTTTTTATTAGGTGAGTTGCCCGCGGAGCCGGGGGCAGGATTTCGGTGGCGCTTTTGTAGTGTACGTCCTTTTAAATATATGGAATCAGATTCGCTTATTTCTAAAACGGGATCTCTTCCTCCGAGTCTTCGGGGAGTGAATTCTCATCCAGATCCATTTTATCCGTTCCAAAGAAAATAAAGAAATATTAAAATAAAAGTTCTTTATATAAAACCTAAGAAACTAGAGTATTTACAATATTATATACAAAATAAAACATTCTGAATACACATACGAGTAGATAAAAAAAAGAAAAAAAATGGATAAAAGAAGAAAGGGAAAAAAAAAAAAAAAAGTTAATGTCACTGGGTTCGAACTTAAGATCGGCCGGAGACGAGAACATTATACGGCCGTGACCGTGAAGGCAATAGTAAATAGCTGATAAGACCTCCTAGAGGAATTACCAGCCGGCTGAGTAGCCTCTATCAACCGATCACTATGTTGTTCATTTATTAATTGTCAATACTTAATCACTCACCTCACTTTTAGGTTAATGTAAAAAATGTTCCATGAGTTATAAACTCAATGTTTATAGAGTTTCACTAAGAGAAGTTCAGTAATAACGGGCTGAGAACGTAACAAGCACGAAGCGAAACTACAAGGGAACTTCAGTTGCGGCCATGACACTTGCTACTTATTCACTTTTAAAAAACGAAAACGAAAATTCAACTGTCATATTTAGATTGCTTTCATCGATATTTTTTTTTCTTAATTCATTTTTAACAAACATTGCTCGACATGATTATTTCGGACCGGGCGATGTTTTGACCCAATAGTCAAATTAAAAAAGTTATTAAAGAATTTCAATTTTTTTTTTCATCAAGGCATTTCGTTTTTCAATCGCCCCTAGAAAAAAAAAAAAAAAAAAAAACGTTTTGTAACAAATTGTTATAAATCCAGATATTAATCCACTGCCTTTTTTATTTTCCCTCATATTGATTTAAATTTTCCTAATTAAGGAGCAAAATTTTAATCCAGTTTAATGAAAGAGTGATTAAGAAATTCGAATAAGATATTTGGAATGAAAGACGGAGACGAATAAGGTTAACACAATCATCATCATGCATGTATTTTAGAGGCAATAATGAAGGCCATTTAATTATCATTGTCATCGTATGACCTTATCATCTTATCACAACAAGCGGTCCCACTAAATTGGAGAGCATTTGTAACTTTCAATAGGTCTACTTACCTATTGTTATAAAGTAACCAAAAAAAAAATCATGATGAGGTGTTAAAAAAATCTAATAGATATTCCATAATTGTAATAAAAGGAAGAAAATGGTCTGGGTGGAGCTCAAACAAATTCTCATATAATGGGAGAACTTTTTATGGGTTGTATTGGTCCTCCATCCTTCACAGTAAACACTGTAAAAAAATAAACAACTGTCATTAAGAGCATGCTATTTCGTTTATCATTTACCAGCAATCTAGTTTCAACCAACATTGATACTGATAAACATTTTGGTTTTCATTAAATACCGTACGATTTATTTATAATGTATATAAAATATAAATTAGTTAATTTATAATTATTTTGCTGATCATACAAGCAATTAATTTATATATCAAACAAAACCAAATTATTTTTTTTTATTTATATTATTTTGATTAATTAAATTGTTATTGTTGTCTTTAAAGAAAAATTGACTTGTATCTTTTATATAGTTATATACATTATAGGTTGATGCATAAAACCATAAATTTTAACAATTGATAATGGCTAAATGTCGAAACGTTGAAGAATAAATAAAAAATGAAGTGTGACTGGATATTGGTTTTTCTTACATAATTATATTTTAACAAAATCAAAATTGATTTATAAAAAAATTATTTATTTTCTTAGGTTAAAGGAAGTTTACAAATAAACTGATATGCGATCTGAATTAACTCAGACAGAGGTTGTTTATTTATTACCTTTTTAATTTTGGTCCTAAAGGTCCAATCCAGGTAAGGTGCTAGTATTTCGCAGCAACTCCCCTCCAAGTTTTTCCCCTCACTTTTTATTATAACTTAACCTTTCATATTTACCTTCCACCTTTAGCATACATACACATAATCACTACTGCTGACTATAACCTACAACTTTATATTTATAAAAAAAAAAAATCTTGCATCTGAAAAATCTGTGGGGTAGGTTTAATGCCGAATCGGAATGAGTACTTTGAAGTTTTGCTACCCAAATTTGATTTCAAACGTGCTAAGATGAGAGGATCGTTCGTCCAACTCAACATGGTAATAACCATCCTTCATATTAAACACTGCAGATTAAAAAAAAAGACCATGCTATTTCATTCACTATTGGAATTACATAATGCTCTCGCTCTATTGTTTTATTTAGGTGCTTCTTGTCTAAAATTATTCTAATATCACAATTTTTCTTCTTTGCAATTACAACTGAGTTTACTACTTCTGTACGCTACTGAACTTGAAGAATTATCTCTCCACTCTCCATTGCAATACTTTTATGTCTTAATGATCATTCAACCCAATAGGAACTCTGCGCAACCTGTCAACCAACGGTTAAAAATCTAGAGACAGCCTAATGGAATGTACAAACGGTAAGCCTTCAAGCCCTTCAAAAATATCTTTGTTTGCTGTAAAAATTTAACTGGGGCATCTATTCATAAAATTGTCCATAATGAGAGATGAGGCTAAGCTTGATACATTGGAAACCCAAAAGAGGCTGCTTGTCTAAGTAAACCTATGAATCTCATGAGTCTGGCTGAAAATCATCATGCCGTATAATCAAGAGTTTGTAGAAAAATTCTGAATTTCCGTGAAAATCGTAGTACCTTAGCTGAAATTTGCTCAAATGCCTGGTAACATTATTGATCTTCATGAATACAGTAATTAGAACTAAGGATCTTCTTATAGAGGTATCAATTTCACAGCTCTTTAAAGCGTTTAATATCGACCTGGCCTTATTTATTAAGTTTTTGATTTCGTGAAATGCTCATTAAAACGTTTAATGAATATACAACTTGTTTCCCTTCATGTTTATGTTGTAATTATCGCGAGTAATATTTAACTATGCAACAAAATTGAAGGTTTTCCCTTGTAGAGATGATTTAATTAATTGAAATTTACTTACATCTTGAAGCGTTTTATTCTTAGGTCAATTAATTAGGTCAAATCAATCATCGAAATTCCTGGACAATTCAAATCGCCAAGAGTTCTTTGATACCGTATGCATTAAAGGTTATCCATTTGTTTCTAGACATTACCTCTTCTATAAAAATATTCATTCTCAAAAGAATTCATGTAAGACTCTCCAATTTATATTTTTATAGACAAATCAGAAATACTTTAAATATTTCATTTATAACTTCACTGCTTTATAGTATATCTGAATGTTCAACTGGTTTCATTTTGTCAGAATCAACTTATTCGTGATATCCGATAACGTAAAACACTTCTCTGTTCAAATTCCTCCTCAGAAATAAAGTTGGCATAAACTCAATTGTATTAGACTTTTAAGAAAACCTAAGTTTATCTCCTGAAACGGTGTTTTAGTATTACAATTAAATCAAGTGTAACTATAGGCATTAGGTTCACAACTCACTTTTTATTTTATCTTCAAATGTGTTGTTCATTGCCAACTACAAAATACAATAAAAATTAATATTACGAGAATGAAAAACATATAAGAATATTACAAGATCTTCAGTATAACATAAAAATACATATAGAATAAAAACTACGAAACATCATCTAATTTAGAAATTTAAAAGAAGTTAAACATAAAGAATTTATAACTTCAGTTTAGATATAGCTGGAATTCAATTTTCAAAGATAAACTGAAATGCCAAAAGACGTTTGAAAAGAAGAGAAGAAATATGGTGGTTATTGGATGAAAAAGAATCCCTAAGGATTCTTACTGGAGTTGCCTAACACTTAACTATTCATATTGGTTTATTTTCGTATTTTTCCATTATTTCTAGTTGTTCCACTTTCATACTCTTCACTGATATGCGTAATAAATCCCAATAAAAAACTAAACATCTGATTATCTACCATCAAAAGACGTGAAATATTTCAAGAAACTCTATATAAAAATAATAATTTATAAATTTGTAAGATTATTTAAGGCAGGTACTATCTCTGCGGAGGAGGAGTGGAGAATTTATGGTGCAATTTACTCAAGTAAAGAGGCCCAATTAGCTGCGACAACCGTCCTGATATTTTGTTCCTAATTCTACCACGCACCGTGTCTTGAGTAGAGAGTAATTCGCTCTTGCCTTTGTCAGCATATCAAAAATACTCCCAGCAATTTTATCTTATTCTACCGAATACCATTAAATCTCATGATCACAGACCCTTCTCCACTCAATCCATCCAAAACAATCCATGGAAACAAAATCCTGAAGGTTGGACCTTACACAGTAGCCCTTACATTTTGCTTACTCTTAGCAAGCTTTCCCTTCAGATTACTTACTTTACTTTATAGGCGAGCCGACAAGGGTTGCCTCATCTGGTCTGAGCAGAGTTCCATGTCTCCCGATCCATCCATTCATCCTCCTGGAGTCCTCAAATAGCCAACTCCTCCTGGACTCCCTCTAATCCACTAATCAATCCGAATTCGAGGCTCTCTGTTGACTGTTTTTAGCAAAGCTGATTTTACATCATTGAGCAGCTAACCCAACCTGGAGGACCAGGGTTTTCCTTCCCTTAAACAGACTACCATCACCTGGTGTCCGAGTTCTATCCACCCGGGTTTTTATTCGGAGTCCTGCACTAGGGGGCAGCGCCTATTTAGTGGCGGCGCTCCTCGCCATTTCATCGAAGTCGTCTCGGGTTCAAGTCGGGTCGCTGGGGTATTTGATGAACAAGACCACGCCACGAACCATGTCCCCCGTCCTAGACTCGGCCGCTCATGATCCGGGTTTGGTATTCATCATATTTCCAGCTATCCTGTCGGAGAAAACAGGACATTGCGCTATCAGCCATTGCGCCCCACCTGTTACCTAGATCTATAGGTTCCCTATAGAAGGGGATGCCTTCAGATTAGCATTGTGCATATCTTTTGCGATTTCCGCCGGGACGAAGCACTTGCATTTCTTCACCTCGATTTCATGATTTAACTGTCTATCGAATGCAGATAACTCTAATCCTTGTTTATTCATCTAAAATGTAAGGTTGGTTAACTTTTATCTATCATTTTATTTCTTAGTCTATTTAAGAAAGATTTGTTCTACTCGTCACTGATTACGTAACTATCATATCCATTAATGACAAAAGCGACATTGGAAGTTTTCTAGATTATACAAGTCATTAAATAAGTGTTTGCAACAATTAACGAATGCACCGCTGGTCACTGTTTATAATGCCGTCGATATTGTGACTTTTCCTGGCCACATAATTCTTTTAGAATTAAGGCCAAAAATTTAAAACACAATGATACAGATTTATGTCCAATGGCCATTTCGTTATGTTTTATAAAACGAATTTTAAATATTATATTTTATTTTCGGAAGTGGGTGACTTGAAATTATCACAAATTAATCGGTAACCTTCGGATTACATTGGTTGCGGACCCCGTGATTTAGATTACAATTATGGTAACTTATACTAGATGCTAGAAAAAAAAACATACGTAACCATTTTTAAAGTAGATTAAATTTGCTACAATTTGAGCCAAATCGCAGCTCTGTTTGTGGTTACACCTCTTTGAAAATTGGTAATTTCCCCAAAAGTCCAAATTTTAAGTTTTGGCAGACTTTCGTTAGGAACACCGGCCGAAGGAGCGATCCTACTTTGAAAGCCATAGGAAATGAAGTTGTAGTAAATTTAATTACCTTTAATTTAAGCCCAGATCGAGACGTGCAGGTGTAATACTTCTCTTGTTAATTAAAAAAAAAGGAAAATCGAGGAAAGTGGGTGTTTTAAGAAAATTACCTTGTACGTCACGAATCGATCTAAAAAGCTAGTTAATTGTATTTTTTTAATAATAATTTTCGCAATTATTTATTTTATTTTTATTATCTGCATGTATATTTTTTATGTTATTTATTTATATATTTTTTTTGTATTATTATTATTATTATTATTTGTTTTTAATTTTTTTTTATTGAATGATTGTATAGCTATTTAGCGCTATTACTTATTTCCTAAAAGTGGCAGATCGTAAAATTTCAATATATATATAACTATAAGTACTTCACCTCACAAAACATAAAAAAAAAAGAATAAGTAGGGAGATAACCAACATACTTGACGGCTGGTTAAACACGGACTTTATTGCCATCTTCAACCTCTATTTATAGAATCTAACAGCTGTTAACAATGCCAGCTTGATTCTAGCGACAATGCGATCATCGTCTTGTCTTAACTCCCCTCTGCCAGTTTACGAACATCCTCGTAAACTCAAAACAAAAAATTGCAGAGAAAAAGCACAAAAACAAAAGAAATTACCAATTACTAATCTATATGGCGGAACGACTAGTTGCGAATAGGATAAAACTGGAGAGAATATGGGGGAAAGCATACGGAAGGATGGCCGCGGAAAAGAGAAAGAGAGTAGCGGGGAAAAACCTGGGAGTAAAATATATTACGGGCAATATCAGGATAGGTACCATTGTGTACAAGAAAATTGTGTCGAACCGTGCTAAGGAGGTTTTGCGTTATGAAGGGCCATACAGAGTCATGGCTGTCAGAGAGCATAATTTGGTCACTGTTCGGAGTGTGGCTGAGCCCAGAAAACATAGGACTGTTCATATCGAACAGCTCAAGATTCCAGCTCGGGAAGCCAACCCATAACTGCATACTTTGCTTAGATCTTTAATGTTATTGCTAAGGAAGCATTTTTTTTTATATTTTTTTTTATTTTATTGAATGCGTTATCGGAAGGACTTTCGGAGTTTATGTTAGAGGTGCATTGGAACAGTTTATTTTCATTCCTCTTATGGTAGTTTTTGTAAATTAACTTATTTGTATATAAATATTTTTTGTTAATGATTAGTAATGTAGATTAAGCTAGTAATAAGGTCTTTTATTTTTATTTTTATGTAATTAGAATTAGATTCAAGTAATTAATTCCTAACAACTCTCCCTCGAGCGCGCTATATCGGGTCTCCGCCTCTGTAAGCCTTCTGCTTGCATATGCCACAGGCCGTTCCCCCTTAGCATACTCCTTTGACAAAACCGCCCCCAGTGCATATTCACTAGCGTCGGTGGTGATCGCAAATGGTTTTGAAAAATTAGGGAATGCGAGGACCGGTTCCGTTTGTAGCCAACGCATGCATTTCCGAATTGTGCGTCCCTTCCTTAATAGTGCATTCAGAGGACTCAGATGCTCGGCCATCTCTGGGAATAATTTGGGGTTCCTAGCATTTTCCTGATTCCCTTGATATCGGTTGGCATCGCCATTTTCCCTATGGCTTCCACCTAATGATTTTCTTAAGTTAATCAACCACCTTGCCTTAGAACAGTATGAATTTACGCTCAGTTTAATATGTCAATCAACTGTGTAGGTTTCAGTAGATGTGGGGGTAGAGCGATTTTAATTAATGGCGTCGCTATGGGCAAAGTGGCCACTTCGCTTGTCATGATGGCCACATTGCCCGGCAGTGGCATATAATTAGATAATAACAATAATAATAGCTTATTATTATATAGGTAGGTCTAAAATCTTTGGTTTTAGGTTTTGAAATGGCCTACAAATACAAGAGGACAGGCGAGCAGCAATTGGTTGCGATGCAAAGAACCACAGAAACATGTTATTTTGTCAAATTTATCTATCGTCATTTTTTAATTTAATAATGTAGTGTCTTTTTATGCCATTTTCATATTACATGACCAAGTATGTAGTCAAATTTAATTTTTTCATTGAATAATGTAAAAATTATATTATTTGCATAATTACATTGTAATAGGTACATTTCTAATATTGATATAAATCTGTTTGCTATTTATTACAATCTCGAGCAAAGTGGCCATATGGTAGGATTTAAAAGAAAATAAAAAAAAAATACAAGGGGTTACTTATAGAACTACACCTCTATATCAATATATAGGTAACTTAATACGCTAGATATACATGTAATATTGTTTCTACAAATTAACATTTGAAAAAGATATAAATAAAATTCCCTTAGAGTGGCCGCTTTGCCCGGGTCTCCCCTATCTACAAAAACAGTCAGAACTATCTTTCGAAAATAATGATTTCATCTTTTAATTGCATTCCATTACATATAACCAATTTATTACATTCCGAAATCACAAATTTCACAAGATTAAGAGTGTGTTACACACTTATATATGTAGCAACTGTGAGGTTGCGACAGTTTAGCCATGTTGTAAGTTATAACCTGCCACTCTACAGTATTTACCTTTATGTAAACCGATTCCTTGTTCAGATAAAATAATAAAGAGTATATTTTGAGCAACTGTTCTTTGTTTCTGTCATCAACTCTCTTTCTTTCTTTCTCATTAGATGAAAAAAATCTCTGTGACAGGTCAAATTAGGACGAGATTGGAATTGTGAAGGGACACTAATTAATGATAGCGTGAGGGAGTAGGATTGGTAACAAGTCAATTAGGTGGAGGACATTAGATCAACTGACTAAGTGAGCATTACATCCCTTCATGGACCAATTAGTAGTGACCCCTTTCCTCCTTCTACTCCAACCTAACCTCGGTTATGTTCTCAGTATAAAATATTATCTCAATATCTATTTTTCCAAATTACAGCTCATAGTTTATTATAAACCCCATGATGTTTCTCGGAGATTCCTTCATAGGCCAGGGGCCATGTACCAAATAAGGGCTTTAGCTTGCAATAAATTGAAGAGAGCTGCATTTTTGATATGTTGTAAGGGCATGTCTGACTAGTGGAAATCCAAGTCTGCTACCAAAGAAACGGATGTGAAAACTTTTGATGGCCGAAAAACCTCGAAATTTTCGGAGTTATTTCAGTTTTTGGCCTGTATCTCATAATCGGTGCATTTAATAACAGAACAAAAGAAGGGCAACTATTTTAAAGTAGATTAAATTTGCTACAATTTGAATCAAATCGCAGTTCTGTAGGTCTAATAGATTCTGAATTACGCCCCTTCGAAAGTTGGTCTTTTTTTTCCAAAAAGTCATATTTTAAGTTTTGGCCGACTTTCTTGAGTAACACCGACTGGAAGGATTGATTCTACGATAAAAGTCAAGGTAGTAAATATAAATAGCTTTAATTTAAGCTCAGACTAAGGCCTGTAGGTGTAACAGGTTCTGAGTTACGCCTCTTTGAAAATTAGTCATTTTTTCACGCCCACTTTCCCCGATTTTCCTTTTTTTAATTAACAAGAGAAGTATAACAACTAAAAGCCTCGTTATGTGCTTAAATTAAAGCTAATTTAATTTACTACAACTCCATTTCACTTGGCTTTCATCGTATGACCACTCATTCGGCCGCTGTTCCTTACGAAAGTCGGCCAAAACTTTGGCACAAAGACAAAAATTTGGACGTTTTGTAAAAAATGACCAATTTTCAAAGAGGCGTAACTCAGAATCTGTTACACCTACAGGCCTTAGTCTGTGCTTAAATTAAAGCTAATTATATTTACTACCTTGAATTTTATCGTAGAATCACTCCTTCGGCCGGCGTTCCTCAAGAAAGTCGTCCAAAACTTAAAACTTTACTTTTTGGAAAAAAAGACCAATTTTCAAAGCGTAATTCAGAATCTATTAGACCTACAGGACTACGGTTGGATTCAATTGTAGCAAATTTAATCTACTTTAAAATAGTTGCACATGTTTTTTTTTTTTTTTTTTTACACCGATTATGAGATACTGGCCAAAAACTGAAATAACTCCAAAAATTTCGACGTTTTTTGGCAACCAAAAGTTTTCCCATCCGTGTTTTCGGTAGCGAACTTGGATTTCCTCTAGTCAGACATGTCCTTACACCATATCAAAAAAGCAGCTCTCTTCAATTTATTGCGACCTTCATGTACCTAGCCGTTGGTCTATCACAACCTTCATTTATACCATATATCCATAATCTTACTCACCTGTCAGTAGCACAATTTAACTGTTGCTATTGCACCCATAAGATTGCTACTTCCATTTTCCACTTTGAACTCCGTTCCGCTATTCGAATTTCAGGCACCCACTTGGTTCCTCTATAGAATTCAATTTTATGTATGGACTCAATCCTACGATGAAAACGTTAGTTGAAAGTAAGCCCCTTTTCATCACCCTCATTTACACGTACATATACTGCATTTCGAAAACTTCTCCAGTTACTTCGTTCCGATATTTTGATCGGCTGTGACCCTTTACCAAATATTTACCACCTCACGTACATACTGTTGATAATTCTATCATTCTAAAATTGATAAATTCTCACAGAAAGGAATCAGCTTTGTGTTTTGAAAATTGATCTCGTAATTCATTAATTATAAGTCATCTTTGCCCTTTCCAGGGAACTGTCTACCTTAGTTTGATAAAAAAAAAAGTTATTGTAAACTTTTTTTTCGATTGCAACAGGTGAAACCACGGTCATCTTCTTGGACTTGATTTTGATCTGTGGCCGAAACCAAAACTAAGGTCATCGCCGAATAATTGCCTTATAATTTCTATTTCAATAATTCAACTTCATTTGAACTAAAATCTAGTTTCTAAATGGTAGAAGTACGGAAATATAACATTTTTAAATTTTGAATAGATTTCTAAAAAGTAAATCTGTTATCTTAAAATTAATTCAATCGCCCAACCTTCAGATCCCGCATATTCAATCACCTAATATCCTTACAATACACCAAAAAATGGAAATGGTATATTCAGTTTTGAGATTAAAATTTTCTAATTGAAGAATGAATAATTTGTTTAAGGCCGTATTAAGCAAGCACAAAACAGCTGATGGAGGGGGGCGATGTGCCCCCAAAGAAGACATGCTCCACATGTTTAGGGAAATGGAAAGACCTAACCAGTCGAACGGGCAATACAATGGGGTTGCGCCAGTTTGGGTTAATATTATCCGAAGAGAAATCTGTTTTGGGTCAGGGTCAGCATAATTTTTGGGCCATACGATATCCAAAAAAGGAGTGCGACCAGATATGCGGTAGGATGAGGCGATAAGACAACTGGCAATTCGTCGTCAGAAGAACAGATGTCAAAGGAATACGAAGGTTATTAGAAGCGTACAACTACTATCGCCGATTCGTAGCGGAAATGACGGAGTATCTTTGACAGATTATTTGGAAGACGAGGACCACGGGACCTCTGAAAATGGAGAACTCCAAATATGAAATACAAGAGATCGTCAACACTATTTGGTCCCAATCCGGAATTAAAGAAAAACAAATGTGCCGGGTGCTGAAGAACGCTCAAAAGCAGGTGCGACCTTTACGTTGGAAACGCGTCGATTTGGGATAAGATTTGTGGAGGAACGAGAAAATAGGATTAGATCGATCAATTATCCGATGCTGTCTTATGGTCGAACCGATTCGTAATGTCGAACAACAAAAGAAGTTGACACTCGCATATGACCAAGGAAAGACAAACCACCGAGGGATTAATGAAACAATGGCGGTGTTGAAACGGAAATATTATTGGGTACGAATGCGAAAAACAATTCAAGAGGTGATAAGCGAATGCCAAATTTGTAATACCACGAAAGACGATCTTCACCCCCCAGTAGGGATACAAACAGAGACATCTACACACACACACACACACACACACACACACACACATATATATATATATTTTTTTTATTTTTTTTTCTCTTGGCTCTACAGACCTTGTAGATCTTTGGCCGCCTTTACCAGCCTTCTCCGGGGCTGATATTAGGTTTCATAATATTTATTTTTTTACGGGGTAGGGCTATTGACCCTATGCCAAACCCCCAACCTGGAGGACCAGTGGCTGATTGCAGTCTGAAGACTGGGCGATGGGGTCGCCAATTACCTACGCCAATATATATATATATATACCAGCTCTAAGATTAGAGATAGATAAACTAGGAGGTAGTACAGCGGAAAAGTAGAAGATAATTTATAGTGTGTAAGATTGTAGTATCTAAGTTAGATGTAGTCCATAATCAATAATTCACCTAATTAGGCATAAGAATATCTCTTATATATCCATACTATGATGTTCACAACACACAACACATCTATATATTTCTTACAAGTCATCCACCGTTTTTTAACCAAAGAAATCAACTGCTGAATAATGGGGGATTGTAAACACTACAGCGAAAACTTCTCAAGGTTCTTATTATTTAGAATAAAAATAAAATAAAAATATGGGGGTGTGGCTATGCCATGGACTCGACCGTGTGTTGTACGTGAATACAGTTACGTAAGAGCTAATATTTTTTTGCATTCTGCACAGAATTTGATAAAGATTTGAGAAATGCTGCAAGGTTCTTATCGACACACTCATCGACGAACGTACGATCTACCAGCATTTTGCGAGTGATATTGGCAATATGTGGTATGCATCGAAACATATGCTCCTCTGAATACCCTAATAAATATACATTAGCCAAAAATAGATTACGAAAAATATTAAAAGAAAGTGAAGAAAAATACAATTGAAAAAATTAGTGAGTGAAATTGAATTAAATACACTTAAACCCAGCCAACTTTTATTAAAAATGAAAGCCCTGGCTGCCCCAGACATTAGTGAAAAACATTTTTGGTTGGGCAAATTGCCACCACAAATTAGAGGAATACTTTCAATCTCTGGTGGAAATTTGGATAAATTATCTGATATTAGAGATAGAATCTGGGAAATGTCAAGTACACCTACTCAAGTGAATGCCATATCACAGCCATCTGATTCCTCAATGATTAAAGAGCTTTGTGACCGAATAGTAGTCCTAAAACAGAAATAAAAAAACATCGTTCAAGATTAAGGTGTCGTTCTAGATCCAGGTCTCGATTTACCTCTAACGGAAAATATTGCTATGGACACTTCCGTTTTGGAAACAAATGCAAACCAGAAAAATGCAATGAAGCTTGTCAATGGAACAAAAAAAGTAATCAGGGAAACTCCAGCCGACAGTCACTGTAATGGCTGAATGTGCTGCCTCAGATGTCTTTCCAGTCCAACAACATAGATTATTTGTCCAGGATCGTTGTTCTGGTATTAAATTTCTTGTGGACAGTGGTGTGGATGTATCAGTAATTCCCGTTACTAAGCATAATAAGCCAACTTTAGCAGACTTCAAGTTATACGCTGCTAATGGCGCTGAAATACAAACTTTTGGTACTAAAATTCTAAACATGATTTAGGACTTCGCCGGAAATTAGAATGGCCATTTTTTATTGCAAAGACATCTAAAGCATTTCTAGGAGCTGATTTTCTTCGTCAATTTGATTTAGTAATTGCTTTGAAAAATAAAATATTAATAAATAATACCACTAAATTGACTGTGTCCGCGTCGGTTGACACAATTTCTGCCGAAGATACAGTCAGTTCTTTATTATCTACAAATCCATTTACAGATTTGATAAAAAAATTTCCATATCTTACTAAACCCAATTTGATGCCTAAACAATCAACCCAAAGCGTTGAGCACTTCTAGTGGACCTCCAGTTTACTGCAAACCACGTCGACTAGATCCTCATAAATTAAAAGTAGCTAAAAACGAATTCCAATACTAATTAAATCAGGGCATAATTAGGCCATCAAAATAACTGTGGGCAAGTCCTCTTTACTAACAACTAAGAAAAATGGCGTGCTTGCGGAGACTACAAAGCTTTAAATGCGCGAGCACAGCCCGATCGCTATCCAGTTCCGAGAGGCGAAGATGTCACTGAAATTTTTGAGAATACAAATTTTTTTTCAAAGATTAAGATTAAATAATTTTGTCCAGCTAGCTCCTTCTAATCGAAACACTGTGCATTTGGAAGAAGTTTTCCCAATAAATTATGAAGCAATTGCGGCGGAACAAATTTCTGATACTGAATTACACAATCTTCGTCATGATCCATCAACAACACTAAAATTTCAACAATTTAGCACCCCTGAAGGAAAATTACTTTGGTGTGACACTTCAAAAAATATTCGGCCTAACATACCGAAAAAATTTCGTTTCCAAATATTTCAGCATTATCGCAACCTAGCACATCCAGGTATAAGAAAAACATTAAATTTAACATCACCTAAGTTTGTTTGGACTATCGGAGGTTAGTTCGGATACTCAGAGAATTTTATTTGTTGTGATTATGTTTTTTTATAGCACTAAGTCGATAGTACATGGTTTCCTAAAACTGTCAGTGGGATAATGGGTGGGTTTATCCGGTGCATTTATTTTTATATTATGTTGAAAGCAATAGTCCAGTAATTTTGTACCATCCCGGTTATTATTAAAATAATTCCATGCAAAATGTTTTGAATAAAATTCCCTATGGCAACTAATCATATATTTAGTTACAAATTTTGTTTAGGTCTCTTAATTTTAATTTCTTATTTGGTTATTTGTAGCAGGAAGATATTGCCATTGGATATTCATCATGTTCAATTTCTACTGCTATAGCCTCAAAGTTTTACAAATTAGGAATTTTAATACGGTGGTGTTTAATAGTTTTGTGAATAATTAGGGCCACCCCTTCACCATGCCTATTTCTATCAGCTCTGTGCATTATCCTTCGATATTTAACGAACACGTACCACATACATGTGTTTCCAAAATGCCCGCAATCTATAGCAATGACTGAAAAAATGTATATCAGGAAATACGACAAGAGTTACAGGTCGACTTTCTCTTGTGTTCTTTCCAATCCAGGATCTCTTCAATCATTTTTTATGATCATACGGAATTAACTTTCTTATAGCAGTGAAATTTTCAGAAATTTCTACAGCTCCAATGTCCTAGACCTGATAAATTGCATTAAAAAGTGAAATGTACAGTAAATCCAACTAAGTCAAGAAACAGTCATCGTGTGGATCTGGGGTCTGCAAGAACTCATAAGTAGGTATTTTATTGCATTGTCTACTTCTACAACTATATAATTAATTAATTACTACACCCCTTCACCATGCCTATTTCTATCAGCTCTGTGGACTATCCTTCGATATTTAACGAACACGTACCACATACATGTGTTTCCAAAATGCCCGCAATTTGCACATTATTACTTTTTAAAAACCCTATAACTTATAAATAAATATTGGAAAAACATCGATAACCAGTGTATCTATTGGCTATAAGTGAAGGTTAGTAGTACCAATTTTATTTGTCCCAATCTTTGGTTAAACAATCCACTGCTTTATGTATTAGTGGGATATTACTAAATGGGATAGTGGGTATTTCAAAATGAGTAAACCAAAAATAGTTGATGAATATCATAACAAACCAAGACCAACATTTTTAGCCATTTTTTTTTTATGAATTTTAGTGTGCGTTATGACCAGAGGCAGAATCTCGTGTACCAAGAAATGCTTAAACATTTTAATAAAATAAACTATTTGCATTACATATTTTAATTATGATTTGACAATGTCACTTTCAGTAATATTCTGCTACTAGCATTTGTGTAATATTGAACCCAATGAAGCTCTATAATTGGGGTACTGAGCCTGCCCCAACATCAGTTCCAACCTAACCTCACTCACAATGAGCTAAAATTAACTTTTTGACAGTTCATTTCACCTGATGAAAAGTTCAACACTTCTATATTCTCCTTGCTACAATTTCAGTTTCAACTGAGTTAAATATGTTCGTAATTGGTTGAAAATTGTAAAACTTGAAGTAGTTCATTTCATATTCATAGTAATATCCTGCTAGTGTCATCTCTTTCAATTGTAATTTCACTCTTGTCTCAGCATATACATTAGTTGTTTGATTAAAAAAAAAATCTAATTTAAATGGTTTAAGGTTTAGATTTTTATAAACGTGTTAATGTTTAAGGTTTATAAACCTTCCAGTAACAAAAAAACCAATATCATTTATATAGAAGTAGTCACAAATATACACACTCACTCAGGAGTATCATATTTGTGGCTAATATCTAACCGTTAATATGGCTTTCGTTAATATGGTTCCATTTATGTGATTATTCATAATCCGCATTGGAATTATATTTTCATTCCTTAAGAATTTCTTATAATTATCTCTCAAGGGATAGCAGAGCCGGTATACGAAAAATATCTGCTTATTCAAAGGGAAACAAGTGGAAGATATATCAGTTAAGAGAAGATGACTGTGACAAGTGATTTAGGGGGTGAGGTGTAGTATGCCTTTGGGAACGATAAAGCAAGGTAAAAGAGAATGGGAGAAAATATGAGTACAAAACGTTTATTAATGTTTGCTTAGTCTGAAACATAATTTAGATAGCTCTTATGTCCGAATAATTGAGATAGGGAAATAATGCTATTATGTTATTCATTTGACGGTTTCTATTAAAACTTTTTTTTGTAAATAATAAGAAATTGATAAAATAAAGATGAGATTCACCTATCATTATTCACCTGCATACATATACATACATTATTTGATACTCATTATTTTTATTATCAAAGTTGCATATCGAATGTACAGTTTTAATAAAGTAATTATATAGTTGTAGAAGTAGACAATGCAATAAAAGACCTACTTATGAGTTCTTGCAGATCCCAGATCCACACGATGACTGTTTCTTGACTTTGTTGGATTTACTGTACATTTCTCTTTTTAATGCAATTTATCAGGTCTAGGACATTGGAGCTGTAGAAATTTCTGAAAATTTCACTGCTATAAGAAAGTTAATTCCTTATGGAATGATTGAAGAGATCCTGGATTGGAAAGAACACAAGAGAAAGTCGACCTGTAACTCTTGTCGTATTTCCTGATATACATTTTTTCAGTCATTGCTACAGATTGCGGGCATTTCTGAAAAACATGTATGTGGTACGTGTTCGTTAAATATCGAAGAATAGTGCACAGAGCTGATAGAAATAGGCATGGTGAAGGGGTGGCCCTAATTACTCATAAATCTATTAAACACCACCGTATTAAAATTCCTAATTTGTAAAACTTTAAGGCTACAGATGTAGAAATTGAACATGATGAATATCCAATGAAAATATCTTCCTGCTACAAATCACCAAATAAGAAATTAAAATTAAGAGACCTAAACAAAATTTGTAACTAAATATATGATTAGTTGCCATAGGGAATTTTATTCAAAACATTTTGCATGGAATTATTTTAATAACAACCGGGATGGTACAAAATTATTGGACTATTGCTTTCAACATAATATAAAAATAAATGCACCGGATAAACCAACCCATTATCCCAATGACAGTTTTAGGAAACCATGTACTATCGACTTAGTACTATAAAAAAACAACAACAAATAAAATTCTCTGAGTATCCGACAAACCTCCGATAGTCCAAACAAACTTAGATGATGTTAAATTTAATGTTTTCTTGTGTTGCCAGGCTCCTACAAAGGCAAAGCACATTACTATCCACCTCTCACTTATTCAAATATAACTGAATTTTCTCCTGCTGGGAAAGCTAATATGATAACTATTTAATAAAAATAAGTAATTAAAACCAAATTTAATTATTAAATTTAATTTAGGAAACAATAGCCATACCACAAGAATAAAGAGAGAAGTTAAAAAAAATCAAACCAATATATTTGTTAAGTCCGGATAGTTTATGGGTACTCTTAAACATTATTATTTAATCATAAATAAATCAATAAATATTTTGTAAAAGAACATATTTCATATATCAACATCAACATATACAAAAAACTTCAGTTGTTTCGTCTGGTTTAGAAACAGAAGGCCGAGTCGGTGAATTTTTTGCCAACAAGACATGACTTCCTCAAGGCTTAATTTTTTTTTTCTATCCCTCCTCGAATTTTATTTACAATTACAATTATCAATAATAACTATAATGCTTCTATATAAACAAAGCCTTCTCTTACCTTGCGGTATTTTAAGGCATTACAAATGTACTGAGCCCGCTGATGGCGGTTTATACTCGAACCGGCAATGCCGCTGACGCTTTATAATACAAAACGGGGAGGGACCGTATAGCGGGATTAGAAAATAGGAGGAAGAAGAAAGAGGAAGAAGGAAGAAGGAAAAGGAAGGAAGGAAAAGGGAGTCCTCACCTCATCCCTAGATCAATGTAAGAACATCGACCAAGGGGACACTGAGCTGCCATTTCTCAGGTCTTGGGGGTGGTTTAATGTCCCTAAATAGGGGGTTCGCACAGGCCTTCAGCCCATTAAAGAATTTGATGTGCCTCCGACTTATGTACTCAGTGCTACGTGAACTCTCGAGCGATGTGCCTCAAACAATCTTTCTAAGGATGCCATTCTGGTGCTGCTGCAGGCGCAACAGGGTTGTCTTGTAGAGGTATCTCAAAAGCGGAGCACCATAGAGCATTGTAGGTCTTATTATTGACTTATATATTTGAATCTTTAATCGTAATCACGTTGTTTTTTTATTTGTTTTTAATGTTTTTAGCCCGTAATCACGAGAGCGCTGGAAAATATTCCTATGGTTATTTCGTTGACCTATCAGAGCCAAAATGTGTTTCGGAGGTTTCCTGATGGCGTTGGGTAAAGGACTGAACTTTGGGATGTTCTGGTCCGCCGAGACTTGTATGATAGCGGTGATATACACCACCCTGTCCACCTCGTCCTCTGTACTGAGATGGGTGATCGTGGGTAAATCTTCCCCAACGTAGCCCTATATCCTTTCCAGTCGGCTTTGTGCAAAAGGTACTTACTTGCATGCGGAACTGTGGGGGTACATTCGAAAGTATAGAGCACGGGACGGTGATCCGACAATCCGTACGGAAGCGCAATGCAATCCGTAACGGTGTGCGAATCCCTGGTAAGGAGTAGGTCTATCGTTGAGGTCCATCCAGGTCGGGCTGTATGCGTGACGATATGTACACCGGGGTGGTAGACGCACAGCCTAGTCTTAGTGATGGCGGTTCCTAGTGTGTCATTGCTGGAGCACAGCCAGGCGGTGTGCTTGTCATTGAAATCTCCTAGGACTATGTATTGGCTGACAGTCTGTGCGTGTTTCAGCAACAACTTCTTGGCTGTATGTACAGCTCTGGGCCTCCTATAGACACAGCTAAACAAGAAACGGGCCTTGAACTGGACGTCAACTGTGACTATGTGAGTACCATTTGTTGGACACACTGGATTAGGAATTCTCCTGGAGGACACATCATTTCGGACTAGAATGGCAACGCTTGCTGGAGTCCCCGGTGCACAGGCCTCCCTGTATACAGGGTACGCCTGGATGTACAGTCGATCCGAGGCGGGAAGCATCATGTCTGTCATCGCCACCACCGATGGCCGATATTGCTGCAGGAGTATCTCAATCTCAGCCAGCTTGGAGAGCAGACCTCTGATATTATAGTTGACGACGTGGTGTTCAGTCATGTGTTCTGGTGTTTTCAAAGACTATCTTCATCATCATCTGCATCATGGTTTCCATTTTTTCCAGGAGAGCTGCTAATAGGGCTTCTTACTTTTCTTGGTTCCACGGGGTGCAAATGTGTGGAACTCTGTGTCATTTGCTGTATGTAACATGGCTACGGCTGCGTTATGGTCCCCTTGACTGATGAAGTACAGTCTTAATTCCTTTTTAGAGGAATTCATAGAGAATTGGGTGATCCCCTCTGCTAAGAGAGCGTTCCTTAGTTTTCTTTGCCCGCAAAGTGGGGTGATAATAATTGGTGGGGGCCTCCTGGTGTTCGACGACCGAGATGCTGAAGCATAATCTTCACTGTCTTTGTTCGCAAGCGCTGCAAATTTATTGCTCACAGTGGTAGGAGCCTTTGCACCCATGTAAGCCTCAGGTCTCTTACCAAAGCTTCTTTTTTTCTTCGGCTGTACAGAGGTGAAGCCACCGGCGTTATCTCCCGACGTCTTGACCTCTTCTTCCTTGACCACTTTTCAGCATAAGGCGCAAGCTGAGCAAGGCAAAAACTGGGAACTGGGAAACGCACAGTGATAGTTCTTCAGAGCAGGTCCTTCCTCTTCCACTGCTGGCTGGAGACTGATGAGCTTGAATGATTGCTTGATGAGGTGAAGATGTTCAGCTAACCCGCGGCGATATATGGGAGCCACTCGCGTCCACTCGTGATTCATCGGGTCCTTCCGCTAGTCGATCGGATTTTTTCGTGTCCGGGGCCGAAATCTGCTCTTCCATGACTGTGATTGGCTGGTTTCTGATTGCTCGGGCTCAGATTGGCTGGAATTCGGCTTGATTACTGCTGCTAGGTTGATTGGTTGTTCCTTCTTCTGTGCTATGTTAGGAAGCCATAGTTTACTTAATTTGTACCCTTCCTTTCTGTTGAAGTCAGCAGCATGCCAGGCGAAACGTTGGCAGAAAATTCACCGACACGGTCTAAACGAGTAGAAACAACTTAAGTTTTTTGTATAAATAGTGGCCGCGGAAAATTGAAAGAGTATTTAACTGGCCTCTATGGGGAGAATAAAGGAGAGTGAAGATATTGGATAAAATCAGAAGAAAGAAAATGAGCCTAATTTGCAAGGCTTGCCTTTCTCAAAAGATGCAAGGATCATAAGAGTATCCCAAACTTCGCAAGAATAGGCATAATAAGAACAGAGTAAAAAACGCTAAGAGTCGATGTTCGACCATAATACTTCATAATATAAGTACAATCTGAGGACACTTTAAAGGTATTGGGGAACGGACATAACTTCGCTATCGCTCCTAAGAAGATACCGATAGATAAGATCATAAGTGGAGTAGAAGCTACCGTGGGACAATTAGATGAAAAGATCGTGGAAGAAATCCGGGGGGAGCTGTCAAGAATTTTGAGAAAACTAAGCCACCTAAGTCTAATCTAGCTGTTAAAGAAGAAAAAGCCTTAAAGGCATTGAAGAAACGGGATGATCTGTTAGTATTGCCAGCAGATAAGGGCAACAGTACAGTTATAAAGAAAAAGGTAGACTATATTAAGAAAATGGAAGACTTACTGAATGATGGTTCTTACGAGGAATTAAAAGAAGACCCGACTGGAAAGATAAACAAAAATATTTCTCAGTTTCTAAAAAACAACCAACAGTAGAAACAGTCAGAAGTTTGACCAGGTCCGACCCGATACCTCCCAGAATCTACGGTCTCCCGAAAATTCACAAGGAAGGAATACCTCTACGTCCAATAGTGGATTGCATTGGTTCGGCAATGTACGAAGCAGCTAAATACGTAAGTAAGAAAATAAGACTGCATATTGGTAACACTGAGCACCACATCAAGGACTCAAACGAATTTGTGAAGAAAATCTTCGCAATAAGAATCAATCCTCAAGATATACTGGTCAGCTCTGATGTGAAGTCCCTGTTCAACAAATGACCAGTTAAAGATACTCTACCACTTATAGAAAAAGCACTCAGTGTTTGGCGAAACGTTGCCGAAAATTCACCGACACGGTCTAAACCTGAAGAAACACCTGAAGTTTTTTGTATAAATAGTGGCAGTGGAAAATTGAAAGAGTATTTAACATTTTTCCTTTTATTTTAGTTTTCGCTTTTCTTGTAAGTATAAACGATTATTTTCATATTGTTATTATCAGTTTATTGTTATTATTAATAATTAGAATTATTTTATTTTATTTATAAGTTTAAAAATAAAAAAGACATGATGGTGGATTCGATCGGCTACTGTTTACCTCGTCGATATCAACCCAGACAGTGTACATTATAAACAAGTGCGGTTGTTATTGTGGTCTTGAACTAGACTAATTCGCTGCCTTACTGCAGTTGGGAATTAGTTCATTATAGTTTGGTCTCGCCGTCGATTCGACCACACCTAATCGATTTGGTAATTTTCTTTTGAATCCTCGGTCGCCCTGCCGAAATGAGGACTTTTCCCGGACATTTTCGTTCGTCCTGCCGAGGAAAATCCAATCATCGTCTCGAATCCTCGTTCGCCCTGCCGAAGTGAGGATCACTGACGTCTCCGAGACATTTTCGATCGCCTCGTCGATGAAAATATACGGACGTCTCCTCATCGTCGATCACCGAGCCGACGACGACAAATAACACAAATAATAAGTTTTATTATTTTGTTCAAATGTATATATGTAAAGAAAACTGCCTCGTTAATATACGGAAGTTTTCTTAATTCTCTTCACAACCTTCTTGATCCAACAGCTGTTATAAATAAAAGATCCGAGAGGGAATAGTGTTGTTACCGTTTGGTGTATTGAGTTAATTGAAACCATTTAATTTTATAAGGAATACGAAGTAAAGGCATTGAATGCTGTTTCTTTGTTTTTTTTTAGGTGAGGGAATGTATATTGTAAATAAATCTTTGTTCTTATCAGATAAACAATTCAGTCTTTATTTCTAAATCCAAAGGCATACAACCATTATAAATCTATAAAATATCATTATAAAACAGCATTTTTTTGCAATTACACAACAAAAAATGGAAAAATTAAGATTTGACTTTGTTGTGAAATCGTCGGCTGATGGAAAATCTAACCTTGTATGCATAACATCAATAGCTACACCTCATGGACAGATTTTCGAATTCCCACCCGAATCACAAGCTTTAAACTTACATCATGAAATTATGAAAACACCAAACTTTGATAAGGTAAGAAAATCGTTTAATTAAAAGGCACCAAAGTAGGAAAGTATGGATAACCTTGACAGACGAGATTTAAAAATATATTTAGATGAAGAAAAAAACATACAATTTAATGGCATTTACTTAGAGGAAATAATTGAGACAAAAGACACTTTATAATCAAAACTAGGCTCAAGTGAAACGTTAGAAAAATTCCTTAGAATAGAAATACAAATAGAAAGACTGTTAGAGAAATTCCTTGAGGTTAAAGAATCAAATTCCGAAACTCAAAATTTAGGGATTATAGCAAATAATTTTATTTTAGAGAAATTCAATGGCAGAAGCTCAAATGCTAACCAATGGATTAAAGAATTTAACACATAATGCGAACGTTTCCAAATAAATGAAGACGAATGAAAATTGAAATTTTAAAACATTTCTTGGAATACAAAAAATTTTAGTTGTTTCTTCTGGTTTAGACCGTGTCGGTGAGAGTTTGGGATAATTTTATGATCCCTGCATCTTTTGAGAAATGCAAGTCTGCAAATTAGACTAATTTTCTTTCTTCTGAGTTTCTCCAATTTCTTCACTCTCCGAGCTATATCCTCCCCATAGAGGCTAGTTAAATACTCTTTTAACTTTCCACGGCCACTATTTATACAAAAAACTTCAGTTGTTTCTACTCGTTTAGACCGTGTCGGTGCCGTTGGTACTGTAAGTCATTATGAGGGTCATATTGACTTTATGGTGGATAAATAATGTTACAAACGTCAATACAGGTGCACATCGGAAAATAGAAAACAAATAGAAAATGAAATAGCAAAATTATTAGAGAAGAATTTAATTTAAGAATCTTATAGCCCATTCGCTGCTCCAGTAACTCTGGCATATAAAAAAGAAGATGAAAAAAAAACAAGGTTATGTATAGATTTCAGAGAACTAAACAAAATTTTCGTCCCTCGGTCACAACCTTTTCCATTGATTGAGGATTTAATGATCAAAACTGTAAACTGTAAATATTTTTCAATTTTAGACATAAATTCCGCATTTTGGTTAATTCCTTTGAAAATTCAAGATAGATACAAAACTGCATTTGTTACACAAGAAGTTCATTTTCAATGGACGTGTCTCCCATTTGGATTAAGGACGGCTCTCGCAATTTTCCAAAGGATATTGAGCAACATCATAAGAAAATACAAACTCACTAGTTTTACGGTAAACTTTATAGACGACATATTAATTTTTTCAAAAACTTTTGAAGAACATATATTCCATCTATCAAGACCAAGGAGGCAATTCTAACTGAAGGTTTCAGATTAAAATTTTCGAAATGTACTTTTGCAAATAATTATGCCAAATATTTAGGTCCTATAATAGAAAACAATTCAATCAGACCTTTGAAAGATTATTTAACCGCAGTCAAAAACTTCCCAATTCCAGAAACAAAAAAGAATATACGTCAATTTTTAGGAAAAATATATTTTCATCATAAATTTTTACCACACAGTGCAATTATTCTGGATCCATTACACAATTTATCAAGGACAGATGTGAAGTTCATTTGGCCCACATAATGCCAGGAATCGTTTGAAAAAATAAAGGCCCTGCTATGTTCAGAACCACATCTAAATATTTTTGACCCCGAACTACCAATAGCCATTTACACTGACGCTAGTGTCAAAGGAGTGGGAGCGGTGCTGAAACAAGAAGATAAAAACGGGGACAGTAAGCCGGTTGCTCATTTTTAAAAAAAAATTAACAGAAGTTTTAAAAAGAAGAAGACAATATACCTAGAATGTCTAGCAATAAAAGAAGCTGTGAAATATTGGCAGCACTGGTTTATGGGAAAAGAATTTATAGTCTACTCAGATCATAAAGCATTAGAAAATGTGAACATCAAGGCTAGAACTGATGAGGAATTAGGTGATTTGACATATTATTTATCCCAATATAACTTCAAAATTAAATATAACCCTGGGAAATCAAACCAAGAAGCAGACTGTTTATGTCGAAATCCAGTTTTAGAATATTATGAAAATACTGACGACTTTTTAAAAGTAATAAATTTATTTAACCTAAAGGATATAACAAATGACCAACGTACAAATCCAGGCTTACAAAATGGAAAACTTTTGGAGAATAAAATTTACTATAAAAAGAGTAAAAGAAGAAAAAAAATCGTACTATCAGAGCAAAACTTTAATAAAAGATGTCCATTACACTTACTGCCACATCGGAAGAACACAACTAATAAATAAAATAGCAAAATTCTACTCTGCTAAAAATATCATCAAAAACATTAAAAAATTTGTGATGAATGTGAAATTTGTATAAAAAATAAATCAAGGAAGAAGCCAAACTACGGTCTAATGTCACATTTAGGTCCAGCAACACGCCCATTTGAAATTATATCCATTGATACCATTGGTGGATTTGGAGGATCTCGGTCGACCAAAAAATGTTTACATCTACTAATTGACCATATCACAAGATATGCCTATATTTTCACATCAAGAAATCAAAGTGCCAATGATTTCATAAAGCTAATAAAAAATGTGACGAAAGACTACAATATTGTTATGATATTAACGGACCAATATCCTGGTATAAATCCAAAGGAATTTAAAAAATTCCCGATGAAGGAGAATATAAAAATGATTTTTACTGCTGTGGATGCACCATTTTCAAGCGGACTTAATGAAAGGCTAAATCAAACTTTAGTCAATAAAATAAGATGTAAAATAAATGAAAGTTATAAGAAATCAGCATGGACTACTATAACACAGAAATGTGTTGAAAAATATAACGAAACAGATCACACGGTCACTATGTTTGCTCCGAAATACCTTTTGGAAGGCGAAAACGAGAATATTCTACCACTTGAATTGAAATCAAGATGTACATCGGAAGAACTAAAAAGAGATAAGAAACTTGCTCTTGAAAACGCTATAAAATCACATAATTATAATAAAAAAAAGTTTCGTCCTGCATAGGGAAGAATATTAACTGGAAGTTGGAGACAGAGTCTACGCGGAAAACGGAAATGGACTAAATAGGAAGAAATTAGAAGAATTGAGGATTGGTCCATACGAGATCTTTAGACGAGATTAGAAAGAATTGTTCTAAAGAAGATCTCAAATTCAATCTATGAAGTTGATACGGGCCACAGGAAAGCCAGAATCGAACATCTACCTCATTAAAAAGCTGTGTCCAGTGTTTGTTAATAAATGAACAATTACCTACATTCTCACTCACTATTGTTCCTCTCTAAGGGGGGAGATGTAAAGAAAACTGCCTCGTTAATATACGGAAGTTTTCTTAATTCTCTTCACAATCTTCTTGACCCAACAGCTGTTATAAATAAAAGATCCGAGAAGGAATAGTGTTGTTACCGTTTAATGTGTTGAGTTAATTGAAACCATTTAATTTTATAAGAAATACGAAGTAAAGGCATTGAATGCTGTTTCTTTGTTTTTTTCAGGTGAGGGAATGTATATTGTAAATAAATCTCTGTTCTTATCAGATAGCTGTTTCTTTGTTTTTTCAGAGAAACAATTCAGTCTTTAATTCTAAATTCAAAGGCATAAAACCATTATAAATCTATAAAATATCATTTATATATATATATATATATATATATATATATATATATATATATATATATATATATATATATATATATATATATTCACTTAATGCCAGAATACCATTTAGTTAATTTTTACTGACTGTTCCGAATCAAATTAATAATTTTGTGACAAAAGCTGATTTGAAGTATGGAAACTCATATTTCGGTTGAGGATAGGGCAATCAAGATCGACTCGTACCCAAATAATACTAATTAGGTAGAGGTGAGTCAATATTATAATAGAACTCTAACAAAAGTCAAATTATTTCCGGATTGTCTGTTCTATGGTAGACTATTGAACGAAAAGGGATGTTCGCAAAACATAACAACAGCTTCAAAACTTCAAACGTAGAGTATTTGCGGCTCGTTGGCCATATGTACCCCATCATCTATGTTAGATAATAATAGTGTTTGTTGTAAATGCGTAAACGGGCCTACATTTTAATACCGTTTTTTGTACGTAACTATTCACATAATAATTATTATTTAGACTGGTATACCTACTGAACCTAAAGATCCCGCCTTGGTAGTAAATTTGAAATCAGGTAAGCGTACATTCTGTTCGAATATTCGTGACTGTTAAGGGCACGTTAAGAGGGGTGGGGAGTGCTAAGTCGTAGATTGGATTTGTATTGGGCCAGCCAAAGCGGAGTTAGGTTAATAGGGATCTGGCGCAGACGGGATTGGACAAGATTACAAATATAAACAAGTTATGGCCAAGGGGATTGGATGGCCTGGCAATCTGTCTCCATGCTTATACTGGCTAATTCTCGACTGGAACGCGATTTGCATAGCCTGGAGGAACAACATTCAATCCTTAAAGCTAATGGTAGTTATTTAGGGAACCCTCTACGTTGGCCTGAACAGACCCGTTTTCATTAGGAAATTATTAGCTTAGTGGTCGAGCATCAGTTACCGCTATACCGTAATTGTGGTAGCTCACACCGTTCACTCCTTCCTTTGTCCCTTTCCGATATAAACAAATTTCATATCGCTACATCAGAATACCTTTCTCCTACTAAATTTTCTCAATAAGCATCTTTCTATCACCAAATTGGTTTTCATCTGCCAAATTTTTGTTAAATACATTTAAAGATTAGTTGAAATCCTTTAGGCGATGTGATCAGAAACTAAACAAGTTTAAAATAAAATCCATTTGAATGGTGTACATAGCAGTTCTTGCAGTATGCTAGAAAAATGTCTCAGAAATGATTTGTGGTGTCAACTTGTTGGCTATGGTAGTGCAAAATATCTGTTATTTTTATGTCACTTCGTATTTTTTTTTGTAACATTACTTGGGTCTTGCGTTCGTTGTGCATAGGGTGATTTGGTCTACATCAAGCGTATCCATCAGGTTTGCCCCTAAAAGCCTGGGTGAGCCCTGGAGGTCCTGGGACTATTACGGCAAATATTCCAAGTACGTGTTTTTTTCATTCCCATAATTCTTTCAATGCGGAGTGCTTTTTATAAAACGAGTGGGTTTCAGCGCCACTCGGAGAACATTATTTAAAGCACCCGTCTTTTTACCTTCAAACCGACTTGGTGGGGCCTATGATTGTAGTATTTGCTTCGGACCTTTTGTCCGACCCTCAGTTGGATTTTTACCACCGAGAGTCCGTTTTTGGTTATTGCTTTTCTAAGAGCTTCTGTTGATTAAAACTTCAAAAATGGCTAGCCTTTAAACTATAAATGCACATTCAATATGCATTTGAAATGTAATAATTCTAACTTTCAATGTGAAATCTGTTTTTTTATTTAATTTTTTGTTTATTTTTTAGGAATTCTTGTTGGTATTGCAAATTTTACCATAATCCTGTCGTCAATATTTTTCAAATAGATGGTAAAAAGAAAAAAGTCGCACAAAAAAAGTGACACTGTCAGGCCCATTAGGGATTCAAAGTTTTGTAATTTTACAGAAAGTTGGTAGGGGTGAGATTTCACGATAGATATTAGTAATCTAAAGGCCGGATTTCGTGCAGTCATAATTTTAAAAAGGTGCAATAAAAATTAGCCAAACGTGTAAAAACGTGCAATAAAAACAAAATCAAGTCAAGTCAAGCATGCAATTCAACCTTCTACTGTGTGAATAGGTGATGTGTAATTAAAAAAAATCAAATATTAAGTTAACATATTTATATAATTATTATAATATACATATGTGCTTACAAAAACTACAGAACATTAGTTTGCTAGGTATGATAATTAAAAAAAAATTAATAATATATATATATATATATATATATATATATATATATAAGTTAAGTGTCATAGCCGGGTAATAGTGGAGCTTAATCCTACTGAGAATATAAACAACTCCCAGATCTTATATAAGAAGGATTAAGTTATCAATAAAGTCAGTTATAACTCTGTGCGTTATCATTCTAAACCTTTCCTTTTTTTTTATTTAAAGTGTCTCGAACTCGTTAAGTGGTGCCGAAACCCGGGACACGGATTAGATTATAGAAAAGAAATTTTTTTCCGTTGTTCTATTTTTGTTTGTGGCGTTATTTTTTCGTTTGTGGTGAATAGTACTGAAGTGCGCCAACATGAATGACCAGGCTTCGAGCATCCTGAGGCCGGCGACCTTGACGCTAGATCCTCCACAGGCGGAACAGATGATCCCTGAACTTCAACCTCAGGTAACGTCCTCCTTAGCATTAGCGCGGGCAGACCTAGCGAGACAGGAAGCTAATAGAATTGCGCAAGAAACGAATGAATTAGAAAAAATGAAATTACGGAAGGCCAATGCGCAAGACATCAGGAGAGAAATTTCTGATTTGGATAAATTCAACGGCGATGTCGGGGAACTCAATCATTTTATCAAAGGTGGAGACGGGATCATGGCAGGCATTCAATCCCAGGTGGCAGCGGATTTTCTAGAAGAACTGGATGCCAAAAGGTTGCGAGTGGCCCTGGCACGGCGTGTCCGGAGAAGCGTACTGAACTTAATTCAGGCCGATGAGGAGACTGAATGGGCAGTGATTAAAGAAAGGTTGAAGAAGGCGTATGGAGGAGGGAGATGGACGATCGAGGAGGATATTTTTCAAATGTTCTGTGAACGGAGGCAGAGCCGACAGACACCGGGCCAATACGCTGCAGTCATGCTGGAGCGGTATCAGAAACTCAACGCGAAAATGAGAGAGATCGTCTCAGCAGAAGAGACAGACGCACGAATGCTATTTCTATCCACGATCTGGAAGGTGCAGTTGGCAAGGCAGTTGGGGAAAAAGGAAGGATTCCCTGCCGAGAAAACGTTCCTAGAATGCGCCCAGAACCTTGTGGATACAGGTGCCCGAGAAGAGGAGAGTTACAGGATGGAGGTAGATGAGCTTGAGTGGACAAGGGTCTCAGTGAATCGACCGAGAATCTTCGGGACGCCAGGAAGAAAAACAAGCGCCAGAGAAAAACCGTTCACGACCGAAAAAAGAAATTGGCAGCCGAAGTCAAGGAATGGGCCCAGGAAGGATGAAAGGAAGTGCCACGGGTGTGGCAAGGCGGGTCATCTGGTAGCAAAATGCCCACGGTCCAGATGTTACGAGTGCGGGATGGAAGGACATTTTGCCAGGCAATGCCCGTACATCTTTCGCAGGAAGGAAGGACAGCAAGTAGAACCGATGGAGGTGAATGCACAAGAGGTACGGAAAAGGAGGTACGCGGCCAGACGAGGCGGGTCCCCAAGGGACACATCTAGTGTCTCGGGATCATCAGAGACGGAGGAGGAACCAGGCAGCAGTGGCGAGGGCAGCGTGAGCAGCGGCTGGAATCGGCAACAACGAGACGGAAGCAGGCGGCCGTATGAGGAGGGTGCTCGCAGAGTGGCGACCGGGCTTGCGTGATAAACAACTTAGAAGGTAAGCTGAAAAATTGGTTGCCTATAATTAAGACGTACGGTGAAGTGAAGTGCCTTGTTGACACAGGGAGTTCGAGTACCTTGTTGTCAAAACAAGCAGCGGAGAAATTGTGTGGTAAAGGGGAGGCACTTCAGATCAGGAGATGCAAATGTAGGCTGTTAACCTTGGGAAGACCATGTAGAGTGATGGGCGAAACGGATATGGGATTGAGCGAGTGGGGGAAAACGGGAGCGCCCCTGCAAGTACATGTCGTAGAGAGTTTGCCCAGGGAGTCCCAGGCCATAGTTGGGTGCGACCTGTTGGAGAGGGTGGGCGCGAAGGTGGAAAATAAACGAGGTAAGTGGTTCGTTACGTTAGGGGGTCGGGCGGTCCTACACGGGGCATCGGGCGGTGCGAGGTTCTCGGGTGGGAGCTGTGACTAGGGTAGTTGAGTGGAGGAGTTTATTACTGAAAGAATTCCGGGACATCTTTTATAAGGAAGGGGGAGTATTAGGTGTCACGGGAAGGACGGTCCACGAAATTCCTCTAAAACAGGAGAAGACCACGTACGTGAAGGAGAAGCGGTATCCCCAGGCGCTGAGACAGCACATCCGGGCAGAATTAGAGGAGTTAAAACGTCAGGGGATCATTGTCGACAGCTCGTCCCCGTTCAATAGCCCTCTGTGGGCGGTAAGGAAGAAAAGTGTGGCAGGGGAAGAGAAATATAGGGTGGTCGTGGACTTCCGTCAGCTCAACGAGAATACAAAGGACGAAGCTTATCCAATTCCCCGATTTGACGATATCATAGATCGACTGAGCGGTGCGGTAATATTTAGCACATTAGATTTGAAAGCAGGGTATCACCAAATCAGACTGCATCCCCGGGATCAGGCGAAAACAGCCTTCACATTCGAACGGGGACATTATGAATTCACGAGAATGCCGTTTGGACTTAAGAATGCGCCCCTCACGTTCCAGCGGCTGATGGACGAATTCCTCAGGGGGGTAGATGAGGGGATTTGCCAGGTTTATATGGATGACCTTCTAGTGTTTAGCAAATCGGAGGACGAACACGTGCAACACCTTCGGCAGGTCTTCAAAAGGGTTCGCGAATTCGGGCTGAAACTGTCTCCAGAGAAGTCCGTGTTGGGTCGAACTGAGATAAATTTTTTAGGGCACACGGTGTCTCGGGAAGGAGTTAGGCCGGACAAGTCCAAGGTGGAAGCGATCACCAAGATGGCGATAACCCGGGACGTGAAAGGCATCAGAAGGCTTCTGGGGGCCCTTAATTATTATAGGCGTTTTGTTCCGGGCATGGCGCGGTACCTGGTGCCTATCAATAACTTGTTGAAAAAGGGAGCGCGAGTAGTTGTCACGCCGGTCATGGAGGACAACCTGAAGAAATGTCTGGAGCATCTGACGGGGGAACCGGTGCTAGCGTTCCCAGATTTTGCTAAGCAGTTCATTGTGACTACCGATGCCAGCGAGTACGCCTTAGGGGCGGTCTTGTCTCAGGGACATGACCAGGGGGACCGGCCTATAGCATACGCGAGCAGGAGATTGTCCGAGGCTGAAGCCAGATATAGTGCGTTGGAGAGGGAGCTACTAGGCATAGTTTGGGCGGTCGACCATTTCAGACCATATTTGTTTGGCAGAAGATTCCGGGTCCAGACGGATCACCGGCCGTTACAGTGGGTAGGCCAGCTAAAGGAGTCATCCGCTCGAGTGGCTCGCTGGAAGGAGAAGCTCAGCCAGTACTCCATGGATGTCGTCTACAAACCGGGGAAGGAAAATGTAGTCGCCGATTGGCTGTCGCGGGCACTCATGGTGAATGCTATAGAAGAGCATGTCGCAGGTCCATCAGGAGATATCCGGCAGTTTCTGCAGGACTGGTCGCCGGGGAGCGAAGGAGAACGGTCCATCACGGAAGCGGGAAGAGAGGAGGTATCGTCCGACAGAGAGAGCTCTACGGACGAGAGACCGGAGGATTTGGAAGAAATTGATGAAATCGTGAACGACAAACCGAGGCAGATCATCTGGAAGACAAAGACGTCAGGCATGCTGTCCATCTGGCATGCTGAGTATCTGCGTTACGGGCGGTCGCGCATCAATGTCATCTCGTCCCAACCAGGGGTGCGATTGGACCTCGTCTGTAAAGCCCTCAAGGACGCTTCTAAGCCGGGACACACACACCATCTTTACGTGGGTAACGCGGTAATCTGGGACAATATCCGACAGGTGTGGAAAACGGATCAAATCCCGGATCGCGTTTTCATCCGGTGCAGGATCATGGTCGAGACTATCAGGGACGGCGGCCGACAGAAGGAAGTAACCGGGGCCTATCACGTGGGCAAAACCAATCATAGAGGGGTTAATGAGACGCTACAGGCGCTGAGGAGGCGATATTATTGGTCGGGAATGCGGCGGACAATCCAGGAAGTTATAGGGACATGCGAGATCTGCATGGTTACGAAGTATGACAGCCACCCACCGCAGGCCGTACAGGAAGAAACACCCACGGGGGATCGACCACTCCGAGATCTGCAAGTGGACACGTTCACCTGGAAGGGTTTTACGTGGCTCACGACCATCGACGTTTTCAGCAAGATCGCCATGGCTCACCTGATCCATTCCAAGGAAGCAGAGTCGGTGCTATTAGCCCTCCGGACATGGTTTATGTTTTATGGGGTACCTGATACCATAACGTCCGATAAAGGGAGGGAGTTCGACAACGCGGTGGTGAGCGAGGAAGCGCGTAAGTTGGAGGTCGCGTGGCGGTTCAACACTCCGGGACACCCGAAGGGTAGGGGAGGGGTAGAGCGGTTGCATAGCACGCTTAGCGACCACCTCAGGGTCTACCATGTCGAGCAGGGGTTGACACCGGACGTAGCAATGCGGAAAGCGGTTGCGGCGTACAACCATTCTGTCCATTCCGTAACGGGGTTCTCTCCGTTTGAAGTGTTGTTTGGGGTTCGCGGGCCTAGTCGGGATCTCGAGGGTACGGTTGGAAGTACCGCCGCAACGCGCGACATCGTCGCGAACCACGTGCGGGTTCGAGAGGCGTGGGAAAAGGCGCGAAGGCTGATCGTGAGGGAAAAACGGACCAGAGTTGCTAGGGAAAACGCGAGAGTCCGAGACTGCTCGGGAGAACTCAAAATTGGGGCTATAGTCTACAGGCGAATTGGGTCTAATAGGGGCAAGGAGCCACGGCGATACGAGGGGCCATTCCGTGTTGTAGTCATTCGGGAACACAACACAGTCACCATCGAAAGTGTAGGGGACCCCAGGAGGCGGCGGACGGTCCATATTGAACAGCTGAAATTTCCTCTGGGGTCTGGAGTGCCTTCGCCTACTCCAGTGGAGTGTTAAATTGTGAGGAACAAGAAAGTGTTTGTACTTCTATCAGTGTAAAATTTTGTTTTAAATTATTATTGGTAGCTATTTTGTTTTTCCTTTTTTCTCCTATCTGTGTGGAGGACATCAACCAGTAGGGAGTAGTTCTGGTTGTTTTGTTATTCCTTGTTGCTGTATCTTACTTTTGTTATTGTACAATTGTATGGTGTTTATTTGTATATATCGAAATTGTGTGTGTCTGGGAGCTGTAGGGTGTACAGGAGCCAGCTCTGCTACTCACCTGGACTGGTCCTTCCTTTAGTTTCCAAAAGTGTCTGGAAACTGGAGGGGGGGAGTTAAGTGTCATAGCCGGGTAATAGTGGAGCTTAATCCTACTGAGAATATAAACAACTCCCAGATCTTATATAAGAAGGATTAAGTTATCAATAAAGTCAGTTATAACCGATCTCTCTGTGCGTTATCATTCTAAACCTTTCCTTTTTTTTTTATTTAAAGTGTCTCGAACTCGTTAAGTTATATATATATATATATATATATATATATAGCTTTTATAGTTCCAGGAACAAAATATATAAAAAAAGGAAAATAAAGATGAAACAACTCGCACGAGAACTGGTTTAATACTGAATTTATTGCCATCTTGAACCTCTATTTATAGATTCTAACAGCAATTTACAATGCCAGCTTGATATTAACGACTATGCGATCATCGTCTTGTCTTAACTTATATATATATATATATATATATATATATATATATATATATATATTGCTATATATTGTCGGCACTGATGCGGGCGGTAAACATGAAAGGGAATATTTTTTGGATTGGACAAAGAACAGACCTTTTGGCCCCCTTATGGAGTTTTATGGTCCAAGATGGTAGGGAAAGAAGAAAAGGGGAGGCCGGCAATACTAGGCTCTGGAGACGTACTGCAAGGAGGAGAGATTTTGCAGAAGATGTAGAGTCCCGGAGGCGACAAGAAGAAGACCAACCTGTAACCCACTCTAGCTCTGTTCACAGATAAGTTTAATAATTTCCTGTAAGGCATGTTATGGCAATCCTTTTTATATATTTAAAATCAGAATCATTGGACATTGAACAGCTGCCCAAAATTTAAATACTTGGGTACATGGATATCTACAGAAGGTACGTGCGAAGAAGATATTTTACAAAAAGTACAAAAGGGAAAGAAACTGATTGGTATTTTGAATTCCTTACTGTGGAGTAACGAAGTGACAGTGAAGACCAAGAAGCGGATACATAAATCCATTATAGAAGGCACTGTCTTATACGGTTCAGAAACATGGACAATAAAAAAGAATGAAGAAAGAAAACTGCTAGCCTTAGAAATGGACTTCTGGAGAAGAAGTAGCAGGATCTCAAAGCTTGACCACGTCCCGAACGCTGAAATAAGAAGGACAGTTAACCAAGAAAAGACAATGCTTTACTCCATAGAAACCAAACAGCTCAGTTGGTATGGGCATGTCATGAGGATGCGAGATGACCAATGGCCCAAACGCATGCTTGAGTTCACTCCAGAAGAGAGAAGAAAGAGAGGACAACCAAAGAAGCAATGAATGGAGGCGGTGTATGCAGGTGTATAGAACTCCAAATATGAAAAACAAGTAATCGTCACTATTTGGTCCCAACCCGATATTAAAGAAGAACAAATGTGCCGGGTGCTGAAGAACGCATCAAAAGCAGGCGCAATCCACTACCTTTACGTTGGAAACGCGATGATTTGGGGTAAGATCCGAAACTTGTGGAGGACCAAGAAAATAGGATAAGATCGATCAATTATCCGATGCTGTCTTATGGTCGAAACGATTTGTGATGCCGAACAACAAAAGGAGATGACAATCGCATATTACCAAGGAAATACAAACCACCGAGGGATTAATGAAACAATGGCGGCGTTGAAGCGGATATATTATTGGGTACTAATGCGAAAAACAATTGAAGAGGTGATATGCGAATGCCAAATTTGTAATACCACGAAGTATGTTCGTCACCCCCCAGTAGGGATACAAACAGAGACATGTACACCTAAGGTACCTTTAATCAAACTCCAGGTCGACTCTTTTACGTGGTGGGGATTCAAATGGGTGACAGTTTTGGACACCTTCAGCAAGATAGCCATCACCCGATGAAGGAGAAATCAGCGGCAGCGGCCAGTAGAGCCCTACAAACGTGGTTTTAGTGTTATAGAGTGCCTGATAAGATTTCCTCAGACGGGGGTAGGCAATTTGACAATACCCAGCTTAGGAAAGAGATGAAAGATCTAGGCGTTGCCTGGCATTGGGATACGCCGGGGCAACTCAATTCTTGCTCAGGATTCAATGAAAATTCGATTCTTATCCGAATCAAGGAAAGGAGATTAAAATAATATAAATTTTATATTGCACGAAATTGCACATTTTTTGGGTTTCTGCACAAATTTACCCATTTTAGGTTTTCATTGCACGAAAGTGCACTTTTTGATATTTCATTAAAGATATTGAATTTTTTACTATAGAGAATAGTTGTGATTTATTTTGAAATCATCAACAATGATATGTACCTGTTTAATTTTCCAAGAAAGAAAAAAATGACTCATGGTTTCCAAATATTTATTCGAACTCATTAAGGAAATGGTATAATGTCGAACAACGTTTCCTTTGTATTAACTTTTTTAGAAGTTCTAATTTGATTTAACCCAACTTCCAACCAAACTCTTTTATTTTCATTTCATTTTAAAGGTGAGGTTAGTTCGGTAAACAAGTACAATAGTGAAAATGCCAACCAATCTTCAAAAATCAAAATTTTGATAAAACCATAACGAGAATTGAAATCAGACGGAAAAACAATTGTTTGTTCTTCTTGCAATAAATCAATTGGTTCCGATCGAAAATCTCAAGTGGATGCTCATTGCAACTCAAGTAAGTCCTTCTATCTTTTCATAAGTAGCACACGATAGCATTTGACTATTCCCAATATCTTTTTATTTTTGCAGGTGGCCACATACAGTTAACTGCAGCATAAAAATCCAAGCGAGCTCCAATTCAACTGTTACTCACACAAAGCTGCTCATCATTAGACAACAAACGAACATTTTTTTCCGATTTATGTTACGCCATAGCTTTCAATATTCCATTCAATAAACTGCAGTCCAAGTCTTTTTTTCTAAAATGCACAAAACAAAACATTCCTGACCTGTGAAATGCATCCTAAGAAAAAATTATCTCAACAAAGATATTACAGAGTTTTGGTCGCACAAGTCATAAATATACACTCAACAACAACTACCACTACTTGGCCACGCCTTCCGGCTCGAGATGAGAAACTCAATGAGGAATTCGAAGTTCTTCTAGATAGACAGTACGTACTCTGGACGGATAATTCACATCCCGAATTGTGAATCAATTATTCTCCCTGACAGCAATAATTTTATAGGATCCTTCGTACCTCGCTGCTGTTTTCGTCCGAACCGTCCTTAACCTGCGGATACTATGGTCCCCAGAGGTAACGGCCCCTTCGTGTAAACACTAGCCCCATTATTAGCTTTGAGCACCCTGGCTTCCTTCTCCCGATGTAACTTCACGCCTACTCGCTCCCATGTTGACTGACGCTGCATAAGTGTCAGAGAAATCTGAGTTTTGAGCTCATTATTATTGATTGTAAACAAATCTCCCCTATCAAGACGCGTTTGCCCCAAAACAATCGCTACAGGAGACAATCCCGTCGTTGAGTGTATCGTGTTGTTATACGCTTTTACCGCTCGCGGCACGGCTTCGTATGGTTCTAGTTTCCTTCCCAATTTGAGTAACCGGAGGTGCACCCCCAGGGTATTGGGAAGCCGTTCGACCGCACCTCTGCCCTTAACGTGATGTGGGGTATTGAAGCGCCAACTGATCCCTAACACTCGGCTTTCCTCCCGAATCAGAGCGTTGTCGAATTCACGGCCAGAATCTGAAACAATCTCCGCTGGTACCCCATAAGTCGCATACCATTGAAGAAACCCCATCCCATACTGCGCCCGGAGTTTTCCCCTTAACAGGGTACGCCATTGTCTGTTTGTTAAAGGTATCAATTACCGTGAGCCATGACTGTTCCTCGTTGGAGTAGAGGTCAATCTGTACCGTTCTAAGAGGTTCCAAAGGATTGGGTGTAACTACTTGCGTCGCTACCGGAGGTTGCCTATCGTGCTTAACCCTTTGACAAACTGAACATTGCCTTATATGTTCCTTTACAGTTCGACTCATATTTTTCCAAAAATATAAAGATTTGAGCGCACGCATGGTCTTTTTAATTCCACGGTGATTCGTTTTACCCTTGTTATGGTCGATAACGATTTGTCGTTGTACGGAAGGGTCGGAAATCGTCTCAACATGCCGTAAGCACTGCGTCAACGAGTACACCACCTCAATCCTCTCCTGTCATCACAACCGTTTTAATTTCTCGGCAATGACCGTGTTCCCTACGTAGACGTAGCAACTACAACCCGGAAAGCCAAATTCCGTGAAAATAAGCTCAACTTCGGTAATATTCTTCCTTCAAAGTAACCGCGGATTTTTCGAACTCATAAAGAAGAAAACTACGGACAGTTTTACAACTCTAAATTTTGTATTTCTGGAAAGAAAACACGAAGTGATTATACATACAACTACAAACATCAACAACAACCACTTAATAACAAGCATCGTCCCAGAAAAGATTTCATTTTTAAAGAATCTAATTCAAGTGGTAGTTCTAAATGATAAATTACCGTATAAATGTCATGTATGTAAATGTAAATCAAATATTGAAAAGTAAAAAGAGACCTTACATAAATGTTAAGACCGTGGAAAAATTCCAACGAAAAGCCCTATAGTCTCCAAACTAAAACAGGAATTGAAATTATCTGTCAGATGTTTATAATTGATTTATAATAGACTCTTAGAAATATTTTATTCCATTTAATGAGTCTTGTTATTCTTGTAGATACATCACTGATTATTAAACAATGATTTGAGGTGACGGTAACAACAAACTAACCTTTTTTAGATGATCAACCTAAGTACAACAAAATCCGTAACGATTATTAGAAAAGAGAGAGCTCGTTCTTCCAGAGAAGTTTATACTGTCTATGTTAGGTGATTGCCATTGTGATTGTATAGGTGGATGCGGGCGCCCTTATTACCCACCACCCTAGAGGTTATCTTTATACCTCTTCTAGTTCAGATCTTTCACATTTCAGCAACTTTTCTAACCACCCTATTTAATTTTATGCGTCAAACATAATAACTTCAGGGTGCATACCTGATTACAATATTAAAAAACGTATATAAATCACATTAATTGGGATAAATGATAGCTATATTCTTTAACAATGATGAAAGAATATTATTTGAATAAAAATATATTCTGTGTCGCATCCTTGGAAATTATATATATGTATTTTTGGTTTGGTTTTTCTTTCGGCTCTAGAGATCTCGAAGATCTTTCGCCAAGTGTGGTCCAAGGATTATGACTGTTCAGGGTCAGCCTGCGCACGAGTACTTATCTTTCGCCGATGCACACCGTCCATCAGTAGCCGGGATTATAATTCATAACCCTTAGGTTTTGCAAGCGTGTTAACCCGCTCGGCCACCCCGACCTCTTAAAAAAATAAACAAAATGACGTTATTTTTCTTATCATATATTAAAAAATATTGAAAGTTCAGAAATTTAAAAATATATAATTTAATTGATATAGTTGATAAAATATAATTTAATTGATGGCATCAATCTTCAGGGTGCTTTTAATTAAATTTATTATTTTCAAAGCCGACATTTCGGCTCTAACAGGTGTACCATCATCAGGGCTGAAATCAAACATGAGATAAGAGTTAAACCAAGGGGAAACAAATAATATAATTTTTTTTTCTCCAAGCTGATGTTATCTATGCAGATGATAAGGGGTAAATAATAAATGTGAATTAAAAACAACAGACCACTGCGGTATTTGAGTAAAATGGGTATACTAAAAACAAAAGTACCAAGTTACTCACGGGTAGAAATCTCGAATTGAGTCTAAAAGACAAAGGAAAAAGGTAAAGGGTAGGAGAAATGCGGCGAAAGAGGGAATATTAACCGAAAAACTTTTTGCTCCTGGCATTTTTATTCTAGAAACATAAATATGTAGAAAATACTAGAGAGGAAGATTGTGAAATCCCTTTTGTGTCTGTGAAAGGATCAAGGAATTAGAATGTTCTGCTAATTTTGAGGCAAACCTACAGTATATTGGCAAAGGCCTTTAAAATAAACAAATTGCTTTAAATCATCGGTAAATAAAGTTATAAAGAATTTAATAATAGTAATAATAGCTCATTCTTCTTCTATCATGGAGCTCGGCCTAAAGAGTCCGGCCTTTAGAATTACATCCAAAAAGAACGAGCCAGGGGATTTTGTCTTCTTCCGTGCACCATCTGCAACGGGATTCTACTTCGAATCCCAGCACCGTCTGCTTCCTGAGTTTGCAATCCGGTCAAGAGGAGTTAAATCAAGTATAGTTTCAAGTGAAGCGGTAGGGGTGGTTCTCATGGCCCCAGTGATCATGATGCACCCAAGCCGCTGCACCTTCTCTAACTTCAGCCTATTTCGTTGGACAACAGCTCTGTGCCACTAGGCTCTTCCCTTTTGTTAGTAAATGGTACAATGACTGTTTTATTTGGGTTGATATTCAAGCCAACTTTCGTGCACCATCCACCATCCTGAGTGCCGCTGCCATCAACTCCGAGATAGTCCTCTGATCAAAACCTTTGAAGATAATTGCTATGTCATCCGCATAGCCTATCTATCCGCCTCATTCAGGAGGTGTTGCAGTTCATCCACTACCAAGTGCCATCGTAGTGGGGAAAGAACCCCTCCTTGAAGGCAGCCTGTAGCCTTAACGTTTTGGTCATATTTACCCATATTGTCCTGAATAATCCTATACATTATCATGGCAATCACCCATTTCGTAATGTTTGGTTTAAATACCCTTCAATATCTAAAATGCTTCGAGCACAATTTGTTTCCAGTGCGGAGCATCTTCCACATTTTCCACCACTGCATGCAGCGCAGTGTCGCAGGATTTGACCTCTCTATATGCATGTTGATGCATCATCACTGATCCATCTTTGAGATGCTTGTCCTTAATAAATCTATCAAGAATCTTCTCCATTGTCTTCAGCAAAAATGTGGAAAGACAAATGGGGTGATATGAATTATGTTCATCATATGTTTCCTTCTCTGAATTGGGAATAAATGTGACCTGAAGCTCTTTCCAGGCTTATGGAATGTAACTATAGGCCAGACAGCCCTGAAATAGAGAAGAAAGCCTGCCAATGATAATTTCGATTCCCTCTTTTAACATGACAGGATAAATTCCGACAAAACCCGGGGTTTTGTACGGCTTGAAACTTTTAACTGCCCATTTTATGGCGCACAGTGGAACGAATCAACCCATTTATTGGACATTGGACTAATTCTCTAATGACTAAATTTTTCCTTTATTTTGATCTTAACTTATAATTTATACAGCTTCTCAACAAAATCCATAGATAAATTAATTGTGGAATCAAATCAAATGGAAAAATCTGAATTGAAATATAAATTTTTCTAAAAAGTCTCATATTTTTAAAGCAATCCACTGTTTGAGGTAATGCCTTAAATTAATCGTGCACCTACTGGAAAACAACTTACTCATACGATATTTTAGACAAATAAAACTTGGGATTATTTCAAACGTCTGGGATTTTTTGGTGAAAATTGGGGGATAAAACTAAAAACATTAATTGCGAAAATCGCTTAAAATCCCCTAAAAAACTAACTTCACAGTAAATAACTAGAATGTTTGAAGTTTTTTTCCATTTGTCGGATTCTGCTACTAGGTGCTTTTTTTCCGAGAAAATAATTTTTTATTTTTTTTTCTGGGCCTTGAGAATTAATTTAAAATAATTTCTGTTGATATTGGCGTCTACTTTACGCAAGTTTTCTTTTTTTACACTCATTTATACGAATAGTATTATTAACAATGAAACTCAGTTTGTGTGTGGTATTAGAACGACATAGGTGCAATGGTTCCTACAACAAATCGTCAAGTTTTTCAATAAAATCATATAAGTTAGAAAGATTATGGCCTATTATATATATATATATATATATATATATATATATATATCCATGATTAATGCATTGGAAGCATGGATTAATGCGTTTGGACTGGAACAAATTAAAAATACCGCAAAGTTCTGCTTACGAGAAATATTAAGAAAATTCAGTGGTAGCTTGTACTCTCCCTGGATTTCGTCCCACACGTTATATCAATTATTTTCTCGAGAAGCATGAAATCTGGTTGAATTTGGGTTTCATTGTTCCTGAAGATGTTAGCCAGGACCTACCTTCATCGTCATCATCAACAGCCGCAAGTATGCCATCTCGTTCTCAGTCATTCAAACTGAAAAAAAGATTCAGAAACTGATGACAATTCGGATCCTTTAATTTCGACTCTTAGACCGAAAATAATAAACATTAAACATGATTTAGTACCAGAAGCACAATCACTTATTGTTACTTAGAAATTAGAAAAAAAAATCCCAATTAAAAGTAAGTTGTTAATTTTGGTTTAATTGTGATCGTTATTTAAATAAAACAATTTTATATAGGCACCTTACATCTATTATAATTTTGATGTATCAATTATACCTAGTATATTGACTAACAAAAGTAATTATCAATTATTATATTAATTTTGTTCAATGGTTAAATTTTTTGGTTTGTTACTTTTGGTTTGTTAACTTTATTTAATACCTATGTAATATCTTTCTATCCATAGAATACTGTATTTTACCTATTCTCGTAGTATATAGGTACAATAAATGGTACAATGATGATAATAAATTATCTAACATCGAAATATCAAATCGATAATTTTTACAGGTTTCCCCTAAAATATCTGATCCTGTTTATCATATAATTAAATAGTCCATTCAAAAAGCTTTAAAACCGTACCAATAGCCTCATTCTAGGAGAACCAGAAGCGGAGATATTAATGGATGTCCAGTCCTCCCTAACGCTCGTTCCAATGTGTGGCGCCGGTTTTGAAGATTTCCCGGACTGATGTCCAATCCGGTAAGCACCTGTCCTACGGGAGGAACACTTTCATGTCCGATGTTTCAAGCTTACTCTCTGGGAAGTAACATGCCATTCCAGCATAGCAGTTATAGTTTCTTTGATGTTCATGGGATCCCCATTTGGCTTCGTAAGGGAGCCCACGGTATTACATTAGTTAATAGAAAGTATTTAATTCATGCGGAGGCATGTGTTGGTATTGTTAATTTCCTGACAGAACTGTCTCCATGAGTTCCGTTTGCTTTCCTAATCAGGTTTATATTTAGTTAGAGCGTGTCTATATTCGATCCATTCGCCAGGCCTTTTTGCTTCATTGAAAAGTATTTTGATTCTAGATTTTGACTTCTCTAACTGCAAATTCCACCAGGGTGCATTGCAGGTTGACCCTTTAGTGGTTGTTCTATAAGTGCTTCAGTGAGCAGTTCGTTTAATAGCTCCAGCTGGTAAGTTTTAGAAGCCACACGGGGGTATTCTTTAATCAAGGTTAGACCTAAAGCCTTCCCAGTCTGTATTTCTGGGGTTTCTATATGTTGCAGACCCTGAGGTTGTGACCTCAAGTTCTACCTTAATATACGTGTGATCAAAGCTGGAAAAATCTTTCGAGGCATGAGGTTTGTAATGTTTATCAGCCTAGTTGACCTGAAACTCATGGTGAGGCCTATGGCTTCTTGTTGAGATTTCCAAGGCAGGCGAGTTACCTTTGTTTACTATGTTTAGGTTATTTGCTAGTAAACATTCTAGAAGGGACTCACCTCTACTGTTGGGGTTGCTGCAACCACAGATGTTGTATTGAGCATTGGCATCCGCCCCTATAATTCCTATCGTTTCCTGCTCCTTGAGACCAACTATTCTTTCAAGTCAGGTCAATGGGACTTGTTCCTCATAGGGTAAGTAAAGTGAGACCAAGACAACCTCCTGGCCTCCGAAATCGGTCGTTACTGCTAGTGAATCTCTGGAACAAAAGGACCTCGTTGAAAAACAATTTAATTCTATTTTGGCAAAAATGCAGGCTTTGCGCCTTGGGTAGTTAGCTTGAATTAGTTTATATCCTTTCAGGCACAGTCCCGCAATCCTGTTTTTTTTTATAAATCCGTATCGTATTTAGTAGTATATAGTTATATTGTAGTAACCACTCGTAAAATTTCGCTTCGAGGGCCTTCTAGATCTCCTTTATATGCCTTTCCAATCTCATCTGATGAACTCACTTTTTATATCAACTTCCTGAAACTCTTCAAAATTTCCTTTCTTCTGCTTTACCCATTCTATGAGACTCTATTCTATATGATAAATTTTACCTTTCTTACATTTCCCCTACTGACCCTTTATCTGCTCTAATAAAATTATAAAGTAATGCATCTGGTCCATATAGCAGTAAAATTTAATGAATATATAATATATGCCAGTAAAATGAAAAAAAATATGCTTTCGGTTTTGCTAAAGCCGGAAGCATAGTTCTATCGGTTCTGATTTTCATCTACAACCTTTCCCTCCATGACTCAATATTCCCTCTTCATATAAAAAAAATACTTAGTCCATTCTTCTGAAAAAAGTCTAACCCTTTTTCTCCTTTTGAAAGCCACTTGAATGATTCCTTGATCAATCCAATCAAGTTGATCCTCCCAAATCTGGTTTTATATCGGGCAATCCGCAATCTGCTTTCACTAAATTTACAAATGATATGTATCATTTGTAGATTTTTTCATACTCCGTGACTTCTCCAAAAGCCTTTGAATCCATTAACCATTCTATAGTGTTTCTAAAATTAAAATCATTACCCTTTTCTAATAATTCTATTGTTTGGCTTCAATCCTCTTTCTAAACGAACCAAAGTAGTTTCTATACCAAAACAAGAGACATCTTCATATCTTACCCAGTCTTCAGGAGTTTCCAAAGCTTTAATATATTCCATCTCCTTTTCAACTCCACCTCAACGAACTCTATAAATCAAATCGCTATTCCTCCCACCATCTTTATACAGATAATTTTCAAATTTATAATATTTATCTTTTTCTCCTTCTGCGTTATGTGCGGTTTTATCATTACTCAAAAAGACTAGATCGGATCAGTGCACCGGCAGATTTAAATGGGCTAACATTAAATGCTTCTGAGATTGAGCTCATTGCGATTGGTTACAAACCCCTCCAGAAATTCAATGATAACTTTTCTAACCTATAACCCCATGTCCAACCCATTACATTCAAAGTAAAAACTTTGAGCTACCCATCTATAGAATAACCATAAATCCCAAATCAACCTCTCTCTGAGCTATTTTATTATAGCCGTGTAGTATAATATGGCCTCTGGGGAAGTCTCAGGAGAAGATGACTTCTTAAGGAGAATTATCAATGGTTTTCTAGGATTTGTAAAAAGGACTACGAAACATTCCCCGTTTTCACATCATTAAACTGAGTTATAATGGTTCTTCCCCTCGTTTCACAAATATACTTATATTTCTGGCTCGAAAGGTAGTTTTTCCTTACGCTACTACTGACACCTAGTCCCACGGACCACTTGATTTAGAAAATCTTCAATAAATTATTATTATTCGGCGCTACGACCCTTGTAGTCGAGTCTTGGCCTGCTCCAGTATCGACCGCCAGTTCTCTCTGTCAAGTATTGCTACCCTCCAATTGCGGACACCCAATACGGTCCGGGCGTCCGAAGCTACGCAGTCCTCCCACCAAAGCGTGGTCGGCCTGCTCTTCTTACACCATACATTCGCTCCTTGAGGACTTTGGCTGGGATTTCACCCTGCCCCATCCTAATCACATGTCCGGCCCCGCTCAGTCTTGCTATATTGTTGGACCGACGCCTCCACTCTCCATCCACCAAAACTGGATCATATATTCTCCTGAGGACCCTCCTTTTGAATCTCAATAGTGAGAGTTCGTGTGCTCCAGGGTCCAGTTTTCTGAGGCATATGTGAGAACTGGTCGGATGAGAGTTTTGTACAGCCTTATCTTAGAGGATTTGGACAGGAGACCACCACGTAGATGCTTCTGGAGAACAAAATAGCAGCGATTAGCGGTTATAATCCGCTTCTCGACTTCTGCCCCAATATCATTTTGTTGGTTCACCTGGGATCCAAGGTACACAAATTCCTCAACTCTATCCACATTCTGCCCGTCAACTTGGATATGGTTTTCAAGGTTTATTTGTTGAAAGTGTATGCACATGTACTTCGTTTGCAGTAGTTGACGATAAGTCCCATCCTTCTCTTAGTGCGATAAATGCTTCCTTGACTGATTCCTTGACCTTCAATAAATACAAAATAAAATAGTTAAACATTCTTTTTACTTTTTAATTACATACATAAAGCCTCTTGCATTTCCCATAGCCCACGAATATATGATATTTTTTAATTGTTTATAAAAATAGGTACCAAAAGGTCCCAGGGACCCTGTATCTGTACTTCAGGGTTCATGTCATTATCTTTACATACAAAAATTTATAAATATTTTATAATGTTTTAAGTGGAGGGGCATAAACATCTTCGATTTAAATTCCATGCTTATATTCAACAGAGTTAACGTTAACGCAATCACACCAACATCATGACATTTTTTTAAATTTTAATATTCTCATGTTTTATTATTATTCAAATAAGATATAAGCTAACTACTTATTCCTGGGGATGTAAAAATGTTTGGTGAAGTAATCATGCTATTAACCATAAAACGTCGAGAAAGAAAACTTAAGTAATGTATTATAAAATAATCATGAATTATAAATAATAAGCGAAAAAATTGTAAAATATGAAAATTGATGTAAAATTATATGAATATAAAAATTGATGTAAAATTATAAAATAATGAATTTTTGATGTAATATACTTTTATATAATACAACATAAAAAATTAATCATTTATTTTATGAAAACACTAAATGATTCTATTGTGATTGATTGGTTTATAGTGTGGTTGGAGCCTGTTGATGCCGTCCTTGGGAGAGGGGCGGAACTTCCTTGTAACATCGAACCTAGCCACAGAGAAGACAGGGTCTACATGGTCCTCTGGTTTAGGGAAGGTGCAACCAAACCATTGTATAGGTGATTTATTTAAAATTTCTATATTATAGAACACATATATTTTATTTATTCGGTTGTTTAACGTATCCCGATACCCAAAATCGTTTCCCGCCAATCCTTCTTATCGGCCCATTCTTCTTCTTCCTCTCGCAGCCCTCTTGCTGTCATTCCTTCTCTTACATCCTCAATCCATATCTTGCACGGTCTTCCTCTCTTTTTTCTATAATTTGGTTTATATAGGAAGAGTTTCTTTGTCAATCTATTGTCGTTCATTCTCATCAGATGGCCAAACCATAGAAGCCTCCTGGTCTCTATTTCGTATAATATAGTTTCCCCCTGCCCTATAGTTTCTCCTATAACACTACCGGGTATGTGTTGGAGCTTTGAGACGCCGCAGCTACGTCTTAAAAAGTCCATCTCAGTTTACGAGCATCTTGTCTTTTTACTGTCCATGTTTCGGCCACATATAGGGTTGTCCCCAGAAGAAAAGAATGATATATTTTCTTTTTCATTTCTAACGAGACCACATTATTCCAAAGGACTGAGTTGAGGATCCTAATGATTCCTCGGGATATCTTCGTTTCTATATCCTTGTCGAGTGTCTCATTTATATAGACACCTTAGTACTTGTAGCCCTTGCTGCGAACTAGAGTCCAATCTTCAATCGACAACGACGTTCACGGAGAAGTAAAGGACATGTACTCCATTTTCCCCTGATTTATGACCAGACCCCATTTAGAGTACTCCTCTAGGAGCTTCCTAAGCATATATTGCTGGTCCCATTCTTCTGATGCTATGACTACTTGGTCATCTGCAAACTGCAAGGTGCATAAATAGTCATCCCCAATCCTTACTCCCAAGTACCTTTATTTTTCCTTCCACCTCTTGACGTGTATATATATATATATATATATATATATATATATATATATATATATATATATATATATATTTCTTCATTTACCGATTATTGAAACATGTCAGAAGAAAATTATCTCTTTTAATTCTAAAAAAAGTTAATGTATGTGAGAAGATACAAGCTAACAGGATTAACTATTAGTTATCTGAAACAGGAGTAAATAACTATTTTATACATTAATATCTATACCTGTTCTATCCTGATTTTTTTTCGGTAAAATATTTATAAAACGAAGATTTGTGTACTATTTAAAATTTTATCTCTGAGGGTAACCATCGATAGTCCTTGCACGATTTAAATCACCATCACCAAATGAGTATTATATTTCTAAATTAATTTGAATAAATAGAAGCAAGTTTACTAGGTAAATGATTAATGGTTTTAGTGTTGGGAATGTAAGTGCGAAAGAGGATGAAGAGTATGAAGCAGTGAGCTGTGAGCAGTAGGAGGCAGGCGACTCGAGGCAGTGAGGGGGGGGGGGGGTTCGGAGCACCTACGTCCACGTACTTAATTAGGACTTAGCTCATTGCCTTTCTTTCTGCCATGGCTTCAATTGCCACTAAAAACTGATCTCACCCAACTTATACTTCTAGTATATCTTTCTTATCTTATCATTGAGTGTTCTAGATTCATTTATTATTTTTAATTAATATTTTACTTATTTCTATCTTACTGGCCCAAATATATGAGAAGATGCAAATAACCTGTTAAATATATGTACCTATATATATACATATATATAAGTTAAGTCCTGGAGACCAACAATATTCACTTTAATCCTATAGTACTCCTATGTAAACAAAGAGAAGATATAAATGTAGGATTACGAGAACAATAAAGTCAGTTATCATTCAGAGTTTGTGTTATTCATTCGAAACCTTTTCTTTTTTTTTACTTTTGTCTTTCGATGTGTGAGAAGAAAAACATTTTTTTTTTGGTAAAGTCATTTTTTTATGTGTTTCGTTTGACTTTGTGCATCAGTGAAGGAAAAGATGCCCGAACCCGGACTTAGTGCAGGCGCTATAGGTAGTTGAGTATGCAAAATGTGAGGACCGGCAACTATGTTCAGATTCTTATACCTAAGACCCCAAATAATAACAAAACACATCTTGCCACCAGCTGTGATGGTCCCTTCTATAATCAATAGCTATGAATTACATTTTTTGACCACTCGACAAATTTTACCTTATTTCTTTTCTATGAATCACACAAATTATATTCGTGGGGTGACACTTTACTTACAAGATATGTTACAATTACCTCCAGACGTTATGCACGATATGTAGAGAGGAATGCATGCCGTCAAGCGAACTCCAGGAACACTCAATACAGTTGGCTGTGACTTAGGACTAGAACAATCTCAAAATCGATCTTCTGCAGTGACTGGAGGCTTAATTAGCATCACAAAAAATGAAGAAGCAATGCTAAGATGGTTTATCTTCTGTATCCTTTCAAAAATAGCGTTCACTCAATGCTTTTTTCATACCTTGGAATACAATCTGACACTACAGGTGACATTAATAGTCATAATGAATGGACACAATCGAGAATTAATACGGACAAAAAGGATGTTGAAAATATCATTAAATAGTTCAAAGCTTGCAATCCATTTAATAGTAGTGGGGATTGTGTTCTTCGTAATATTTTCACAGGTGAACTTGCTGAAGAATCAACTTCGCGATTCTTACTTAATGTTAAAGAAAATGGGGAGACTATATTAAATACATAAGAAAATTAAAGATTGTTCAAGAAAACTAAGAAATTATCGAATCCTAAAAACTAAATTTTACAACTTTGAAGATACTCCTGCGAGAACAAACAAAAATACTTCCAACAAAAAACTACAAGACGTAACAGACATAACAATTTTCCAAAAATCATTCATGTGGCTTCTCAACGTAGATTTGATACAAAGATATTAGCATCGTATGAAGTATTGAATTACTGCAACTATCTCTTTGATAATGACGAATTTTATAGGAAGTCACCAAAATCACAACTAGTCGTTGAAATTCAAAAAATCTATAACTGTGGTACGAGCACTCAGCAAGATACAATAAATTTAAATACTTTCAAAATTTATATAGTTGATAGTATGGCACTTGTTCACAAAATTCAGTTAAATAAGTTCAATACTTTTGGTGATTATGCCGATGCTTTCTTAAAAAAAATTATGCAATTCTTTACGTTGCCTGAGGTGAAGAGAATAGATGTAATATTCGACAGATATGACAATATTTCTATAAATTTTTTGGAGTCAAAATTACGGAGGAAAACAGTGTACAATTTCATGTATTACTATTTTCATGTATGTAGTGTTAGTGTATATATAGTGTGAACTGTTGTTGAGGTGATTCTGTGTATCTGTTCTAAATTTTGTAGATATAGTTTTTATTTTTTTATCATTCGATTATCATTCATCTTAAATGACATAAGTGGTGCGGCGAATCAACAATCGTCAGTGAAAGAGAGAATTTTATTTGTATGTTAACAAGTTCATTTTTTTTATGTTTATTTTGTAAATCATTATGTCTATGTATATTGGATGTTGTATGCCTTTTGGCCTCTGGCAGACTTCTCCTTCAAGTTTCCGGAATTTTTCCGAAAACTGGTGGGGGGGAGTTAGGTCCTGGAGACCAACAATATTCACTTTAATCCTATAGTACTCCTATGTAAACAAAGAGAAGATATAAATGTACGATTACGAGAACAATAAAGTCAGTTATCATTCAGAGTTCGTGTTATTCATTTGAAACCTTTTCTTTTTTTTTACTTTTGTCTTTCGATACTCGTTAAGTTATATATATATATATATATATATATATATATATATATATATATATATATATATATATTTAAAGTGGAATAGAAAAACAACTTTATTCTGGGACCAGGTCCCTTAAGAATAACAATATTGTACAAAAATCAATAGAAATATTTCTGGCAAAACGGCTACATTATAATACAATTAAATATTAACTAAAACATATATTCTCATAGCGAAAGATAAAAAAATATATACCTACATAAGACAAAAAAAAATATTAGAAAAAAAAATTACAATAAATAGAAATCGGCTAATGGAAAAAATAATAAAGTAGATAAGAGCATCTAATAATACGAATAATATTATCATATTGAGTGTGGCATATTTTCACATATACATACATAAAACATTCAAATATTAATTGTTTACATATTAGAAATAAAAATATAAATATAAATATAATATAAATAAAATGAGTGTGGAATATTTACAGTATTTACTCAATCTATTATGTTGAATATAGCTCATTTATTTTATTGATTAGAGAGCATCTTTTTGGGAATTAAGGAAATGAAGGAATAGTTTGGATTTGAATGTGGATAAAGAAGACGCATGACGGATATCAGGTTGGAGTGAGTTCCAAAGAGAGGTAGACCGAGCTAGAAAGGACCGCTCAAAAGTTTTGGTTCTGTGAGAACGGGAATAAAGGTCGGAAAGGCGGGATCTTGTGCCCTGGGATTGGATAGAGGATTTGAACTGTAGGAGATTATAGATATAAGATGGATGTTGTGAGTTGATGGCTTGGTATAAGAAAGAACCTACGAAATAGTCTGCGGATAGAAGGAAGGAGCCACTTCAACTCATCATAGAGGTGGGACACATGAGACTTCCTCGGGGCGTCGAAGACAAACCGAAGAGCGCTGTTCATAATTCGTCTCAGTCTTTCATCAAGTTTGTTCGAGAGCCCACCATAAGCCACACAGCCACAGTCAAAGTGTGGAATGATGAAAGAAGTGATGAGGAGCTTACGGATAGGTAGTGTTAAAAGATGCCGGGAACGGTGGAATAACTTTATGGAGATTATTGATCGACGGGAAATTTGGGCAAAGTGGGGTTTCCAAGAAAGGGTTTGGTCGAAAACGATACCGAGATTTTTAACAGAGGAACTGAAAGTAATAGGGTGATTCTTTAAGATTAGTTGGGGAAGAGAGTTGACTGATTTAAGGAGGGTGCATATATATAATTTGTTTAAAATAAGATTAAAAATAATGGTTGACATAAAAATTATATAATGTTTACCAGTAATTTTACAGTTTGTAATGATTTGTGGGTAATATTTCTTTTTCCAACAGAGTATATCGTGAACAGTATTGTCACAACCAATAGGAATATTGATGACCTTAATAATGGACTTCGTATAATTGGACCTAATATCAATAATAATAAAGTATTTATTTATTCCGGGATGTCACTATGGAGAAAGAGAAATGCTTTATTTTTCAGCAGTGCTGTCCAACTACATTGGATTGCCATTATACACAGCGTACTTATCAATCCGTATCGGACATACTGTACATTACAATTTGTTTGTCTTAAATGCATACTTAAAAACTACATTACAATTCCTAATTCTTCTTACTCTCTTTTCTTCTTTTTATATACAAGAAAATAAAGAAAATACAAAACAAATAAAACTAAGCAAATACCAAAAATATAATATGAACTATAATATCTTAGAGCAGAATACTATTTCAACTAATGAATTATTACAATTAGTTAATAAATGAAAGAAATTGCGAATTACCTCCAATAACATCAATTGTTTTAAAAACAGATTAAAAGAAAGAAAAACAACTAAATAATATAACAATAATTATGAAAAACTAAAATAATGAATGGTGGGATTAGTGCATGAAGGATATCTGGTGGGAGTGAGTTCCAAAGAGACCGAGTAGACCGACCGAAAAAGGAGTGCTCAAAACTTTTGGTTCTGTGGGGACGGGTATAAAGGTCAAGATCTCGATAGAGGATTTGAATTGTAGGACACTATAGTATAAGATGCATGTTGTGAGTTGATGGTTTGGTATAAGAAAGAACCTAGGAAATAGAGTCTACGGATAGAACGGGAGGAGCCACTTTAGCTCATCAAAGAGGAGGACACATGAGACTCCCTCGGGGCGTCAAAGACCAACCGAAGTGAGCTCTTCATAATTCGCTACAGTCTTTCCTCTTGCTTGTTCTAGAGCTCACCATAAGCCAAACAGCCATTGTCAAAGTGTGGAAAAATGAAAGAAGTGATTATCCGTTTACAGAAAGGTAGGGTTAGAAGATGCCGGGAACGATGGAATAACTTTAGTGAGCTTATTGACCGACGGGAAATTTGGGCAATGTGGGGTTTCCAGGAAAGGGTTTCGTTGAAAACGATACCGAGATTTTTAACAGTGGAACTGAAAGTAATAGGGTGATCGTATGAGATTAGTTGGGGAAGATAATTTATGGATTTAAGGAGGGTATTGGGACCAATGAGAGTAGCCTGAGTTATCAGCATTTAATATCAGTTAATTCAGGTCAGTCCAGGCACTGATCCTATCCAGGTCATCCCGAATTTTGCAAATGCAGCTATTATCTCAGAGGGAGGAAAGAAGAAATAGATTTGGGAGTCGTCGGGATAAGATGGTGGTAACAGTGGTAAATTGATTTGGGAAGGTCATTAATGTAACAGTTGAGAAGGATTGGGGAAATACTAGAACCCTCAGCCACTTCTGTGTTTAGCGGAAGGAAAGGGATTGATTTGAGACGGAGACTGCTTGAGTCCTATCCGAGAGGAAAGGTTGGAAAAGAGATTGATGTGAAGTTTTCCATCTATAAGCTTGTCATATTTCATTAGTACCCGTGAACCTCGACCTTTGTTTTTCAAAAGGTATTTAAACAAACTCCGCCTCGTCTCTCTTACATGCTTAGGCAAATTTTACTTTACTTTAATAGTTCTGTAATCTGGAATTTCTGATAGTTTGCGTTTGTTTTTAAATATTTTAATATTTTTGAGACATGAGTTATTTTAACTGGTCTTTCTTCAGATTGGCTATTAACTATTTGAATTATTTTAATATCATATTTTTCTAATGTTTAATTCGACGGAGTTGCATAATTTAGTAAAAAAGTCTGATATTTCGGGATTATTTTTTCTTATAATGTCAAAAAAAATAACATCTTTCATTCTATTGTTATATTCGTTTGTCCGCTTTTGTTTATTCACTTCTATAATTTATTTTAGTTCGGTTTTAATGGTTTTCACGTCTCCATCAATTTTATTTTCTATGGTGTCTGGTTTGAAATCAAGATTACCCATTTTTTCTTTAAGTATGTCAAGTTTATTGAATTTTCTAAAATTATGCCCTAAATTCTTGTGTTGACATACTGTTGGGCTTAGTTTGTTAATATCTAAAATTAGGTAGTGTGAGTATACTATTGTGTAGTATGTTACATTAATTACCTACGTCGGAAAGATATTTACGTTGGAAAGTATATTTACTAGCGGTCAGCTGTTAGATAGATAAGTTACCTGACTATGTATAGCTTGGGCGATATGGTGGGGGCTGCCTGATCAAGCCAGCAATCTTTATAACCAGATCAAGATCCGATTCGGCAAAAAATTTCACTGTCACTGTGAGACAACCTTTCTTTCAATTTTTACCAAACCCTACCAATCACTGCACTATCACCTAAACTTTCACCGTGTCAAATATCTTTTGCGTAACTGTTACATTTTTCGAATTACAATCGAGAAACGTGGAGACGATGTTACTCACTCAATGGCGAAATCCCAACCCCCTAAATAAGATAGTGAGGACCAAATAAAGTTCTATTGAGGATCCATCAGAGAACGAAACAATGCCATAAAGTCAGCCGAATACATCTCGGTCCGTAGGTTGGTCAATGTACATAACTGGATGGCATCGTTCCATCTTCTGGATAGCATCGCACTCTGCCACCAGCGAACCAGACGTACTTCAGCTTCTTAGTTGTTTTATTTATCTTCGCCAACGATTTATCTAACAACGCGGTCTTAACCAGAAACCACTAAAGTTTTGTGTATAAATAGTGGCCGTGGGAACTAGAAGAGAATTTAATTAGCCTCTATGGGGAGGATATAACTCGAAGAGTGAAGGTATTGGAGAAGTCCAGAAGGAAGAAAACGAGTTTACCCGACGAACTACGATTAGGACCGAACGGACCCGAGAGGACCCGAACGACGTCTATATAAAGCCACGAGTTACCGGAGCATCTTCATTCTCGATCCAGCCTTGAAGTAGCCAGCAGCATGTCTGGCGAAACGTTGGCAAAGATAAATCTAACAACGCGGTCTTAACAAGAAACCACTAAAGTTTTGTGTATAAATAGTGGCCGTGGAAACTAGAAGAGTATTTAATAATTTTATGTTTTATATCAAATGAATGCCTATTGTCACTAACCAAATGTTTTTTTAATCAATTAGAGAAAATTATAGATGTAATCCACAAATTGGGTGTCACATCTAGCTGACAATAGGATTCCTGTCAATAATACTCTTCTAAACAGGATTCATTGCAATAATGTTTCAGTTCCATAGCTAATGCAAAGTATCAATGTAAACAACTAATTTAATTAAATAAATGTGTAGTAAAATTGATTAAATATGTATTTACTTATATTCTATCTGGGTTTTTTCATAATGTTTCTCCGCATGTCTCGTTCCAATCTAACCCTCGATTTATTCGGAACGTTAGCACCTTATTTTGCAATAAATTATTAAAAATTCTATTTTCTACGTGTTGATATGTGATTATGTGTGTATTACAGTGTACTTTGTAACGGATTTATGCTATTTGAATTAGTGAAGTAAATCTTACACGATAAATGTTTTTCGTCTTCATTTTCAGATGCCTCACTGGAAATACTTACATGTTGTTTTTTTCTTTCTGTAGCGTTCCATTGGTTGAAATCATTGAGATGCTTGAAAATGGTCAAAGTTTGGAGGATGTGTAAATTACGATGTTCCCTCCAGAAGAAGGTGGAAACATTACTGAAGAAGGCAGTGGTGACGAAGTTAATTTCGGTATGAATCACCTTCCACCTCTAGTTGTATCAAATGAAATCCTCCCTGATGACACAGATGACGAACATTAAATCGGAGACTTTTCACCTGCTCCTGTGCAATCTAGCACCGTTCATCAGCCCACCATAGCTCACACATCAGACCGACGGAATGACAAGCCCACCAAGAGAACACGAAAACGCAATTCAGTGGTATTTTCTAATGCTAATGTTCCCTCTGTACACCTTGTCCCAGAATCAAAAACTAAAAGGATGAAACAAAAAAAAACTAATTACAATTGGCGAAATGACGAAAAGAATTTTTCTGGAAAAGCTGATGCAGAAGAATTGTCAACTGAATACATGGGAGATGAATTATCATGCCTTCAATGTTTTGAGAAAATGTTCTCTGAACAAGTAATAAGACATACCTACAACTATAATACGACTATAACACCTACAGAGGGGGAGTTGACAGGTTTGATGAGAATGTTCAGTCTTTGCGGGTTTCTCTAAAAGGAAAGAAGCTGTGGTTCTAGTTGCTTCTATTCGGATTGGATGCATGCCAAAATGCGTAGCTGTTGAGAAAGCGAGTCTCAATAGACCAACTGACATACTGCGGTTTTAAAAGAAGGATCGTGCAAGAATATTACATAAGTAGCTCAGCTCGTCAAAGAATTAAGCACCTATCAAACTTCCCGCACACAAAAAGAAAAACAAAGAAATATGAATCTAAAAATGGGAATACACACCAGCAAGAGAAATGTTTACAGACACGCTGCAAAGAGAGCCAACAGCATACAAGAATTATGTGCAAAACGTGCAAATCCCCTCTGCATGTTCACTGTTGGTACAAATTTCATAAAAAACATTAATTATTTAATTCATAATTACTTTGTAAATAGCTCTGTTTATTTAAATAAAACTAAACGAAAGAAAAATAAAGAGAAAATGAATTAGGAGAGAGGTGTTGACTGAATCCCGCCTCTGGCCAGAGTTCGCTGAACTTCGAATCTGATGTCCTTATTTCCATTCTTTGCCAAAAAACAACACTATTTTTCCCGCCATTTATCAGATTTTGGATGAATAGTTAGCCAACCTCATTTTAATTTTCTTTTTAGAGTCCGTTTCAAAAATGAAATTCAATAGAATGGAACTCTTATAAAAAAAGTTAGGGTGTTTCAGCCAATCTTCAAAAAAATTTCTTCTCGTAAACAAGTAGTCTAAAATAAAAATAAAATGCTGTACTCGAATGTCCTCACTATAGTGCGTCTTATAAGTAATGAGAGAAATGCAGCTATTAAATATAGAAACTTTACCCCGGATTAGTATGGGTGCAAGTCACTACCATCACTTTGATGTTTCGAAATTATCAGAATATTTATTTAATTGTAAAGCATTAGCACTTAAAAGTTCTTAGAATATCGAAATTCAACAATTAAATCATAAAAAATTAGTAACTCTTTAATTTTGTGAGATTGAAATGTGCTATGAATACAACTGACTTATTGTATTGCAATGGATTCAATAGAAGCTTCGATTCAATCACTTTATTTTATTTTATTAATTTAAACAACATTCCTTGCTTTACCGCAAGGACAATATTAATTATCACTCAATAATTATGTTTTCGATAATCTTCTCACTCTAAGCTATTTTCAAAGTTTTTTGCTATGCCTCTTAAGTTCAATCATTTTCATGGATTTTTCTCCCGAGATTGAAAAAAGTTGTGCCCACTTCCGCTTTCCACTCATACACAAACTCTTAGAATTACGGGTAAATGTCTCGGGTCATTAGCTGAGGGAAATCATTCTCGAAAAGGAAGTAAAGTCCAGTTTCCCTCAGCAATCTTTGTGAATAAAAGGCGGTGTAGCTTGTTATAATATCCTCAGCAGACTCCGGAACCCCACAGCTAAGAGATAAAATGTCAATATTCTTCCACTAGTCATGAAGTTTGACACAAAAGTCTCCATGCCCTATGAGGAATTGCGAAATGCAGTGGTCCGGGAAAATCCATTTTGTAGTTAGCTGTGACCGGACGGTGGGAAAGTATTTTCTCAAGCACCTGTTGTGGTTGTAACCCACCGCCGATCCCACTCATCACCGAAACTTCTATATTAATCTTTTCATATTTATATATAAACATATTAACCCTTTCCGTTTCCTGGGGTTCTTAGCTATTTTTATACCAATATTGTTTGGAAGACCTACTTACTGAGCTTTCCTTTTTAAGATAAATTTTCACGCATGAATAGGTCGATAGGCACCACGGCTATACGAAGATCATATATATTCTATGATGAACATAAGTCCAGTGATTTCTGATACGACCGCTGGCGCTCGTTGATTTCTATTTTCTGGTTTGTTAACGCCGGCGTCCGCCATGGGACAGTTCGAGCTCTCGCCTTCCGGTGTCGAAGGGGGGCGTAATAATAATAATTCTGGATACTCTGTTATCCAAGGCATCTAAATGTTCCGATTCGTCGTCTTAACAGTCTATGTCGACAATTTTCTCCTCTCGCATGGATCGGAAGGCACTCCAGTCTTTTATACGGGCAATATAACCCTTATCAATGGCGTGTGAATGTCCTGCATCTTGCACTAGTTCAAATTCAAGACCAATTGAGAATTTATCCAGAGATGTCGAGGCTAGCGTTATGTCAATACAGCTTTCGCCCATCCCTCTAGGGAAACTAGGTGTAGGACTAATATCGTTCATAACAACTATTTGGTTCCTCATTATAAATACTCCAAGCTTAGCACCCCTTCTATCTGTTCGATTGGATCCCCAGGGTGTGTTTCAGGAGTTTATATCTGAGCATAGTGTCACGGTCACATAGAGGAAGACGAAAAAAAGGATTAACGTCTTAAGCCGTCGGCGGGAGAAGTTAAGATTGGATTAGAACCTTCTTGAATCTAGTAGAACCGCTTCTGCTTTGTCGGATGAGATCAAGAAGGTTCTCGACATTCCCAGAAAAAAAAAATCCCAGAATAATCTTCCCCTACTTCAGTGTTCTAGAATGTTCGGCCTTGCCTATATAAATACTCCCCTCGCCTCGAGCGGGCCAGTCGGAGAGCAGACCAGGCACTGTGATGAATAAGTGAGTGTCAGTGTAATAAACCGTTTCTGCGTATTAATGTGTGTCAGTTTGTCATATTTGGAGAATCTTACGGTCGGTGGCCTTTAATTAGTGAACTGTAAGTGTTAATCGAAGACAATAGACGACATCATTGTGTTGGGAAAGTCCTTCGCTCACCATCTGAAGAATCTGGAGAAGGTCTTCGAATGACTGCGTGCAGCGAACCTTAAGTTGAACCCAAAGAACTGTCATGTCTTCCGAAGGCAAGTCAACTACCTGGGGCATATTGTGTCAGACAACGCAGTTGCCGTTGACCCAGAGAAGATTACAGCGATCACCGACTGGCCAGTACCTCAAGACAAGTACCAAGTGAGAAGTTTTCTCGGGCTCTGCACCTACTACAGGAGGTACGTGAAAGGATTTGCTAACATCGCTAAATCTCCAGGCTTACCGATGAAAAACAGATTTTCCTTTGGGATCACGAGTGTCAGGCATCCATCGAGGAGTTAAAGAACAAATTGAGTAGTGCTCCTATTCTGAGCTACCCACGTCCCGAGGGCGAGTTCATACTCGACACAGATGCCAGCAACACCGCTAATGGAAGTGTCCTCTCTCACCTCCAAGACGGAGAAGAAAGGGTGATTGGATACTTCAGCAAAGCACTCTCAGCTCCGGAACGCAACTAGTGTGTCACAAAGAAGGAGCTTCTGGCAGTAGTAAAATCTATAGAGCATTTCCATAAATATCTGTACGGCAGAAGGTTCCTCCTTAGAACGGACCACGCGGCTCTAATGTGGCTACTGCGATTCAAGTCACCAGAGGGGCAAGTGGTGAGGTCGATCGAGCGCCTTCAAGAATATGACTTTGAATCTGCTCATCTTGCTGGAACGAGTCACATAAATGCGGATGCGCTCTCAAGGAGACCTTGTGAAGAAGAATGCTGGCATTGTTCTCCACAAGAAGAGAAGCAGGCATCAGTGTTGAGGACAACGGTGGTCATGGACAGTTGGCAGAGGTCAAAGGAACAGGACGAGGACCCGGACTTGTAACCAAATAAAGCAATGGAAATTATCAGGGCAAAAAAGACCAACCTTGCAGGATGTTGCTCCAATGTCAAAGAATGTGAAGACGTACTGGGCCCAATGGGACTCCATTCTAGTGGACAATGGGCTGCTGAAACGGGCATTGGAGAACACGGAAGGAGATCAGCGCAGACTACAGCTCATGGTCCCAAAGGTTAAAGTGCCAGAAGTACTTAGGGAATTCCATGACATCCATGGCAGCCACCTTGGAGTTCACCGTGCATTGTAAAAGGTACGTGAACGCTTTTACTGGGCAAACCTTAAGGACGATGTGCTGGACTGGTGCAGGCGTTGTGCGACTTGTGTGGCTTCTAACGGACCCACTAGAAGAAAGAAGGCCACTATGAAGAAGTACTACGTGGGAGCACCGTTTGAGAGAATAGCGATCGACATCGCTAGCCCTTTCCCTCTGACGGATGAAGGTAACTGGTATATTCTCGTGGTCATGGACTACTTTTCCATGTGGGTGGAAGCTTTCGCCCTTCCGAATCAGGAGGCAGTCACGGTTGCAGACGTACTTGTGAAGCAGCTCGTCAGTAGGATTGGAGTACCCATGGAACTTCACGCTGACCAGGGACGAAACTTCGAGTCTGCAGTCTTCTCCGTGATGTGCGAGGCACTGGGAATACGGAAGACCAGGACGACACCTCTTCACCCTCAATCCGATGGCATGGTGGAGCGCATGAACAGGACAATGGGTCGATATTTGTCTAAAGTGGTCTCCAACCATCAGCGAGACTGGGACCAGTATCTTCACCTGTTCCTGCTGGCCTACCGCAGTTCAGTCAGTGAGGCAACGGGGCAGACTCCCGAATATGTGGTGTCTTCGTTTGACTTGTGATCTGAAATTCGGGTTCAAGCCTGACGAGGAAGTTGCCAGAGAAGAGTACGTCACTGATCTACGGTAGCGAATGGATAATACCCACTAGAAGGTTCTCATAAACATCCAGGGAGCAAGTGACAGAATGAAGGATCGTTCCGACATCAGGGCTGAGAAAGGTGGCTACCAACCTGGAGACTTGGTCTGGCTACATGATCCTCGAAGAAGGCGAGGCTACTCATCTAAACTGCAGAACTCCTGGGACGGCCCGTTTGAGATCGTCAAAAGGATCAATGACCTCATCTATAGGATCAGGAAGCAGCCCAATGGAAAACCCAAGGTAGTCCATTTCAATAGACTGGCCCAGTTCAAAGGAGACCATGGCCCGACAGAAGACCAGCAGGTCAGGTACCTAAACAACGCGGTGACAAATAATGACTCAGCTGCACATACTAAGGTACCAGGGTCCCATGGAGCAACTCGGATAATCTACAGGGATATCTTCTCGTTACCAGTGGATTATTCTCTGGCCCATGGCGTTGCCGAGTATCTGAGGACTTGCAACGGTCTTCAGAAAGAAGTTCGGCGGAACTGAGGAGCTCGAACGCCAAGGACCAAATGTCGAGAAGGCACTCCACCACACGTACGAAGGACGACATCTGTTTTACATGGTTACCAAGCGTGCCACTGATCAGAAGCCAACATATGACGCACTGCGGCGAAGCCTCGACGACCTACGGAGTAAGCTTCCGAGACTGCGTGACACCAAGCTCGCCATTCCAAAATTGGGCTGTGGATACGACGGCCTGGAGTGGAAGGTTGTCAGGGACATGATCGAACAGACTTTCGCCAACTCTGGAGTTGCCATATTGGTGTGCACGTTCAACCCCTGGAAAGAAAAAGCGTCTCCATCGGTAGAAGCTCATAACTGCCCGATTTCTCCGGACTATGCTCTAGGGCAGAGCACTTTTAAGGAGGGGGCAGTGTTACGGTCACAGATAGGAAGACGGAAACAGGGGATTAGCGTCTTAAGTCCGTCGGCGGGAGAAGTTAAAATTGGATTAGGATCTTCTCAGCATAGTAGAACCGCCTGTGCTTTGTCGGAAAAGATTAAGAAGGTTCCAGAACATTCTCCACCCTTCCGTGTTCTAGACTGTTCGGCCTTGCCTATTTAAATGCCTCCCTCGCCTCGAGCGAGTCAGTCTTAGAGTAGACCAGGCACTGTGATGATCTCATAATAAGTGTGTGTCAGTGTAATAAGTGAGTGTCAGTGTGATAAACTAGTCAGTGTTGAACCGGCCAGTGTAATAAGTGTATCAGTGAACTGTGACAATCTCGCAAGTGTAATAAACTGCTTCTGTTTGTTTGTTACTACTGTTACTACTGTTTGTGTCAGTTTGTCATACTTGGAGAATCTTACGGTCGGTGGACTAGTGAACTGTAAGTGTTAATTAGTAGTTATAAATTGTAGTGTAATTTTATAATATTCATACAAATTTATATAAATAGTTAAGTCATATAGAATTAGTAATATATTATATTATTGTAATAATTAAATAGGAGTTAGGCCTAGATAATAAATATTTAGAAGATGGTTATTGTAAATTTATATTAATTTAATAATTTAATTGTTAATAGTTTAATTGTATTATTTTTATCATTTTGTTAATAAATATTAGTATCTTTAATTAAGGAGTAGTTTAATTATTTAATACCCAGTAGCCTGTAACAATATATTGTTCAAAAAGTGCACAAAGTCCATGTGCTACCACTCTCCATGTGACTCTCGACTTCCAGACTTGTGCTACGTTTGACTGGGCTCGGTATTCGCCCGTACACAGTAGATACCAGTCGGGTTAACCTTTGTCTTTTTCTGTGGACATTCTTTCATTACATGGCCGCTTGTTGCACACCAGATACTAACTACAGCATCTGCCGTATACGTGGCTTCAGTATGCTCATAGCCCTGGTATAATTATCAACCAAATGGAACGAATTAACAATAAATATCAACAATAAAGAGTATTTTGAACAATTGGATACCGAATCATATGAACTTCGACTAACAACGGCCCAGTGTGAAGTTCCAAGCACTGAATAAACTGTATTTCAAGTCGGGATTAAGACTGAAACCTTACTATAAATTTAGTTACAATTGATGATATACCATACATTTTTAATCGCTTTATTTTTGCTTGATAAAAATACGATAAATAATAAAGTATTAATTTTGAAGTTTAAATTTCAAATTTTGTTTGTTGTGTAAATTTTATAATGCGATACCGTGGCGTTTTTTTTGTTTTTTTTTCGTCGATCCCGAGTTGACCATTGGAGGAGAAAAAGGACTAAAGCAAATCCAAGGGAGCTGCCCAAGAGACCGACTAGAGCTTTGCAAAGTTGAAAAGTGAGAATGAGCTTGTATATAGTTAATGAGTTGAAGGACTTAATGAGAGCGTTAGTAGCGGCACGGTCTTAGCCAATACTTAGCCTCTTCATTACCAACTCCCTTTCGCCAGATTTGCATGGCAAAGTGTGATACACGCCCTAAACGGGGAGGGGGAAAGGGTCAAAGGGCCAACTTGTCACAATGTACTTTATAGGTAGTGTGTTAATAAACTATGGTGATATTTCAAGGGAAATGTTTAATCAAGTATGTAGAAAATGTTTTAATAAATATATAAATTTTCGATTTAATCTAGTTTTCAGAATTTTCATTTATTCAATCTTACGACTACAAAAATTTCCCCACAATGTTATTAAATATTTACTACTATTTTTCGAATATTAGAAAAATGATCGGAAATAAATTGTATTTTCAAAACGGAAATCAATGACATTAGAAAAACGGAACTACTCTGGATCATTGATCATTATTAATAGTCTAACGAAAATTGTTGATACTAGCAATTGTGAGTTATTTCGCTTCTCATATTTATAATTAATAATGACTTTATTCACTACTAATATGCAGTAATCCGTAATCATATATCTAGAGACTAGAAATTTCTCACCTAGTATTTAGCTGTGATAGTGTACTCGTATTCTAAGAGATGATACCATATTATAAGAAAAGAACGCGTGTGTCATCGGTGGGTGGGCAAATCATTTTGCTTTGAAATAGTTGCCATAACGAGTAGCAACTCGCTCAGCCCCTCGTAGCTACTTCTGCTTCTTCCCGGGAATTGGGACAAGTTACCTTACATTGTATAATCACTATGTGAATGTTGGGGCAAAGAGGATACAATTTTACAGTTTCTCAAACTCTTCGATACTCCTTAAAAAGTCTAATACATTGAGAAAATATAGTGGTCTATATCAACAGTCTTCTACAACAATAAATTCTATAAAATAAAAGAATGAAAAGGTTTTCTTCCCCCTAAGGAGGGGGAGGGGGGTTAACTATGCTGCTTATGGAGTGACACGAAAAAAACAAATTATTTGAAAAAATTTTGGTAAACTACTTTGTTTCCTTTTTTTTTAGAGGACAGTCCTAAATCTAGAAATAATCTTGAAATGATCGCAGATATAAATTTCTTTGACAACATTACATTTAAACAATCGTATAAGGAATTTTTGTCTCTGCATGGTACAATAAACAGAGTAGAGCCAGATGAAAATATTGCACTGACGGTTTATAAGCACAGGGAATCTTTAAACACAGAATTTTTAAAGTTTATGTCGCCCTCACCAGCTCAGAATCCAGAAAAAAATCAAAGAAGAAAGGTAAAATCCCATCCGACCTATTACGAGCCACAAAAAAATTACAAGAAGATCTGAACCGAATAAGTCAATGGGCAGTGACTAACAAGTTGAGGCTGAATGCGGAGAAGACAAAGCCGATGGTAAAAGGTTCCAATCACCTCCTTAAAAAAGTTCCTCATTCCCCAATTCTGCACTTAAATAACGTTCCCATCAAATTTTTCCTAACAGTCAAAAACCTCGGAATCACTTTAGACCAATCCCTCTCCTGGAAAAGCCATATTGCCAATATATCTCGCCGTACTTTTTCTACCCTGAAGAGACTAAACTACACCCTTCACCTACTTCCATTTGAAACTCGTAGACTCCTAGTTACCTCTTTAGTATTTCCCCACTTCGACTACTGCTGCTAATATGGGGGTGTCTCTGTGGAGTTCGAGGCCAAGATAAAACGTTTGATGAATTGCTTTTTGCGCTTTGTCTTCGGATTCCCCAGGGACACCCCTGTCTCCCGATTTTATGAAGAGTTGAGGTGGTTGTATCCTTCCTATCGCCGTAAGTATTTCCTTGCATCCTTCCTCTATCAAGTTATCCAATCCCGCCGTCCATTATACATATATGAGCTCCTCAAATTTAAATCCTACATCCATTCCCGTGATACCCGTTCACACCCTTCCGATTTTTATATAGAGGCCCATCGAACCGCTGCTTTCGACAGATCGTTCCTGATTCGGTCTTGTTCCTTGTGGAATGCTATCCCTTCTTCCATCCGCTGTTCCAAGACCCTTCCTACCTTCAAATCCCGCTTATTTGATTACTTTCTATCCCTCCAATTCCCCGAGGTGCATACATAAATGTATCGATAGAATACTATTTATTTTGTTTATTCATATTTATTTTCATTTTTAATGTGTAGTAATGTGAAATCTTCATTTTTTCATTATCATAAGAAGCTATTTTCTATTTACTTTTTTATATCAGCTTTACAGATTGATTTTCTACTTGTGTTTTTTTCTTTGTACTCTAAGGCTCTAAAGCCCACAATAATGTACTCTTATGTTATTCTAAAGGGACTTGTCCCAGAATAAATAAAGAATTTATTATTATTAAAAGTGCAAGACGTGTCGGTTATATCTCATTTTGTGGTTTATACCACAACTAAAACAATTAGCTGCAACTTGTTTACACTGCACTTCTTATAAGAAAAAATGGAACTCCAATAATCATGGTATGAAAAATGTACAGAAAATAAATATTAAAATTTTAAAAATGAGTGAGTTATATTTTAAGAACGATATGGTAGCACACAATGCTTTGTTTGGGACAGCGGACGTCCGAAATTATCTCAGGGGTAAGGTAATGAAAAAGCAATATCACCGCCGGATGGGATATTTCTTAACGAAAAGGAATGTTTCTGGACTTTAGATATTGCTTAAAGGAGTAGTTAATTATTTTTTAAATGGTAGAACAATTCCTAAATTGTCTATAATTAAGAATAGTTAACTGTTTGTAAATAATATAAATAATATTAGAAATTTCGGTTATAAATAATTTAAATATTTTTACTATTGCTAATGGACGCCATAAAATGCAATAAAACTTTTGTTAAAGATAACTGTTAAATCAGGTTGTAAAATATTTTCGCGAAGGCTAATGGACCTTACACATCCTACTTTTGAAACTTTCGGGACAGCCACGTCAAGATGGCTGGGAGAAAGAAGAAAAAGGGGGGCAAGCAAACTCCACTGAGAAAGGCACCCGCGAGACAGACCCGGAGAAGCAGAAGCACTCAGGAGACCCCGAGGAGCGAGTAAGCAGAAGACCTGGACGCGGCCAGGCGAAGACCGACGTACTTATAACCCAATCTACCCCTGTTCACAGATAAGTTGAATTTATTTCCTGTAATGTATTTTATGGCAATCCTCTTTATATATCAATATCTGAATCATTATTCTTGTTTAAAATTGAATAAATAAGCTATCCTTATTGTAATTCTCTTTTAGAGAATTACAATAAGGATACATATCCCGTGCTTACATATCCCAGATACACTATTTATTTATAAATAATATATTGAAGGCCTAATAGATGAGTAAATTGGTAAACACAAGAAGAGACCTCTGGAAAGGAACCCAATTAAGATTAAGGCATATAAATAATGATTTGAGTACTCATTCTAAATGAGACTCTGGCATCCCAAATATCAACCTACATATTCAAAATATATTTAATAGTAGAAACATAGAATAAGATTATTCATTTCCATTGTGTATGTGACTATGGCTGAGAAGTGTTTAATTTGTACGAGTGAAGTTGAAAGTGTTTGTGTAACGGTTAGAAGAACCTTCATCTGAAACAAAATAGTGCTTTTTCTTTTTATTCGGTCTTTTAATATTATGAATATGAGTTTTAACTGTAGGAACATCTTTGAATTTATCTTTTGATTTAATGTTTTGTTCTTTATTTTTGTAATAGAGTGTTTCTTCAGTTAGTTCTGGAATGTCTTCTCCATTTTCATTTAATTTTTCGGTTCTTTGAGATTTTTTGTGATCGATTTAGTGTTTTATAGCTTCATGTACTAATTTTAAGTTATTGTGATATTGTTATATATGTAATTCAGTAATAGTGCTGTCATTTAAATCTCTTTGTATTTGGTAAAAGTATTTTATTTGGAGTAAGTTTAAGTTGTTGGTTCAGTGTGTTTTTGTATACAATGACTACTAATTTAAGTTTTTCTTGTATTTATAAAGTTCTTCGTTCTTTACTAATTATTCTTAATAATCTACCAATGTAGAGTGACACTACACCTAATGAGTTTGAGTGTTGTGAAGAACTCTAGTGTAATTCTATGTTTTGTAAGTTACATAAATGCTGTACTAAGTTTGGATTTGAATGTGGATAAAGAAGATGCATGACGGATATCAGGTTGGAGTGAGTTCCAAAGAGAGGAAGACCGAGCTAGAAAGGACCGCTCAAAAGTTTTGGTTCTGTGGGAACGGGAATAAAGGTCGGAAAGGCGGGATCTTGTGCCCTGGGATTGTATAGAGGATTTGAACTGTAGGAGATTATAGATATAAGAAGGATGTTGTGAGTTGATGGCTTGGTATAAGAAAGAGCCTAGGAAATAGAGTCTACGGATAGAAGGGAGAAGCCACTTTAACACATCATAGAGGTGGGACACATGAGACTTCCTCGGGGCGTCGAAGACAAACCGAAGAGCGCTGCTCATACAATTGAAAAGGATTGGGGAAATAGTAGAACCCTGAGCCACTCCTTTGTTCAGCGGAAGGAAAGATGATAGGGGTTCATTTAGGATGGAGACTGCTTGAGTCCTATCCGAGAGGAAAGCTTGGAGCTAGAGTATGGAACTGTTGGAAAAGGAAAGAGCCTTTAATTTAGAAAAAAAGGATGGAATGGTTAAGCGAGTCGAAAGCTTTTGAGAAGTCGAGAAGAATTATTACAGTTAGTTTTTTGTCCGTTATTATTACAGTATGCCCGTGGTTATTTTAACGAGGGCAGATTGTGTGCAGAGGCCAGGACGGAACCCTGATTGAAGTGGATCAAGGAGTTCGGATTGTTCCAGAAAATTTGACATTTGGGATTGGACTATTCTTTCAAGAGGTTGGGAAAGGTTAGAGAGAATAGAGATAGGACGGAAGTAATTCGGGTTTGAGGGATTAGATTATTTGTTAATAGGATGGACTATTGCTTTTTTCTAGAAGGAAGGGAAAACTGCATTTTGCAGGGGAAAATTGTAAATGTAGAGAAGGGCAGGATTTTGGGAAGGCATTCTTTTAACAATTTCACAGGAATTCCATCAGAACCTATGGAATTAGAGTGGGATTTCATTAAGGAGGAGATAAGAACAGTGAGTGATATGTCAGAGAAACAAAAATTGTTGTAGTTGAATGAAGGTACTATTGAGAAATTGGGAGAAGTAGATTGTGAGTTGTTAGAGGAGGAAGACAAGAAATGTAAGCTCAGTTCATCAGCTGAGACCGGATAGACTACAGGAGAAGGGGATTTATAAAGGGAGAGTTTCCGAAGGATTTGCCATATGGATTTAGGATCGGGCGTGAAGGAAAGGGCTTCATGAAAGTATTTGGATTTCGCCTGCCTTATTGAAGATTGTGTTAAGTTGCGGAGAGTCCTGAAAACTTGATAATCGTCAGTCAGTCTTGTCCGTCTATAGCGTCTCCGGGCTGCCTCGCAATCAACGGAGGGTAGAAGTTTTAAGAGGAGCATGGGTATCCAGGATACTAATAAGGTAGGAGGTGAGTATATTAACCATGGAGTCGATAGAAGGACAAGAATAGATTTCACTCCAGTTTAGGGATTCAAGGAAAGGCAGGATGCTTTCACAACTGATACCATCTAGGTTGCGAAAGGTTAAGGTTTCAGATAGTAACTTCGGAGTATGGATATTATAAGAAATTTGGATTAGGACATGAGAGGAGAGAAACGGGACTGGCAATTGGGAAGAGGAGAATAGATTATGAGGAGAATCGATGATGAATAGATTCAACCATGTATCTGATCGGTTAGTATGATGGGTAGGAGAAAATGGCTTAATGGAGAGGTTTAGTGAGTGGAAGAGATTTTCCAGGTATAGAGTGTCTTTGGATATGGCAAGAGGTTTGTATTGAAATCGCCAGCAATAATGATATGGTCATAGAAAGGAATGTAATTTATGTCTTTATGATAGTATTTACACAAAAGGTTGGCCCTCCATTTACACCATCCTCATTCTCTCCTTACCTCCTCTGTGTGCCTTCCTGCACTCCGTTGCTTACTTATTCCTCCAGGAGTTCCTCTGCCACCAGGTTCGCTACCCTCGGATCCTGAAGTCTCGGAAGCTCTGGACGACTTGGACGGAATTCCGCTCCTCAGCCATGTTCTTTGAGCATTGACCTCCATTGGTTCTCCTCGGTCATGGTCTCTCCTCCTTATGTATGGACATTGCCTAGCCATATGTCCCTCGTTGTGGCACTCAAAACAGCGCGTGCGCGGGCATTGAGCGACCAGATGCCCCGTCTTGCCACATTCATGGCATCTCCTATCATCTCTTCTCATTTTCCTCTTGTCTGCGAATAGTCTCCTCTCTAGGTCTCATCTCTAGGTGGTTTTCTCCTAACGAAGTCTCCCTCTCTTCTCCTCTCCGGGTCTGTCCTTGCTCGATTCCTTCCTGCTTCGTTCCTGCGATAGGATACTTTATTCCACCCTGGTTCGAACACTTCCCTTACTTCCTCATCGCGGGCACTCGCATCTACCATCTCCTGAGCTCATTCTACAAATGTAATCACCTGCCATGAGGTATCTTCATCGGCTTGGATCAGGTTTAGAACACTCCTCCTGACCCGACGTGCTAGTGCCACTCGTAACCTTCTCGCGTCTGTTTCCTCCAAAAGATCAGCCACCACCTGGGATTTTTTACTGCCCATGATTCCATCTCCACCTTTGATGAAGTGGTTGAGCTCGCCAACATCTACGTTGAACTTCTCTAGGTCAGAGATATCCCTCCTAATGTCTTGCGAATTAGCCTTCTTCAATTTCATTCTTTCTAGCGCATTCGTCTCTTGCGCTATTCGGTTTACCTCCTGTGCGGCTATATCCGCCCGCGCCATTGCGGGAACTCAGGGTTCGCTTGTTCCGGCTGTCGTGGCTCCAAAGTTAATGTTGCCGACCTGAGAATGCTTGTTCATTCATGCTGACACTTGTTGATATAAAAAGTTAAAGAATAGAGAAGAAAGGAGAAAGAAAAATTAAAATGCAATTTAAAAATAATACGAGTTTTTTTTCGTGTTTTTGAAAAAAAAATCCTCACAAAGAACTGCTAACAAGTTCCCGGGTTTCGGCACCACTTATGATCTTCGGCACACAAAACATAAAAAAAAAATAAATTCAGGAGAATAACAACCCGCATGAAGTCTGGTTAAACACTGCCTTTATTGCCATCTTCAACCTCTATTTATAGAATCTAACAGCTGTTAACAATGCCAGCTTGATACACAGTATATACAGTAGTTTTTGCCAGCGACTTCGCTCACGTGGAATTTGGTCTGCCACATAAAGTCTCGTGACAGATCATTTTTTTTTTAATAAAGAACCTCTTTAGGAATAATCGAAATGTGGAGAAGACACTGTTACTCCCATGAGTTCAGAACAAATTCTTGTATTAAACAGGGTTGCACCTTCAGCCCTCTTCTGTTTATTACGGCCATTGTTTCCATATTTATTTCACAAAATATATCCATATTTTCATGATTTGTAGGCTTTAGGTCCAAGGGTCCAAATAAGAAAGCGGAAAGAAACAGAAAAAAAGTTATAAAAAATTCGTACCACTGTTTATAATTATTGTATAATTAAATTAAAAAGTAGTAATAAGATAATATAAATGAAACGAACATACGAGTACATCATAGTTTATAATTTATGAGTTAATAAGATCTCTAAAGAGAATCCCTTTAGTTCTAGTATATGAAATCTATGAAATAATGTAAAGAAATTTTACAGATGTCGTTTCGTCACGATAGCGGAAGTTCTCTCATTGGGATAGAGCTCAATTTCCAGAGACAGTAGCAGAAGCTTGTTAATATTAACCTGGGAACCGCTGGAATTCGATGCCCTTTAACAGGCGACAATAACAGCAAGTGAAGGGAGCTCAATTTTATAGGAAAAGCCTGCTTCCGCTCTCACGCTTTTATCCTTTTCTCTCAAGCCCAAACCTCATTTACTCCTAAAACAGCTTATGATAAAAGATTTTAATTTTATGAAATCCGTGTATATATGTTATGTTACACAATACTTTTCTTTTAAAAAGTCATACAAAAAATTAAAATCTGAATTGAAAAAAATGTTGAGGCTTTCTTTATTACTCTAAAAAACATTTTTACTTCAAACAAACGTGTAACAGTTGCATAACCAAATTAATAAACTATATGTTATCAAACCGATAATATAAACCGATTAAAAATTAAGATTTACCACCCAAATAAAATTTAATTTAACTAAAAACAAGAATCTCCAAACGAGCACATCCGATTTTTTACAAAATTTATGAATATCTAAATATGAAAATTCTTATATTAATAGTAATAATAAAAATAAAAGGCTTAGTGAACCCCAGGGGGCTCGATGCCGATTCCACACCATTACTGCCTAATCCTTAATCCTTAAAATCACCCTGAGCCCAATAGCCCCATCTAAGCCACGATCTACCGTTTATCATTTGACACAGTGCTTACTAAATTTTTAGAAATGCGTTTAGTATTAAACCCAACACGCGATGATATCATTTCAATTATATTAAACGTGCATACTCTCTCATGTCATCTCATGAATTCTTCAGTGCAATAATTTTTTTTCGGGCCGAATACTCAAAGAATAGGGCAGCCGAAGACAGGTCGGAGTGGAGGAGGATCACTGAGGAGGCCAAGGTCCTGCAAGGACCAAAGCGCCGTTAGATAGATAGATATTCAAAGAATGGTCATCCTGCGACGTTAACGGCCACGTTTCTAATCCATCTTGGATTTATCATCCATCTAATTTTATAAAGTTTAATTGTTAGGTGAAGGGACAAAGGGTACGCCCTTATTCAAGACGATGATTAGTTCCTGTAGAAAGTGCTGTAGTTAAGGTATTTCCGAATTGTATAATTATAAGTCGAGTGTAACATTTATAAATTTTATAATTTATATTTATATATTGCCACAGTCTTTATTCTAATTAGTGTCCGTTATTGTATGTTAGTTTAAGTTTTGTAATCTCTTGTTATCTTCAAAATAAATGGCGCCAGAGCAGGGACTTGTGGGCTTTTCAAGACACAAGAAGAACTTCACGTAATAATTTGACATTTACTGAAAAATTGTGAACTTCGGAAGAATCTATTATCACGAGGAAACTGCCACGGTAAGTTATTACTCCTTTCAAGCAAATCCAAGATTTTAGATTCAGTCGAGAAAAGAAGATTGTCATATTTTTGAATATGGGCATTAAAGTGGCAACTTCCTCGTCCGTTGAGATCATTTTTCTTTATACCAAATTTAAGAAATGAATTAAAATTTCTTTCTCTTTCTCTCGTATATTCAAGCATTTTATGGGGTTATGTTGTCTTGCCCTGCCGCCTTTCTAAGCTTCAATGCAGTTATAGCATCCGGAATTCGGAGCATCATCTCACATACCCTTTCAAATTTCAAGCCTCGCTTCTTAAACCATACCCTATCTAATCCCCTATATCTAATTAATTTATTAACTTATGGTTCAAATAATTATAATTTCTTTTAAACTGTGTTTGAGCCACTTTTTGTCAATTTTATATTATTACATACTGACAGTGGCCTATATCATTTTCGTTGCCTGGATATTGTTCATCTACCAGCTTTCATACCTGCTGGTGTCTCTTGACTCATTTCTTCACTTCAACCGTTTTTTTCGACAGAGGTCTCCTTTATCTTTTCGATTTCTATTCCAACTTTAAATCCAATAGATTTTCACTATTCGTCAAAATTCATTCCTGTTTATCAATTTGTCCATTTTTGTCCATACTTTTGTCTTTTTTTCACTATCATCGGACATTCTGAAGATATGTCCTTTGAACAACAACTGTTTCTGTTTAATTGATTGCTATTAGTTCTATCTTCACATCAACATCAATAACAGTTTTAAAAATATCATTTTTACGAAGCCTGCATGTTGCTGCCAAAATATTACTTTAACCGCGTCTTGCTTCTTCTATTTCGTTTTTTGTAATTATCATGTATTCTAAGTACTTAATCCTCCTGAAATGTTCAAACATTTTACTTTTTTTATTTAAAATTAATCGCCATTCCTGCAACTAACCTAATACTTCGTCTTACCTGAATTAACTTCGAACCCTATCTCATTTTCCTCAACATTATCGTGTTCGGTTTTATAGGTGCCGCGTCTTCACTTAAGAAAACAAATCATTCGTAAACCCAAGCACGGGTATTTTACAACCTAAACTCAAATCTTTATCCGTGTGTATCACCTTTCCAGTGACATCTTCTAGAGATAAATTAAATACTACGGATGAAATCAAAACACTTTGACAATCCTGACGGACCTCGAACTTCATTGAAATAGGGTTACCAATTATGATTTTATTGAATGTTTCAGTTCGACAAGATTCTTCTGTTCTCTGTTGACAAATATATGTTTATATTCTTACAGCATCTGGCAGTTGTTGGGTTGATAAGCCATTTTAATATACGATATAGAGCAGATGAACTACATTGTATAATTTTTTTTTCTATTTCTATATTGGAGGACGACTTGTAAGAAACATATAAATTTATCGAGTGATGAACAAATATAATATGGATATACACAAGAGTCATTCTTATTAACTGGCTATGTGACTTATTGCTATTGACTAACATTATATCTTGTTGACTAAGGACTTTATCTAACTTAGGGACTACTCTCTTGCCTACTCCCTTCTCTTCTCTCCTCCCCACTACCTTCTCTAATTGTAAAAGAAGAGGGGGGATAAGGAAGGTTGCATTGCTGAAAACACAGGAGCATTGATCGAATTTCCTTGCTACAAAAACATTTTATTAAACATAATTTTTTACAACTTTTTTTATTATTTGTTTTAATTTTTAAATATTTTTATTTTGAAGAGAAAAGATTTGTCCTGGTCGGGATTCCAACCCGGGTCCTCCGTCTCTCCGTGGCAACACTCTACCATTTGAGCTACCAGGGATCAACTCACAGTCAGGACAAATCCGTTCTCTTCACCGATTCCATATCCCCGTGTTCTCGCAATTTTGCGATGTATACGAGGATGAATGTTCATTGAACATTATTTAATTTTAGGATCTTTTTGACCTACGTCATATTGTATACATCACTATTGTATTATAGCAATATACAGAGTTTTATGTTGAACGTCTTGGTGGTGGGATGCTGTCTCAGGTTGAGAGCTTGTTTGGGCTGTTGATTGTGGGATGTATTTCACTTTCTCCTTCGAGATGTGTAAGTAAACCGATTAAAACAAGCTTTTAATAAAATCCAAAAATTCTATCAAAAGTGGAAACTAAAAATCAATCCGACAAAATCGGCCTCCATAATCTTCACAGAACGCAGACCCAACATAGATCAGCACATCATTTTAAATTCCAAACACATCCCCTGGTCTAAATCCGTAACATACCTCGGTTTAATTCTAGACAGATCCTTATCATTCACAGTGCACATCAACAGGAAAACAGAAAAAGCGAAAAAAAACATCTACAAAATGTTTCCCTATTTTAATAAAAAATCCAGGCTAATTCCCCAAAACAAACTAATCCTTTATAAAACAGTAATCCGCTCAATGTTAACCAATGCCTCACCTGTCTGGAGTTCAACCTGCGCTACAAATTATAGAAAGTTTGAAAGGGTACAAAACCTATGCATGAGAATTATTAATAATTATCTCCGCTACACGAAAATATCGACTATGCTCAGAGATCTTGAACTTCCCACTATAAAACAATATGTTTCAGCCCAAACAAAAGCATACTTCGATAAAACTCCAGCTTCCGAAAACCCATTAATCCGAGAAATCGGTAACTATGATAAACTTCGCTACGACGGTACACGCACAAAAGAACAAAACATACTTCTCACTTAACAAATCACTATTCGTGGAAATCGTAATCTAGTTATCTGTATTTATTTTATAGTTATTTTTAATTGCTTAATTTAATGTTTAATTATTTTCTATTTATTTATTATTATTATTATATTTATTTACTTTATTATTATTATTTCTATTTATTTATATATTATAATATGGGTTCTAATAGACTATAATTGATGATATTTAATTATGAAGCAAAAAAAACCATTCTCCAGTCCAATTTTTTTTTTTATATTATTATTATTCTTTTTATTTTGTCTTTTTCTCTATGTAAAATTGTTGGTTTTTCGAAATTAAAGGTATGTAATCCTTTTTTGCAATGTGTATTATAAAAAAAGAAGATATTTAGAAGCCATATATATAAATGAAAATATAGATAGTGTAGTTAACGATAGAAAAGAGTCTAATGAAATCAATAAATTATATTCATCTGTTTTATTGAAATTAAAAAAGAAATAAATAAAGAATAGCCTACACTTATGGATAACCATAGTATAACCTATCACACTTAACTTCATATACATTAATTCTAATACTCCCATATAATAAGACTCAGATATAAAATATTAAAACCAATTAATATACATTATAATTTAAATAAACAAATAAATCAAAACAAATTAATGTTAAACTCTTATAGATTTACATTTTAATTTTTCAAACAATATCAAGGTATTAAAGAATAAGTGCAGTCCAAAGTATAATGCAGAGCAATAATGACCATGGAGAAGAATGTATCTCCTAGTAATTTTTAAATTATAGACGTCCATATGAGGTATCTATACTTGAATATTTAAGTTTTTTTAGGACAATTTTAATATAATTATTTATAGTTTTGTTGTTGTTGATGTTGATAAATTTATATGGTGGAATTACAGACATATTCTATGAATCCTGATAGACATTTAAGAAATTGAGAATGACCCAAGGGGTCGAAACGTCTTTATAGTAAATAAAAAATAAAAAATTGGACTGGAGAATGTTTTTTTTGCTTCATAATTAAATATCATTTATTTATATATTAAATTATTATTATTGTTCATTTTTTCTTTTTCTTTTTTTTAAGCTATTGTAAAACTTATTTATAAAAGACAACTTTAATTAATTAAAAGCACTGTTATTTAAACATGTAAAGGAAGTCCGGAACATGTATTTACACTTATTGCTGCTTGTATATGTTAAATTGTAAATAAAGTGTTTTTTTGGGGGGTTTTTCTTATGAACTGTCTTGGGACATATTGCTATTGACTATAATTATAAGTTATTGGTTATGGACTACATCTAACTTAGAGACTACTCTCTTACATACTATAAATTATCTAGAACATCTCTACTCTCAATTATCCTACCTCCTTCCTTCCCTAAATCCTAATCTTAGAGCTAGTACATATACATGTATAAGAAGGAGACAAGGAAGGTTACATTGATGACAACGGGGAGCATTGATGAAACTTCCTTATTACGAAACGATTTTACTAACCATTTTACTGTCATTGACCGATTACTGATCGATAGTTAATGGCTTCGTCTAAAACCATATTGGTGATCTTCTATAATTTCCTCTGTGTATTTCATAATTGAAGTAGTTAGGACTAACAGGAATATTTGTAATATGCGATTCACTGTGATAGTGATCTAGGTCCCTTTTAGTTGATCGGAATAAGTAATGGTAATGCCTTACCATTCTTCAGGGTGTCTTTTCAGGCCTAAGTATTATAATGAATTAAACTTCTGAGTTAGAGTTTGAGCATATTGAAATATAACTATTCCCTTTTGCTAAATGTATCCTTATTTTGTATATTCTTATTATTTGTTTTAGCTAATCGCTGACAAACAAACTGGCTAAGCCATAGAATCCGCCCAAACTGAATATAATAGAGCTGACCAAGATACTTATTGTACTGAGCTCCTCTTTAAAAAAAAAAATATTGTGCCCATATGTTTATTTCAGCTATACTTTTCTCCTCTTGTATATTTCGTGGTATGCTGTTTATAATCATTTTCATTTATTATATGGGTTTGCTTTTCTATTTTTTTGTTTCTGCATTTTTCTTTTCATTTTTCTCTTAAATTTTTTTTTTTAATTTATATATTTGCTTATCACTTTAGAAGAGATTAATGAAGTAGAAATAAACTGATGAGGACTGACTATCTTATAATAATATTTTCACTTGCATGTTTCCAATATCAATACTTGCACTAGATATTTAAACATCGGTCTAAAAATGTGTGTATTTTTGCTATATTAGTATATTTTAAAGTAATATAATTAATGCTTAATTTTATAATTAAGTAATAAAACAGTATAAATAATCCTAATTAGATTTATCTTGCTAAATAAAAACGTATTTTTTACCACATTATAATTTTGTTGATTACAAAACAGTATTCAATTGGTAAAGTTTTTTCATTTGATTCCATTTGATCGATAACTGTCAACTTATGATATGAAATGAATAATGGTGCAGCACTATTGTAATTTCAATTGTCAAACTGTTTCCTTTGTGAAATTAGTAGCTACTTTGATCCTGCGAAGTCGGCTATATACTCTCTAGTGATCTATACGCCAGCTTATAGTATACCGCTACCAATTGCAGAGATTTAAACTTGGCCACCGTTACCTGAAACTTTTAACTACAGTTAATACTGAAATTAATAAGGAGCAATCCATTATTGGCCAATATTAAATTGATGAATGCATAGATTATTTAAAGAAATTAGAATAGGATTAGATCTACATTTCAATTTGTAAAAAAAGGACTCAAGGTATGTGGTCAGTCAAAATCCTTCCGAATTATAATACATTAGAAATTAAACGTCCTTTGACGTTTAATTCGGTTAATAATCGTTTTTTTGCCAATTTCATCAGTCTCTCTTGTACAAAAACTCTGTTGATGTCTCTTTTAACCTTTTTTTTGACTACAAAAACAAATTTAATCCAAATGGTGTGCCAATGGAAGACAATTCCTCAGCCTTTGCCACGGGACGTTTTTAAGTTTTGTCCATTTGATATTCAATTCAGAAAGTTTTCTTTGTACAGTTTTATTTCTCAGTCCCTGTGGATAGGGGATTTACCCACTGAATCTCCGCCTGTCGTAAAAGGCGACGGGGCCTCTATCGCCGGGTCAAACACCCTCGCCAGAGTATAAACTGAATCAAAGAAATCAAAATAGCCTCGGAAACGGACTGTCTCAATGGAAACGACCAGGAACGTAAAAGGACTTAGGAATTGCAACATGGAATAGGGTCACTGACGGGGAAAGAAACGTTCTTGTATTGAAAATGAGAAAGTTTAGACTAGACATACTTGGTATAGGTGAATATATACCTGATGATAGCTGGACAAAGATTATATACTATTGTATTCTGGCGCTCCCAAAGGAAAGACGGTGTAGGAAACGTTATGTAACTTGTGGCATTTTATAAGCTGGAAGACTGGAAACCAATATATCCTAGCATAATAGTGACTGATCTAGAACGGTCTCACACATCCAGGTTTATGCACCAACAGAAAATTTTACTGTGCCATGCAAAGAGCAGATAGGTGCAAGACAAAACAAAGGTACATAATTTTTAGTGAAGATATGAATGGTCCAACTATAAAACAAGACATGAAACTATGGGCCGGTACGCTGAAGAAAATATTAAGAACCAGAATGGCCAGCGACTGATCGACTTCTGTTTTCATAACAACCTCCTCATCGGTAACTCTTATTATCCGCATTAGAAAGTCCTTAAGATTACATTCTCCAGCAATGGTCGAAACAGCATTATAGACTAAGTACTATATGATCGCTACATCAGAAGATACTTTACCGATGTAAAAGTCATTGGCGGAGCAGAAATAGGCTCATCTATTAATAGTGCCAGATACAAGGATTCAAAAGTGACGTTGCCTTTAACCCAAAAATTACGGGGACATCAGGGTGTATGGACGGATTGATCCCTTGGAAAAAATGGAGTACACATCTTAAATGGAGGAAAGGATCAGTCTTCTGAAACTAAAGGGAAATGCAGAGTCTGAGAGGATTATTTTTAAAGAAGCAATTTTCGGAACAGCAAAATGTTTCTGCGGCATGAGCAGAGTGACGGCAACAGGTAAATGCACCAAGTGGTGAGATACTAATATAATGGAAATGGTAGGGAAGAAGAAGCGAGCCTCCAAGAAATCCAATATCCAAAATAAGTTCCGGAAAAAGCTTATAGCGTACTGAAGGAAAAGGAACGGATGCAAAATACCAGTTCAAGAAGCAGGAATTCGTAGGTTTACGACGAAGGGTGAAGGTAATTTGATGGGATTTGTTAGGATTTATTTTAATTCTCCAATTTTGACACCTTTCTTGAAGGTTTGAGATATGGGATTGAAGTGATTGGGATACAACAAATGGATCCTTATTTACTGATAACACACATGTGTCGTCAGCGTACGTAGTGAGGACAGTGCTTGGATGGGTTGGGATGTCAGCTGTATATATCGTGTATAGGGTGGTACCCAGGATACTACCTTGAGGATCACCGGCAGACTGGCTAAAGAGGGAAGAGTAGGAAAAATTATGGTTTACTTTAAAGGTTCTATTACTGAGGTAGGAACTGATAATAAGGAAGTAAGTAGAAGGTAAGAATTTACGGAGTTTGTACAGCAGACCCGAATGCCAGACTCGATCAAAAAGCCTGGCTCCTAAAAGTAAAGAATAAAATCTATAGGGATATAAAGGACCAGAATGGTAACATACTCTCAGGGGCAGGAGAAATCCTGAAGAGGTAGAAAACCTACTTTGGAAAACTCTTTGAGAAAGAGGAATGCACATTTCCTCTTATTGTTTCAAATGGTAATTCTGGTGAATTCAAGAGGCAATAGAAGAAGAGGAAATAACTGATGCCATTGAGAAAATGAAGATTGGGAAAGGCCCAGGAAGAGATGGCATTGTCCCAGAGTTTATGAAATACAGTGGCCAAGAGTTAGTGTAGGCCCTCCAGGGACTATTCCAAGAAATATGGGATTCCATGATAGTGCCAGGATTGGAAATTTAGCGTTATTATCCCAACCCCCAAGGTCATCCAAGGATATTTTCTCAATAACACATACGAAGAATAGGAGCAAGAAGGGGGAAACCCTGGTCCAAATGAATGGACCGGATGTGTCAAGACCGGGAAGGATGGCTCTGATGGATAAAGGCTCCTCTACGCTGAATGGCAAAGGAGAAGAAGAAGTTTGGTAAAGAAGAAGTTTTAGTTCTGGCAATTAAAATAAATGTTAAATAGTTGCAGTAAGACGTCCTGAATTTTTTGTTTGACCTGATTACAATCGGTTTTGAAACATTTTCTATTGCTGCATGACCGATTGAATACTTTCGCTCTACTTCTATTTAGCTGAGGCCACGCTTGACATCCTTTTTTTAAGGCGATAATTAAATCCATCAGATTGATATTTATAATGTGGCCACCATGAGAGCTAAGAGTGAATTGAAAAAAAAGTTAAGCCTGGAAAGATAAAATGGTAGTACACTTTTATTTTTCTCGGTAAGAATATGATCGATCCTCTGTATAACACCATCTTCTCCCACATGAGTTTATTTACAAAAAACAAAGCATGTTAACATTTTATTTCATAATATATTATAATAAAAAAATAAAATTCTTTAATTCAATCACCTCGATGGTTCACGATTTGGTTAAAAAGATATTTGAAAATGGAAAAAAATCTGTACCAATTCCACATGTAACAAAAAGGGACCGAGGATGGACTGTAATAACTATCATGGAACCTCAATCTTACCGATTTGCTATAAAATATTCTCGTTAATCCTTATTAGTAGAATTACGGACATCGCCGAAACCGTTTTTAGACGAAACCGTTCAACTATCGATCAAATGTTCTCCTTAAGCCAAATACTAGAGAAAAAATGAAACTACAACGGAGTCGTTCATCAACTCTATATCGATTTTATAAATGTTTATGACTCCATCTGCAGTCAAATGATGTATAGCGTATTGATTGAACAGCGTTTACCATAGAAATTAGTACATTTGGTAAGGATGTGTTTGAAGATAGAATAAATAGTAATTTCTTGGTAAAGTTCGAGGTTCGCTCAGTTTAAAACAAATTGATTCGCTTTCACTTGTACTATTCTCTTTAACAATTGAATACGTTATTAAAAAGTTATACACACCGAAAAAGGTTTGAATTTCACTATTAATAATTAAATATCCGTGTTTGGGTTTGCGGATGATTTGGTTCTGTTAGGTGAAGACGCCGAAACTATAAAACTAAATACAGATGGATGCAGGTAAGGAAATAAGGCTGGTAGTAAATAAGAATCAATATCGGATAAGAATAAGTATATGGCTATTATTCTTATTATTATTGTAGTTCTATGGTCTTGCAAGAACCACCACAGCCAAATCTTTGCGATCTTGGGCTGTTTACTATGGTTTTGTATGTTTGTAATTGTATTCATTTAGAGAACGATTTAAACTACAAATTTTTAGTGAGGAATATACCTATTTTCTGCTGTTATTCTGGCTTGTATTTCGCTTTCTACTTTGTTATCAATTGTAACCATACTTCTCAGGTATTTGAATTGGATTACAGCTCTAAAACTGTGCTCTCTGAAATTCACTTTTCTATTCACCCACCACCAGTTTTGAGTTTTTCATGTATACAGTTTTATTTTCATTCACCTTAAGACCCAGTTGAATGGCTGATTCTTTAAATTCTTTAGATGTTCCTGATAATGAACCTTCAATTCTAGCGGTAAAGACGACGTCTTCAGCATAAACTAGATGTTGGGGCATATGATTGTAAATAGTTCCTCCAGGATTTGTTTTTACTCTACGGATGGCTGCTTCGAGGGTTTAATTAAAAAGGAGAGGGGCTAGATGACCAACCTAAACCTTCTGCCTCAAGCCAATGTTTACTTCCAACTCTTCCAAAAGTGCATTTCCTAGTTTAATGCGACCGACAGTTTTAAATAGTCATTCTTGTCAGTCTTGGATATTCTCAAATTTACCATGACTTTCAATAGTCTTTCCTATCTACACTGTCTTATGTCTGTTTCGAAACGTCAAAGAGGAGAAGTATGTCTATGTTGTATTCATGGAACTTTTCTATTGCTTTCCTATTAGAGAATATCTGGTCTATTATTGACCTTCCTGGTCTGAAGCCTCCTTGGTATTCTCCTATAATATTTTCAATGAATTCTGTCAGTCCTTTATATAGAAGCACTACCAATATCTTATAGGCCGTATTTAATAGGGCAACTCCTCTATAAATATTACATTCAAGCTTGTCTCCTTTCTTGTTAATTGGACATATTGCTGCTTTTGTTCAATCTTCAGGCATTCTTTCTTCCAAATGTCCCGGGTAATCTCATAAATTGTTTCCCACACCTCAGTGGCACTATATTTTAATCATGGGGTGATCTCATCCAAACATGACGATTTCAGATTCTTCATTGACATTATTATGTCAATTATTTCTTCTTTCTCAGGATTTTCCAATTCTGCTCCTTCTTGGGCGTTCCTCAGGCATTCATTTAGAACACTGTTCTATTCTGATATTTTTTCGATGGTCCTTGTGTTCAGTAAATCACTGAAATACTGGTTCTATCTTTCGAGAATGGCCGACTTTTCTCTAATCAGTTCTTTCTTTCTGCCTAATTCATTCGTAGCTTGGATTCTTTCCTTATCTCCTTTACACCTTTGTAAACTTTTCTGAAATCTTTGCTATCCAGGGATTCTTAGAACTTCTCGAATATTTATCTTTCTTGTGTCCTCTTCTTCTGCATGAACACTCTTTCCCTCCTTTTCATAATGGAATTCTGCTGACTTCCTCTGGTCTTTCTTTATAGCATGTTCTCTCTTTCCCTGTTTCTCTCCTCCACACACTCTTCGTCAAACCAGTCATTTTTATGTTTTGGTTCTTTCTTTCCTAGCACCTCATTTGCACACTATCTATCACTGACCCTTTCCCTTTTGTGTCACGATGTGCTCGTTTTTCTAAGAGAACTTCCCTTACTTTCTTTTTGAAGGCTTCCCTTACCTCACTTTTGATTAACTTTTCTGAGTAATATTTGGTTGTTCTACCTCCTTTAGTGCAGCCTCCTACAGCTAGCTTTTGTTGGTAGCAAACTTTTTCTATATGGTGGTCACAGCCCCTCTAAATGCCCTAACATCTCTGACGTATGTCTTAATTCAATAAGGAAGTGGTTTATTTGATTCCTGGTCAGGTCATCTGGCGTTACCCAAGTCTCTTTGTGTATTTCTTTATGGGGAAATTTAGTGCTATTGATGATCCGGCCCCTTTTCCATTGCAAAGTTAATTATACGGTGCCCATTATCGTAGGAATTTCCCTATCTTTGCATTCAGATCACTTATGACTGCATTACCTATGACATCATTCTTCGTCATTACATCGTATTCTCTTTCCAATGTTTCCTAGAAAACACCCTTTTCTTATTCTTCTCTATTATGTACAGTTATGAAGTCATTTTGAAAATTTTCCTCTGAGTCGTACTGGGCTAATCATTTCATTGATATGTTTACAGTGTATCTTTGTGTGCTTGGTTGATTTCTTGATGATTGATTCCAGTACCTCTCCCGTTTGCATTGTGTCCACTGTTGATAAGTAGAAAATTCTCCAAGTCCATGAATTTCACACTCCTCTGACGTATCTCCTGCAGAGCTGCGATATCAGCTTGATATTTATCAAGTTCTCACTAGATTTTTGCTCGAGCCAGGTCGGATCAATCCTCCTATATTTCAAGAAGCTATATTAAGTACACATTTTCTTGCCGGGGTCAAGTAGACATTGTGGCAATCCATATAGCCGAGGCTGTGTGTTGTTTTCTGAACTTTGCGGTATTTGTCGGTTGCTCAATTCCTACTTGTTCACAATTTTGTTACTCCACCAGGTGCTAGCCGTACTTTTCCACTTTATTGCATTCACTTCACAACATACTGAATACTTTACTTTTACGCTCATATTGTTAAGGATGAATAGCAAATAGAATAATTACATTCACATTTGTCATATTTCTATTTCCCATAATTAAGAAAAATATCTGATTGCCGTCCAACAGACGATATAGCGCCCGGCAAAGGGTTAACTACAGACAGCGACCGAATTCCTCTTTGTCCCCATTATGAACCCATAGCAATTGATTGTATTTTTATTATTTCTTTTCATGTGATACTAAAAGTCATTTTATAATTATTTTTTAATATAAATGTGGATACTTTATGAAGAAACTACTATTTAAATGTATACTAGAAAAGAAACTTTCATCGTAGTTCATAAGGTAATGAGCACACTTGTTGGAATTAGAAGGAACGGTTTTCAGAGCAGAATGATGGATGTTGAAACCATTTAAATTGAACAGAACTTAAAAGGTTGTTTCGGCTGGTTATGACATTGATGCATGGACCGAAACTGTCCCTCGCATTAAATATTATTTTTTAGTGAGTCTTGTAAACAGTTTAATGTGATCATTTGTAATAATTATTTCTCAGATTTGTTGTATTCCTCTCCTCAAGATACTGGTAAATTGCTTTATTGTACTTCAGGTCTAATGAACTGATTGTAATTATTGCATAAGAATAGGGCTTGATACGGTGGTAGAAAATAAGGTAATTTAATAGTACGAACGGAAAGCTTAACAAAAACAAAAAAGTTTCCATATATGACAACAGAAGTAGCCCGGTGTCAATATAATATGATGTGTGTAAGAAGATGCTAAGAAGTTAAGTCTTGCCATCTGATATCCTTAAGTCGTTTAAAGATTAAATAAAGGTTTGGGGCGGTTGACGCAATGGTGTAGGAATTGTGACTGGGGTGTAGTGGAGTTGAATTATAGCAGTGTAAGATGTTTACATAAGGCGAATCCTGAACATAACGTTACATCAGGCGCCTCTTTTAGCCCTCGTGAACACTTGGAACCCTTTCTAGCTGTGAAACCAGGTACAATCAAGACCTCATATGGGAAAGAAACGGAATCAAAACATCCAGAAATTAAAAAAAAAAATACTACTAAATTCAAAACCTAAGATACAAAGAACAACTGTAAATAATAATAATCATAATAGCTACAATCATCATAACAATAATAGCTACAATTTACTACAATATTCTCAGTGATCGAGTAGTGAGATCGAGTTTTGTTAGTTATTTCGTTACAAAAAAAAAAAGTCTTTGTCTGATTGGCTCTATCACCAAATGAGAATACTATGTTGCTATACCCAGAATATTGTGAGACTGCAGTAAAAAGGAAGGTCCTTCTCCTACAGAATTAATGTTTTTTCCGCTCCGCAAGACACGCCTGTATATCCTGTATTACCAGTCTACAAACTCTAAATAACTGGGAAAAAATCAGCTCATTTTATAGGTTAATTTCCGCTAGCGTAAACATATTCAGTATAACTCTGTACGCTGCCGAGCCCTATCGGAGACATTCGGCTTACTTCTTTAGATCGAGAGTGAATATTCCCCCAAAAAATGACAAAGGATGGTTTCTTTTACACGAATGTGCAAGGAAAACTGAGGGAAAAACAATTTTCAGTACAGTGATTAAAGCGAAGGTATTATTGGGCGAGTAAGCGCAAGATTGTCACATTTGCCATACCACGACATAAGATCGCTAACTACATAAAGATATGTTTATGTAGCGTGGGTTTAAATCAGTTACAATGCTAGGCACCGCTTTTAGGATATGGTTCCAGTACTTAGAGATGTCCTACAGGTATTCCTCAGGTACTCCTATCAACAATTTCCGCAATAGACAGTGTTTTTGAATTTCATATTTTGTTGGGCATATATTCAACCTGTTTTTTCAGCATTGTCTTGTAAGATAACGTTGTCTTTTGTTTCGGAATCATAAAAAAAAGTAAGAATGAAATATTTCCATATCCTTCTAACTATTAAGAGTTTCCTTGCTGATGGCTCTGCGCTATTGCCGACTTCTTCGAGTGACATCCTTAGTTCCGTTTCTCCAGAGTGGCGGGCGGAGAAGGAAGGAAGACTCCTCTGAGACTTTACCTTTGAGCAAATATTTATATCCAGCTCCAGGTCTACTCCCTCCAGGCCTCTTCCTGATTTATTCATAACCCTCTCTCCTTCTCTTTGACTTTTTGTGGCTAGGTTATTTTTTCTTTATGCTACTTAGCAAATATGTACGACATCCATATCAGGGTTAAGTTTGCAATCGTAATATATGTTTTGAAGTTATTATATTGATTAATAATAGAAAGACTACTCGTATCTAGGAAATAGAATCTAGAAATGCATTTAAAAAACTTATGAAAACTACATTACTGATATTTCCTCACCCACAAAATGGAAGACTCAAAAAAAAGAATATGCCCTTGGACTAGGTATTTACCGGGAGTAAGTTATGAGATAATGTTATACTTGTGAACTAAAATAAAAATAAAACTAGGAATAATCATATAAGTACTATAAATTAGTTTAAATTTAAGAAGACTTTGGGTGAAATGAAATTCATGGGTCAACAAATTAAATAATGGGAAGAAAATGGTCCGGGTAAAGATCAAAAAACAATTTCTTAAATAGGGTTGAAATACAAAATAAAAACAAATTCAAATGATACAAAAAATTGCAAAGAATAAAAATAGATTAAATAAAATATAGAAATAATGATATTGGAGAACACCAGATACCAATTTGGGGAAAACCAATTTGGGGGTGATTTAAATTGCAGAATGAAATAAAGGAATTATCTCAACTATATCAACTAAAACACATCGTTTAAAATACATCAGCGAAACATGAGTTTACAATATTTCCTCTGCCACCATTCCACCTCAATATGAATAGTGACAATATTGATGGGAAATTATGTGAGAATACTCTGATTCCTCGAATTCCTCCTCTGTAAAACTAATTAAAATTTTATTGAGTAACCTCCATAAGCGCGTTACTGTTAAAATTGAGCCACGCAATGCTATTTTTAAATATAGGACTAATTCCATTTTTCCCAAGTCTATTTGGAATAGCCTTAAAATGTTCACATAAATAAACCTCTACACAACAAATCTTTCAATTCTATATTTAAATTTACGAAAACTCTCTTGAATCTCAAAATTAAGGAAATATTTCAACAGATTGACGATTAATACCAAAATTTGATACCTTAAGTTATTATTATGTTATCACATTGGTAAAGGAAATATTGAAAAACTCAATTATTTTATTAGTAAAATGTGCTCTTCTATCAAAGCTAAAAAAAAAAAAAAACTATAATTTCCAAATTCAATTACATTAATTCAAGGTCTTTAGACAAAAAAATGTATTCCAATTTAAAGGCATTTTTTAAAGGCAGCGAAACATGAGTTTAAAATTTATTCCCTGCCACCATCCCTGCCACCATCCCACCTCAAGTCACTAATATCCTCAGTTTATACTAATTTTTCTACCCCTTCCTCTATTTCCATTAACCTCATCCCCAATTTCACCACTCACTGAGAATATATATAAAGAGATGATAACTTTACAGTCACTGATAATGAGAAGGAAGTTTCCCCATAGGTGTCAACAACTTGATTATCAATCACCTGCAACAACACCCAGCCCTCCAACACTGATCATCTTCTCTTTCCACCTCATTTTTAAAAACATTTTCATTACAAGTTCATTCCTACAATCTAACCAACAACTTACCGTCACTAAAGTAGACATGGGCAATGTAACAGTAATTATGGACAAAGCAGATTATACCTTCTAATCACTCCTATACATAAACATATACACCAATCCCCTATTTGGTTTCCTTTCTCATTATTTGTCTATTTTATTTTCTCCATTTTTATTCTTTACAATTTTTATCAATTATTTGAATTTCTTTGTACCTTGTATATCTAGCCGTGAAGAAGTCCTGTCATGCAGATCGAAACGTTTAAAATAAATAGTTCAACCCTATTAATTATGGAATCCATTAGACGTGGATAGTAGGGACCACATCGGCCAAGGGGTAGCAATCAGCTTTTGGTGCAGTATTCCAGGTTGGGGACACAGCGGAGGGGCCAGCTATCCCACCCTCAAAAAATCTATTGCTGTGAATCAAGAAGGAATTAACCTCGGATTAGGACATTCTTCAAGGTTTCGACCCTACATTCAAGGATTTTTAATTAGCCAAACGTCCTTTCGTTATATATAAACTGTCTGGTTTAATCCCGAAACAAACAATATATAACTAATCAAATTTAGAGTATGAATTCATTTCACAGAAATAATTGTTGACGCTTCCAAGAGCGGGGTAGTTCAGTGGGTAGAATTTTAAGTTCCTAAGCTGAAGATTTCGGATTCCAAATCCGGATGAGGCAAATAAATTATTCAATATATCGTTAACGGCCACGGATGGAACCTGTGAGATCTACAGGCCCAGCCTCTATATAGTGGGTACCCTTGATTGGGGGAAAAGTCTCATCAGATGGTGAAGCCTCATCCCGAACAATTAATAAATAGTAACTCCTGTCCTAGAAACAGTACAGTCCCTACCACTTTTTTTCCACTTATACCACTTTTTTGTTTTGTTATGGAATGGTTGTAGCTACATAGCACCATTACTTATTGCCCACAAGTGGCAGATTGTAATGTCTGAATAAAGTGTTAAAAAAAAAAAAAAAGAGCTTATAACTACAAATTAACACTTACAGTTCACTAATTAAAGTCCACCGACTGTAAGAATCTCCAAATATAACAAACTGACACACAGTAACAAACAGAAACAGTTTATTACACTCACAAACTGTCACAGTTCCTGATACACTTATTACACTGGCCGGTTCAACACTGACTGACTCGCGCCGAGAGGGTATTTAAATAGGCAAGGTCTACAGGGATTGGGGAGATCTGGAACTTTCCAGAACAATCTCTTTAATCTCTTCCGGCAAAGGGGCTTAATCCCTTGCAGGAACGTTAATCCCTTGCGCCCGTATTTCTCTCTGTGACCGTAACAATACTAATTAATTTGAAGATGGTTCTTGCCTTTTTCTATCTCAATCTTTCCCCTAGGTACCCTTGACTGCCCCACCTCTTCTACCCGACCTTTTTCAGGTGTCCAAAGGGTCCAAGCGAAGAGCCCCAAGTAACATCTATAAAAGTAATATGGAGCTCCTATTTCCTTTCCAGGGACTTCTAAATGAGTTGGCGAAGATCAAATATATGTCTGCACATGACCGGCCTACCAGAAAACCCGCTTACTTCTCAAGGGTAGAGTATGCCTTCTCTAACTTGTACCGGAGCAGTTTTTTCATAATCCTGGCTACCGAACTTTGTGCACCTATTCGGACTATCAGAGTACGCAAACTGAGGTCTATCATAACTTAGGAGGGTTTTGTAGTGGTTTTCCAATTCCCTTTCCTTAATGGTAGATAGTAATTTTTCTTTCTTGCTATTCTCATCTTATTCATCACTCCCCAAGACTCCCAGAGTCGACTAAACACTAAATAGTATTGATTTTCTGTCAGTATCTCTTCCATGAGTCGTTATTGGGTATTGTCATCTACTCTTACCTTCCGGCTCAAGGTTCTAATGCAACTTAGTCATCTCTCCTGATAGAAGAAAGATACTTTGCATAGGCTAAATTCTTTTCTCTTCCTAGATGGACTACTTCCTGTGTCCATCAATCTAGCAGAAGTCCTTCCTTACCAAGAACCTCTGAGGCTGCCAAATGGAAACATTCCTTCAAATGCCCTTCAAATATTTATCATATTTTATTTTCTAACACAATGATCCGTTATAAGAAAAAAACATAATTTCGAACTCTATTTTGTGTTATTTTTTTATTAAAATGAGATTATAAGGTATGATAAATAATTTAGCCTTTAGAAGAAAGAAAAAGCTAAGCTCCTATCACGTGGTTCGAAGCTTCCATAGGTCCGATTTCGGGGCTGTACTAAAGTTTCCCATTTAAACTTAACATTTTCAGAATATATCCGATGGTACCAAATATTTAGTTTGAAAAATTATTATACAATTCATGTGTCCTTAAAAATGTGTACTTTTGTTTCCGATCGCAACTGTAGTATTCTCTTTTGAGATGAAGATTTAAGGAGTTATTCTTTATATAACCTGATAAAAATTGTTACCTATTATGCGGGTAAGGAAAATATTTAAAATTTTGTTCTTTAATTTTTATTCTTAAGATAGAAACAGGTAGAACAATCAAAATCTCTACTTTAGACGAAATTCTCGTGGGAGTAGCATTTACTTCAAATCCATTCCAAATTGTGAGTATCTCATAGCTACCCCACTTGTTTCAGAATAATCCAAATCTAACGGTAGTTAATAATTAATAAACAGTTATTTTAACGTTCATTTTATGATTTTTTAATAGGATGATAATAATGGGTGAAATTTCTCCTCATCCTGCATTAGTAAAACCCAGCTGGGAGATCTATTGATTGGTGGCTATTTAATGGTACTTGAATCGCAATTAAGATGAAGTTAGTGCTTATCCTGATTGGGATCCAGTAATTATCTCACATACACCACTACAAATTCTAAATTATATAAATATGCTCATGCAAGCAGATGAAAGTAATTTTAAATAAGTTAAATAATTTTAAAGCTTTATATAATGCTTTAATTATTTACTTTTTAAGTAAAAGTTGTTTCAAACTCAATTTGAATTATTTAAGATGACATTATAAAAACGTCCGGTGGTAGTACCCCATATATCTTAGTTTTAGTTTAAAAATTAGTGTTAGTTACAATAGTTGAAATAGAACAGTATGCTCGTAAAGTCCAAATGATTCGGATGATTGACAATAAAAAAAAAAAATAATTGAATAATAATATTCCAGTAAGTTAGTGGAGTACGTCTTTTCTCAATTATTAGAACATGGAGATTTCCAGGAATCTTTTAATGAATAATTTAACAGTGATAAAGTTAAACCATTTTCACTAATAATTGTCAACAATTAGTTTGAAAAGTATGAATAGCTTTTTAAAATTCATAAACGAAAATAAATTTGATGAAATTAACATTAAATACTTAAATACAGGGAAGCTAAAACTATTTTATATTAAACAACAAAGAAAGTTGCATTAAAAGAAATACAAGAACAGCTCCTTGCTAAGGTTATTTCACAAATAAACAAAATAGACATCGAAATCTGTTATACACAGCCTACTCTAGAAAGTCTAATTAATAAAAGTATTACTCTTAGACTGGGGAGTTGCCTAATATGAAGCTGACCACCTTAAGAGTATAAATTCTAACAGGGCGAGGTTTTATCGCCAAGGCTCTACAGTATTTATATTAATGATTTGCCGAATACATTCAAAGTTCGAAAATCTCTATTTGCAGATGATACAGCTTTTTATGCTTCAAGTTATAGACCGGACGCAATTACAAATAGACTGACAACAGCACTTAAAAAATAGAGAGATTCTACAATAAATATAAAATTAAAATAAATCAAGATAAAACCCAAGCTATACTATTTACAAAGAGGAGACCGAATAATACCCCCCAACTGAATGTTAACAGAACGCCTTTATCCTGGACAACGCAAATTAAATATTTGGGACTTAATATGGACAAATTGTTCACCGCTGATGTCCCAACTACTTCTGAAACCTTCCTTGCAACGTTCGCAGACGGCACAGCTATTCTATAATCTCATCCAGACCCTGAAATGGCGTCCTGGAACCTCCAAAGGCACCTTTCACTCATTGAAATTTGGTATAACCAATGGCTCATCAAAATCAATGAAGAGAAATGCAAACACGTGGCTTTTGCACTTCGGCGGGGAACATGTCCTTTTGTCCAATTCAACGATATCGTCCTACCTATTTCCGACACCGTACGATACCTTGGCTTCCTCCTATACAAAAGACTTACATGGAATCCTCATAGCAGACTCAAAAGACAAGATCTTAAAAGAAGATTCAGCCAACTATACAGATTACTATGTAACACCTCCCATATTTTAATGTACAATAAACTACTAATATACAAGACGATCATCGATCCTATTTGGACCTATGGACTGGAACAGTGGAGGACCGCAAAAAAATCGAATATCAGGAGCATTCGTCCTTTCGATCCAAAGTCCTGAGAACTATTATCAATACTCCTTATTATGTCTCCAACAAAACCCTCCATAATGATCTCAACATTCCTTTCGTCCTCGACCTCATCCCTACTAAATTTCCAAACTTTCACCAAAAACTTGCCTGTCATCTCAACCCCCTGGCTCAGTCTTATCCAGTTCCACACATCCATATAACCCACCCCGCAGCCTAAGCCGGCAATGGCCCCGAGACCTGATATAATAATGCTATTTGGAGTACTGGCACTGGCCAGATTCTCCACTCATGACCTGTGTGTGTGTCATGCACCCTTGACAAGCTCCCATGGCGTTTAATGACGCGACTGGGAAAGGTGGCAGGGACCTTCCGGATTCCTGCTTTACCCTCATTCCATCAGGCGAATTGTAAATTATTTTATATTTTATTTTTAGACTTTATTTTTATTATCTTTTTGTCATTTTTTTTTTATTACCGCATGTATATATTTTTATTACATTCATATATTTATTTTATTTTATTTCGTTTTTATTTCTTTTATGGGATGATTGTAAGCTATTTGGCACTATTACTTATTGCCTATAAGTTGCAGATTGTAATATTTCAATAAAATGTGTGTTTCTCTCTTTCTCTCAAAAAAAAAAAAAAATATGGGCAAAAGGCTAACTTTTACATTCCACACTGATTATGTGTGCAATAAAGCCAACATATATTCATTCAATATATTCATACTTTAACAGGAATTCCAAATTAAGCATAGATAATAAGTTACTAATATATAAAGCCTGCTTACGAACTATACTAACATATCCATGCACAATATTTAGTTATACGTCTAAAACTAATTGCAAAACACTACAAATATTCCAAAACAAATGCCTTTGAATTGCTGGAAATTATGCATATTACACTAAAGTTAAAATTATGCATAAAGAATCAAGTATACTTTATATTAATGTATTTATCAAGAAACTATGTTGAAACCATTCGAAGTATACAAAAAATGGTACAAAGCGGTATGTACATAAAAGAACAAAACGTTTATTATTGTAGGATACCAATTTCTTTTATTTCATTGTTTTTTTTTATACATATGTATATAAATTACTAAGAATGTATAGTTACAATTTTTGTTTATTTTTTTTTTTTTTTCTCTCTGTTGGAAGTTTTTTTATACATTTTTTCCTTCATTGTAAAATATGAATCTGTACAGATACATTTAAATGTGTACAATTGTTTTTAATTTGAGACTGATCTATTTGGTACAGCATGTAATTTTGTGAATTGTTGCAAATTATACAAGAAATAAAAATAATAAAAAAAATAAATAAATAAATTCTAACTTTTTATAAGTGGACTAAGATAATGAATTCCCTACGATCCATGCAAAAGGAAACTATATCATTATTCAGAGCCCAGTAGAAAATGGAATTTAAAAATTCATTACTGGATTAATGGACTAAATGTGTATTTTCAAACATTAATTTTATAAATTATATATTATACACTCATTCGATTTTCATTCTCGTTCGAACTATTAAAATTGTATTAATTTAATTTCTCAAATATTTAACTATCTAACAGCATTTAGATCAGGAGTGACAAACTCAGATGATCTTGCCACTTTTGAAATGCATCATAATTCCGTGGACCACAGATTAAAGTATCCTCATTCTGGTTTTACACACCCGGACAAATAAAAATGTACAGTTAATTTTTTCCCATTGATTAATCATTTTATTAATATGATTTTTAGCAATGTATTATGAAATAAAATGTAAACATATTTTGTTTCATGTAAATAATAAAGGCGAGAGAAGACGTTGTTGTCTAGAAATTTGCCTATAATGCAAACCGAGGCAAATAAAATTGTATACTTTTTAATAATATTGGGTAAATTATTTCACTTAGCACATTTGTTAGTCAATTTTATCACCATTTCATTTCTAGTACTTTTAACAACCTTTTATTCATAGAAAGGCACAGATTTTTCCAAAAGATCTGGTTTTTTTGAGTTACAACTTCGGCTGCCTTTTGGACGACATCCCGCAGGCCTGAGTCGGAACTTTATCTACAGCCCCGGTGAATAAGTGGTAAGTCCCATTTTCTCCGAAATGATTTTGTTGTGCTTAGAGAAGCGGAATCGTGTTATTTTCCTAGTGAATAAGGGGCTAAGTCAGGCATCGGCTTTAAAAAAAATTATCACTTATATTTCAATTCCATTTCAAGCCAAAAACCACAACTACGACACCATTCTGCTACTCTCAATACTGTTAACTAGTTCCGGACAAAATTTGACATATCCACTTATTCACCGGGACTAGTAGATATATAGGCTTCTTTAGAGTAAACATCATCCTAGAGACATTTCCAAAAGTTCTCCAATATCATTGGAGTTTAGTTCTTTGACAACTCGCTAATATCTCATAACAATTAAGAATGATCACAAATTGTCATTTCATACTGATTAATGGCTCTGAATTCTAAAATTTGTTCACGAATCAAAAATCTAGATGATAACTTTAACCTAATTTTCAGATATAGACAAAATTAATATATCTATAACATTTATTTATCAGATAGATATCGAAAAGGATGTGGTTGTCATGTTAACAACTCAGCATCCAGATGATCTTATTTCAAATGCTGGTTGTTGTAAATTTGAACTGTTTTAGTGACAATTCTTTAACTATAATTTCTTTGCACTCACTTTGAACCATATCCATTTGTTATCATGGCATAACGAAAAAAAAATTTCATTAATCATTCATTAATTTCACAGTACTTATCATGCTGGAGTAGAAAAGTAAAAATAAAGTTTGTGTTACGGCCGCTCAGTTGTAATTAAAAATAATGTATGTTCATGGTTGATATTTTTTTTTTGTTTCAATTATTCTGTATTTTTTATTTTTTTTTGTTTTCATTTGAAAATAAATGTTTGTAAATTGCGTAATGTATAACAGTGAAGTAGCTGATCATACTTTTGTCGGTATGAGTCAGACTACCATCCTCCCCAGTATTGGCTTCGATTTTTTGTGCGACCATTTCTGTACATTTGTTTTCACAATTTTCGTGACGAGTGCGACCCTGATTGTCCATTTTCGACCATAAATCATCATGGCGTTGTTCTCTTTGTCGATTTCGCTCCAGCACATCTAAATCTACAGGGTATTAAGGCATTTATTTATTTTAATTGCGCAATTAAATGACCACTATCAGTTCATTTAAAATTATTATTTATTTTGTTTCATATTCCAATTATTTTGTTTAAAAACTTTGTTCATTTCACTCAACTGATATTGTATTTTTCATTCCTGTATCTAGCCATGCTTATTTTGATTTAATTTACTTGTTTATTTTTTTTTCTATATTATACCAAATCAAAAGGGTTTAATTTTCGTTTATTCTTTAATTATTCATTGCAGAAAACAATAATTGTATTAATTTTATTTTAACTTAATTATATTTTAATTTTTTCCTTTTATTTAATTTGTAAGTAATATGATTTATGTTTGCAATTATCAATATAAGCTTTAAAAAAAAATAAGCGTTCAGTATTATCTGACATCCTATTTATTTATTTTGATTCAGATTAAGGCAGCAGCCTATCAGAGTTTTTTGGTACAATAGGGAAAGGTGGTTGAAGGGTGCAATTCATGTAATTCTTACGCCGCCCTAACAGCTTGGAATCGTCATAAGCTGAAAAAATAGAAAAATATTCATAAATATTGCTACTCTAGTGAAAGTTGAAGTAGGCGTGAAACTTCACATATTTAAGGCAGTGTACCTTCCTGTACTCCTATATGGGGCTGAAAGCTAGGTGCTGATGGACAGACTTGAGAGAAAAGTCACTGCTGTAGAAATGAGGTTTCTCCGAAGGATCGCAGGGAAAACGATACGTGACTGCATGAGCAAAGAGAGAATCAGGGAGGAGTTGGTGGTTACCCCCGATGAAGGATGCCCTTGAGACTCGGCAACTTAAATGGTTTGGACATGTCGTCAGAATGGAGTCTATGGGCTATGTCCCCGATGGTAGAAGATCCCGTGGCAGACCGAGAATGTCATACCTCGAATACGTCGATCGTCTGTGTAAAAAAAGAAACAAGAATATACGCCAAGCCAGAAATCTTGCAAGTAACAACTGATTGATGGACCGAAGTGATTGGCAGGCAATGGTGGATGAGGCCCAGGTCCTGTAGGACCTTAGTATCAAGGAGTGACTGAGTGAGTGATATGCATAAACACGAATTCTACTGCACCTTCTTTTTGGAAATCTCCTTCTAAACTCACTGATCTAATTAAAAATGAACTGCCCGTAAGGAGAAACGAAAAATCAAAGTGATTTCCAGGAAATAAATTAGTTTTAAATAAAACTGTATTTGAACCAATTTAATCAAACGCTTGCCACTTACCTATTTAAGGGTTCCGCTAACTGAACAAGTTTAAAACCACATATCCTCCTAATTCTAACATGGTCACAAAACCCTGTAAGGATGTAACCCTGCCGTATAGCCTCTAACGACCAATCAACGTAGTTGTATGAAATGCTTTCCATTAATCTGAAATTGAGATTTCATAATTCATTTTAGGGTGCATACATTCAAATAAAAATAAACAGATGAAAAGTTCATTTAATGTTATTGTTACAAAATAATGAGACAGAAATTAAAGAATTTGGTACTCAGCCAAAAGCAGAGACCATTACAAAGAACCGTGTTCCGAAGAAAATGATTCAATTGTGTAAACCCATGGAGATAAAATAAATAATAGTTGATAAAGATATAAATAAATACGTAAAACTATTAATATTTTTTGAAGAGAAAAGATAGGCCCTCGGCCGGGATTTGAACCCGGAACCTTTGTCTCACCGTGACATCGCTCTACCAGTTGAGCTACCCAAGGCCACCTGCCGGTCGAGGACAAATCTTTTCTCTTATACGATCCCATGTTCTTGTGCTCTCGCCATTTTTGCGATGAATACACTAGAACGAAGTTCTTTGAACATTAATTTAATTTTAGGATCTTATTGACTTACGTCGTATTACTATTCATATTTTTTTATAATTATTGGTAATTTTTTTGAGTTTTAAATGTTTTTATTTTTTAAAGAAAAAAGATAGACCCTTGGCCGGGATTTGAACCCGGAACCTTTGTCTTTCCGTGACACCGCTCTACCAGTTGAGCTACCCAAGGCCGCCTGCCGGCCAAGGACAAATCTTTTCTCTCATACGATCCCATGTTCTCGTGATCTCGCCATTTTTGCGATGAATACACTAGAACGAAGTTCTTTGAACAATAATTTAATTTTAGGATCTTATTGACTTACGTCATATTAATATTCATATTTTTTTATAATATGACCATATGAACCAATATGACGTAAGTCAATAAGATCCTAAAATTATATTAAGGTTCAAAGAACTTCGTTCTAGTGTATTCAGACCTCCGTATCATTAGAAATCCCGACCACACCTTATCCACAGATTGGTATACGAAATCCACGTATTCTGGCAGGCTCCTCAATTATTACTCCCAACATCCGCAACACCAAATAATTAATGTCGCCAAAAATATCATCCACCGTGGCCTATCCCTCTCCGACTCCTGCTTCCATAATACGAGCACCCACCGCATCAAAGAAATCCAATTAAAAAACAATTTTCCTCCCCACGTTATCAAAAAACTCATCCATGACCATTATAACCCACCCACTCACACCCGGTCTCCACATCCGCCATCTATCCCTATATTCAGATCCTTGTCATATATACCCTCCCTCTCCAATAACATTCAAAAATCCTTACGTTCCTCGATCCCCAATTTACGTATCGCCTTCAAATCCCATAACAAACTCTCCAATATTTATACCCTAGTAAAAGATCCCATTCCCCTAATACAACGCTCTCAGTTCGTCTATCGTATCCCTTGCTCTACTCCTAACTGCAACTTTTCCTACATCGGCGAAACCAAAAACCTCCTTAAAGACCGCATTACCCAACACAAATACTCCATTTCCTGCCATAAAACTCTCCGAACACGCCCTATCTTTTAACCACATTTTTGACTTCGGAAATACGTCTATCCTAGCTTCTGTTCCCAATTATAATAAACGCATCCTCTCGGAAAGTATCCACATCAATTTAGATTCCTCCACTGTTAATGTCAAGACCGACTCCCATCACCTATCCTTAACCTACTCCCAAATTTTTAATTTACTTAAATAACCTCAAATTCTTAAATTATTCTGGAATTCTTACATGTCTATATATCATCTCCTATATACACATTAATCACCTATTTTCCATTATCATATTATCTATATTCATATTTTATTTTCCATTATCTATTACCATATTTTTCTCCTGTTATCTCGCCTTTTTGACCATTGACTTTTATTTTATTTTTATCTCTCCACCATTTCCCACTAATTTAGCCATTATTTCTCTTGATTTTCTTTCTTCCCCTTGTCTTTAATTTTTTTACGTCTTTTACATTTATATATATATATATATATATATACACTGTATTATGCATTTCCCCTTCCCCCTTCTTAGTTATTTTTTGGCCGTCAGAGATCGCGGTTAGCGCTTCCGACTATTCCTAACGTATTTCAATTGGCAGTTGGTCTTCCTCGCCGCCGCTTGGTATATTTGGTTAGTACACATTTTAATCTTTATCTTATCTCCATCCTTTCCACCTTCACCTTTCTTCGCACCTGTTTCTCACACCATCTTTTGGCATCCATCATATGTTAATAGCATAGAGTTCATTATTATTTAGCCTCATATTTTTACATCTACTGAATTTCTATACCTATTTTCTATATGTTCATGTTATATTCACATCATATTTTATATTAATACAACTTCATTCTAACTGTATACAGTTATAAGATTAACTTCCCTTACTTATATTTTTTATTTTATTTTCATACTTTAGAGTTCATATTTATAAGCATTACTTTTAATTTTAATTTTTCAAATTTATCAATCCAATCAACTACTTTTATATCACATCCCAATCAATTTTTCTATATTACATCTCATACTTATATTTTCAAATTTTTTACATTTTTAACTGTCATTCTACAAGATACCTACTCATTTCTTTCTACATATTCTTGTATTATTACATTTTACTTATGTAACCTCTAGAAGTCTAGTATCATACAATTTAAATCTATAATTAAACTAGTTTTTTCTAAATCCTTCATATTCCACCCCTTTTTTTTATATTTTAATCTTCTCATTTTGTATCTTTCTGTTTATCTCCTCATTTTTCTTTCCTTTTATATTATGTTTACATTTTATCCTTTCTGTACATTTATTTTCTGTATTTTATATTCGTTTTCTTTAATTATTATATCTGTCACTATTTTAATTTCTGTTCATCATCTGTAATTTTATTATATCTGTCACTACTTTAATTTTATTGTATTCTGTAACTACTTTAATATTCGTTATCTTTAATTATCATACCTATTCACTATTTTATCATATCTAGTCACTATTTTAATTTTCTACATTGCATGTCACTATATTCTTGTTACTGCAACGTTTTTTATATTTTTGTTCTGTTTGTTTCTCTCTCATAGCCCTGAAGATGGCCTACATTGTAGGTCGAAAAGTCGGAACACAATAAATAAGTATACACTTATTAAGGTGTTTTCATTGACTGCACCCCCAACCATTTCTTCCTTACATTAGAAGTTCCAGTCAACCAATTCTTCTCTAACATTATTTTATATATTTGTTGTATTCTTTAATATGTAATTAATGCTAGTTTAATCGAACTTAATTTGGTACTTGCAGTTCTTATTTTTTAATTTGGTTTAGGAAAACGATTTTTAGTCATCAAACCAAGGAATTTAATTTTCTTATTATTTAATATAAATAAATATTTGCAATTGGCCAGATTTTCAATTTTATTTTCATGGGATACTGTTGTTTGTTCATTTAACATCACTTTATGCTGCTATGGCTAATCGGACGATGCTACAGTGGGAGCTCTAAATTTTGCAGGCTAGGGATTTTTAACGAGTAACTGACATCGAACAGGCTAGGGACCCTCCCCCCCGTTTAACGTCCCTTCCGACGGACGGCGTAACTAAGGATGTTTGCTCCGTTTAAAAAATCCCAGGGCCACCTACCGGGCTACGAACCCGCGATCTTGGGCTTAGTAGTTACACTAACCACTATACCACAGGTCGCATATTGTATCGCAGAATACACCTTTCTCTTATTTTATGCTATATTAATTATCATATCATATTTTCCCGTTATGTTTCAGAACTTCAGCCGATCCTGCAATGGAAGATACTATTAGAATTATTAATTATTAGAATAATCCCATTATTGATAGGTAGTTAATACTTGCTGCTCACTTGCTAGGAGATAACCATATGGTGTGAGGTGAAAGTATGAGGGTGTGGGAGTGCGGGTGACGAGGGGGTGGGGGTTAATCCACCTGAACTTCGAGATGTAATTGGTCCCTTAACACGATTTAACACTTTAATGGAAATGTTGTGCACTTGAACCTGATCCTACTACAAACGTCTCTTACAATTGTATTATTTTTCGTATCTGCACAGTACAAAAGTCTGTAATGATAATCCTATTACCCACTAGGATACGTACACAAAGCCTTATCTCTCTTACCAGTAAAAAATGGCCTCAGAAAGGAAATAAGGTCATGCACGCTCCAATATCATGCAAGCGCCATCTTCATTGTCGTTTAAAAATAACTTATTTTTTATTAATGGTTTTACATGTTTACATTCCGGAATTCCGGTCAAAAGTTTGATTTGTACTATCGAATAGTTAAGGAATTTCTTGAGCCCTATATCTTAGTCTATATCTCAGCTATAGAATCTCCAATATCCAGCTTGGAAGATTGTTCTCCTCATAGAACTGCGATAGGGTTTGATGTTGGTGTAATCAGAAAAAGATCTTTCATATATCCATTCCTGAAATTTCAAAGGGTGACTGAAAGAATGAAACTTTCTAATAAGCAGATTGCGAAAGAATTATTTGTGAATTGTTCCCAAAAGTTATCAATCCCCTACCAAATCCCAGAATAACCTAGCCCAAGAAATTGAAAGCAATGAACTAAGAAATGTTACAATAGGCTACTTGGACATTTCAATAGCTGAGTACTATCCACAGTTACAAATATAATCGAGCCAAAGCCTAGGAAGGCTAGAAAAACACATACACAGTGGAATGCTGGAGTAAACTTCTGGACAAATAGAAGTACACAGTTCATGAAGACAGCGCTAAGGTTTAAGATGTAACTTGTTTTATCAAAATACAATTAAATGGTAAAAAAGTAAAATTCTAGAAAAGTCTTGTCCTTGCGTAACGGATATTCCTTATTCCAACAAAGATTGAAAAACGAATATCCTTCAATTCTTATTATTAAAGATATAAAAGAAACACTTAGTGGGTTGGGTACTGATCTGAAGTACCTTGGTTTGATGCCGGTTATTCCATAAAAATTATTTGTCCTGTGCGATTGAGGGACTCACCTAAAATTGTGATGTTGGTACCTTTAGTAGTTCGATGGTTCAGTAAAATCTCAGCTTCTTCGCTTCTCACTCAGTCGTTGGGCTAGGAATATTAATAATTACATTAGTGAATAAATAACTATAAACCTAAATGAATATGGTTATTACTTAAACCGCAAATTTTCGAAAAAACTTCTAGGAATGTTGTAATATAGATGTGTAATATAAAAGCAAAAAAGTATTAAAAAATATTATTGTAAGTTAATTACTACTCAAGGTAGAAAAAATTGATAAATTCATATGCGGAACCTACAACAGATTTTTATAATTATTTTTATGGTATGTTGTTTGTTGGATGATATTACTTATTTTGCTGTTACTACACATTTTAATTTCTTGTCGCGTTTCGGCCACCAAAGGACCACGTTATTCCAACTGCTTTCTCCGTTGAGCTTTAACATTAGCCGAGTACCGTTGCATGAACTCACGATGTTCTCGCCACTCTTCTTCAGTCCACTTCTTGCCCGTTTTAAGTTTAGGCTTTTCTTGGAAGCTCTAGTGAGCTGCAAGGAATTCGTGCTCGAATATCGTCCCGTGAAACTCCCACTTCTTGCAAATATTTGTCTACTTCCCATGAAGATAAGTAAAGATCTTGTTTGTCAATCTTAATGAGTAAATTCGTGTCATATGGCCATAAAATGTAATTCTTCTTTTCCTCGGTATATTTTAATTAATGAATCGGTTACATTTTATAGATATTGCGTAGTGTGTGCGTAAAAAACACTATTTTCATAAATTTTGTGTTTAAGATGATTACCATTTGAGCTATATTCTAACTACATATTTTATAAACCATTGATCTATCCTAAGTTGTTATATGGGCCTCTGGCTCTACAGAAATCGGAGTGGAATATATCTTGATATCTTAGTGAGTCAATGCGATAACGTTCCCTGATTCATCGACCAACATATCAAAGCTTAGATGCATAATTCATGTACAATAAATTCACATATTTGAATATATTTTCCATTCCTTTTCCAATTCGTAAATAATAGTACAAAAATTAAAATTAAAATTTGAAATTAAAGATTATTTAGGGAAAGTAAATATTTTTTGTTCAGTTGTTATTGAGTTGAAAAATTAGACAATTCAAGGTAAAACTTGTATTTAAATAATTTAAAATCGAACAATTTAAAAAAAATAAATAAATAAAGATTAACTTAACAACATATCTTTCGCTCTTTTCGAGTATAAAATTTAAGAGAACGTTTGTTTTAATTACCGGCATCTTTTATTAATGTGTTGTCACAATATTTTCCTTTGGTGAATTTTGTTTCAATTTGAGTTAAACAATGTAATTAGTTGAGGAAATAGAAATTCTCAAAATGTTATGAATATTTCTTGGATATAGCAAAGGAAGTTATCGGGGATTATGATAGAAAAATATCTTTTTCTGTCACGTTTTTCATCATTCCTTCCGTAAGTGAATTATTTTGCTTTAATATGTGACGTTTTGTAATTGTGTTTCTTTTTTACTTACCCAAAGGCGAGAATTTTAAAGCTTGGGAAGTGTGAATATGATAAATCTGTCACTAGTTGAAATACAGAATTTTACAGATAAAACCCATAGATCTTTACTGAGCTCATAAAAAAGTAAATAAATGAGTAACGAAATATATTTCGATATATTAGGCTTTAAATTTTTTAAACATTCTACTTTTAAAGGTATCGGGAGTGTAGATAAAATAAAGAATTTTATAAGAAATATATACATTTGTTTTCTTGTAAATTACATACTATACACACTTAACGATATATTCTATTCATTAAAAATTATAACCTATCCCTTACTCAGCCTTCCGACCAAGCGTACTTGGAACCCTCTCCTGCTCCTAGTCCTTTGCTCAGTATTCTGTAAGAGATCACCTTAATCATTGTTAGCCTATACCGCACAAAACTATGGTTTCTATGGTGGTTTCTGGTTTAGACCGTGTTGTTGAATTTTTCTTCGCCAATGTGTCGCCAGACTAGCTTCTTCAATGCTGGATCGAGAATGAAGATGCTCCGGTAACTCGTGGCTTTATATAGCCTTCGCTCGGGCCAACTCGTAGCTCGTCGGGTCCTTGCGCTAGTCAATCGGGATTTTTCGTGTCCGTGGTCGGAGTCTGCTCTTCCATGACTGTGATTGGGTTGTTTCTGGTTCTTCGGGCTCTGCTTGGCTGGAATTAGGCTTGTTAGTTTCTGCTTGGCTAATTTTTTGTTTTTTCTTTTCCTTTATAGGTATGTTAGGTAGCCATAGTTTGCTTAATCTGTATCCGTCCTCCCTGTTGAAGTTTTATGGGCGCTTGACTATTTCAATGGCTTCCAGTATCTTCCTTTTTGTAGCATTGCTGCATTTCTGAACCACTTCGATTTTTTTTAAATTCTACAGTATGGCTTGTGGTAGTGAAGTGTTCCGCCAAAGCTGATATTTTGCTATCCATTTTCTTCACACTTTTAAAGTGTTCAGTAAGTCTTGTGGATATCAGCCTGCCTGTTTTCCCAATGTATTCTTTTCCACAGAAGCAAGGAATGCTGTATATCCCAGGTGTTTTGAGCCCTAATCTGTCTTTTGCACTCGGTAAAACCTGGCCTATCTTCCTGTCTGTGGTCTATATTGTTTTTATATTGAACTTTTTTAGTATTTTGGCTATTTTCTCGGTGGTGCCTTTGACATATGGGATCACTGTTTTTTTTTTAATTTATTCTCTTTTATCTTCTGTTATGTTATGTTGTCCGCCTGTCTTTTGGGCTTTCTTAAATTCTGTTTTTATAATGTCTTCCTGATAACCATTTTTTATTAATGCTTTCTTTAGGTGTCTTTCTTCTTTCTTTAAATATGACGGTTCTGAAATCCTAATTGCTCTAGTCATCAATGTTCTTATCACACTATGTTTTTGTGCAAGGTGATAAGGTGAGCCAGCATTCAAATACCGGTCAGTGTTGGTAGGCTTTCTGTACACAGAGTATCCTAATCGGTTACCCTTCTTTTCCACTTTAACATCCAGGAACGGTATACCTTCTTCCGTTTCAACTTCCATAGTGAATTGGATGTTTTTGTGTCTCCCGTTCAAGTGGTTGAGGAAATCGTTTAATGTTTCCTTCCCATGCGGCCAAATAACGAATGTGTCGTCAACGTATCAGAACCAGTGCGATGGCTTCAAACCTGAAGTTTTTAATGCTTCTTGCTCGAAATTTTCCATAAAAAGTTGTGTTTAAAAGTTCCATAAAAAGTGATTCTTTTTGCTGCAGTTTTACTCACAAATGTGTTAGAGTCCTTGATGTGGTGTATTTTATGAAATTTTCCAAGTTCCGCGACGAGTGGGCTTAATGGCGATCCCATACTTGCACCTTAAATTTGTTTGTAGTATTTGCCGTCAAATAAAATGTATGATGATATTAAACACAGTTCAGCCAAGTTTGTATCTGCTTTACTGAGCACTCTATTCATGAGTGGTATGGTATCCTTTATAGGTATTTTGGTTAAGAGGGACTTCACATCGAAGTTGACCAGTATATCTTGATGATTGATTCTTTTAGCGGCCATTTTACTCACAAATGCGTTAGATTCATTGATGTGGTGTTCCGTGTTACCGATCTGTGGTATTATTTTCTTGTTTAAGTATTTGGCTGTAACCCGTTATAATGTTTCATTAACAATTTTTATACATCATTATTCCCATTATTTCTTATTAGTATTTCTCCATCTCTATTAGATTTATTTATATTACCTTCTTTATTTTATTTTTATTAACTTATAATATATTTTTATTAGTTTCTTTATTACTTATATTTTTTTTCTTACATTATTCTTCCCTTTGCTTTGTATATTTATCTAAGGGCTCCCCATCTATTATGTTTTATTATATTATGTTTTATCACTCATAAGCCTTGACACCTGCATGTATGTTAATATTTACACTAAAATAGAGCCAAAAACTCAACTGTTTGGGCTGTTGATCGTTGGGATGTATTGCACTTTTTTCTTCGAGATGCGATTCACATAACCCCTTTTTGATTTTGGTGTCTTGATAATGCCTGAATAGGCGAAACGTCGACTGGTAAGTAGGTGTATTTTTTGAAACATAAGGCTTTGCATTGTGGTTTTTCCCAATTGCATTATAATGTTAATATTTACGATATATAATTTCAATTTGACCTGTATATTGTATATTGAGACTTGCAATATTGGTAGAAACTTTGGCTTTCCATAATAAACAGTTCTCCTTACTTAAGAGTTTTTTTTACCCCCACTCAGACCACCTGCAGTATACACAAGAGTGTTATAAACATAAATGCACAAGAGTGAAACCAAGAAGTCCCCAACTTGTGGGATGACAGGGTCGAAAAGGGTTTCGAAATATAAAGTGACCATTATCTCCTAATGATAAACAGGATTCGGAATGAAAGAAAAAACAGAAAGAGGGCATAGGGGCACTGAGAAAAGAGTCATAAAATCTTGCCCAACAAAGGAAGAGGAAATGGCTATATATTTCCAAGGCTTGGGTTGTGGACAACTTCATCAGTGAAGAAGAACCCCATGTATCTGCTTTACTGAGCACTCTATTCATGAGTGGTATGGTATCCTTTATAGGTATTTTGGTTAAGAGGGACTTCACATCGAAGTTGACCAGTATATCTTGATGATTGATTCTTTTAGCGGCCATTTTACTCACAAATGCGTTAGATTCCTTGATGTGGTGTTCCGTGTTACCGGTCTCTGGTATTATTTTCTTGTTTAAGTATTTGGCTGCTTCGTACGTTACTGAACCACTGCAATTCACAATATGACGTAGCGGTATTCCTTCTTTATGAATTTTCGGGAGACCGTAGATTCTGGGAGGAATCGGGTCAGACCTGATCAAACTTCTGACTTTTTCAATTTTATTGTCTTTCAGAAACTGGGTAATCCTTCGATTTATCTTTCCAGTAGGTTCTTGTTTTAGTTCCTCGTAGGAACCATCATTACGTCTTCCATTTTCTTAATGCAATCTATCTTTTTCATTTCGACTGTACTGTTGCCCTTATCTGCACGTAATACTAAAATGTCATCCTGTTTCTTCAATGCCTTTAAGACTTTTTCCTCTTTAACAGTGAGGTTTGATTTCGGTGGCTTAGTCTTCTTCAAAGCTCTTGAAATCTCTCCCCGAAATTCTTCTGCCATTTTCTCTTCTAATCGGCTCACGGTAGCTTCTACACCACTGATGGTTTCTTCATCGGCGCGATAGCGAACTTAAGTCCCTTTTCCAACACCTTCAAAGTGTCTTCAGATAATACCTCTCCCGTGAGGTTCTTTACTGTGTTTTTTAGTGTTCCAACAGCCAGGGGTTTTTGCTCCATCTGTAGCTTTTTGAATTTCTTGTTTTGTTTTTATCGTATGATCCTCTTGGTAGGTTCTTGACCAGGTGATTTCGTCTACCTTAGTAAATCTTCTTTTTGATATTTCTACTGAGGAACAGTTGTTCTTGATATAACTTATTTTTCCAACAAAGCCAGCTCCTATTATGACCGAACATCGACTTTTTGCGTTTTGGACTCTATTAGACGAGTATATTATGCCAACTCTTGCGCAATTTGGGATAATCCTATGATCCCTACATCTTTTTAAAAAGGCAAGCCTGCAAATTAGACTCATTTTCTTTCTTCTGGACTTCTCCAATATCTTCACTCTTCGAGTTATATCCTAAGAGGCTAATTAAATACTCTTTCAAGTTTCCACGGCCACTATTTATACACAAAACTTTGGTGGCTTCTGGTTTAGACGGTGTTGTTAAATTTGAACCAATCGGTTCAGAAATGCAGCAATACCACAGAAAGGAAGATACTGGAAGTCATCCGAATATATGATGGCGACCGCCTCCTTACACCTGAGGAACAGGCAGAACTCCTAGCGGATCACCTAAATAGTGACATACTGTCCAGAACTGACACCACTACACCTCCAAATATGGGTAGGGGCAATAATTACATGCTCGTCAACCCGAAAAAGTTAATATACTGAGACGGTCAAACGGCAACCGCTCACCCGGTCATGAAGAAGTACAGACAATTCTACTGAAACAACTACCCTGGAAAGGAATAGCACATCTAATATACAAATACAGCACATATTTGTACAACTCATGCCTCCGATTGAGATACTTTCCTCAACATTGGAAACTCGCTATCTTGTTCCCGCTACTAAAACCGGCCAAAAAAGGGGATAAAGCGGAACACTACAGGCCCATCTGTCTTCTACCGCACCTCGCGAAAATCTTCGAGAAAATTATTCTAATTATCTTAAAGATTTCTGTATAAACAGACCGGCTTTCAAGCACACCTCAGCACCGAACACCACCTCATGAAAATTCAGACAGAAGTATGTAGAGACCTCAACAGAAATGCAGCAACAGCTATGATCTCTATAGACTGTACAAATGCATTCGATTCCGTATCTCATGGAATTCTTTGCCAGAAGCTTCTGGATCTCGAGTGCCCAGATCAGTTCTACGGGATCATAGCCTCATTTCTAAACCACCGAAGCCTGGCCGTACGTGTACGAGACAAGTTATCGAGAAATATACCACTCACCTGTGGAGTTGCACAAGGAGCGGTACTATCCCCGGTCCTTTTCTCCATCTATACTGCTGATATAGTAGGTAAAAACTACAAACGAACGACTGTCGCTGCTTACGCGGACGATATAGCCATCTATAGCAGCAGTATGAGCGCAAAACGAGCTTTAAAACATGCCGAAAGTACGTGCCAGGAAATAGAAGAAAAATTGAGACACCTCAACACCCAGGTGAACCCGGTGAAGACGGACTGCGTAGTGTTTGCCCTCCACAAAGGAAAAAGAAGCCGTTTACCAAAAACTCTACAAGTGGCTAATACCACTATCTGCCCATCTAACTCCATAGTTTACCTCGGAATCAAACTGGATCGCCACATGACACTGTCAACCCACTGCTACTAAAAAATCTGCATGGTATGAAGAAAAATCTATAGACTCCACCAACTACTGTTATCTTTAGCCTTATCACTGCGCCTGAAAATAAAAATTTACTAGAGCATCGTAAGGCCTGTACTTCTATACGGAGCTCCGCTATTCAGCCACCTCAGAGTCGGGACGCAGCGCCAATTACAACTATTCCAGGACATTATACTCCGAAAAATTGTTAGGTCTACATCGCTGAGAAAAAAAAAAAATAAAGTCGCTGAGAAAACTAAAACCGGAAAAAATTACAAGATTTCGTCGGCCTACCTACAACAACTGACTTCATAAAACGGAGACATATAAAATTCTTTGACTCCCTCAAGTACACAACAAACGAACTATTTAAAAAATTTTAAATATTTTATTTGAAAAGAAAAGATATGGCCAGGACCGGGACTCGAACCAGAGACCTTCACCTCTCCGTGGTGACGCCTCAACCATCTCGGCCACCCTGGCACGTTTCTCGGCCAGCCATATCCCTTCTTTTCACTTGATCCTACATCTCCGTGTTCTCGCAATTTGCGATGTATACACGGGGAGAATGTTAATTGAACATTATTTTATTTTGGATCTAGTTGACTTTAAGTCGTTAATATTATTATAATTTATTTTATTTTTATATTATATCATTTTTTAATTATTTTATTTGAAAAGAAAAGATATAGCCAGGACCGGGACTCGAACCCGGGGTTATACACGGGGAGAATGTTAATTGAACATTACTTTTATTTTATTTTTTTTTTTTTTGGATCTTGTCGACTTCGTCATTAATATTATTATAATTTATTTTATTGTTATATGATATAATTTTTTAAATATTTTATTTGACCGAGAAGCGAACCAGGATGGCCGGAATGGCCGAGATGGTTAAGGCATCACCACGGAGAGGTGGGAGACACGGGTTCGCGTCCCGTTCCTGGTCATATCTTTTCTTTTCAAATAAAATATAGAAAATAACTATAGTTCATGATCATCTTTTTGAAAATGGAATAACTATGATTCACCATGACCACCTTCTAAACTATAAATCACTTCACCGTTTCATGCATTCATGTAGACATTTTTTATTCTATGTGTTTTCATATAACTTCCACTGTTCCCCATTAGTATTGAATATTAACGTTGTTCTGTGGTTGTCAAATATGTAACTGTAATATAGGTTTTATTAAATATCTGTGGTGCTGGACCGCTACGACTGCCCGTCGTATGAAAGTATTCACGGGGATCTGCCTTATATGAAAGTATTTAAATGTTCTGGCCTGTCGAAGAACAACGAAGGATTTTGACAAATCTCGTTTTATATTCTGTCAACGAACTTCAGGGTGCATCACAATTATATTTGTTGTTTAACTGTTTGCTTAGTATTCCTTGCTATTCAGTCGCACAGTGTTTTAGTTAATACAAAAAAGTCATGGTTAGAATTCTAAAATATTATATTGGAATAATTTAAACATGGTAAAAATTCTTTAAAACATGATAATCTATTTTTTTTATGTTTAGCACACTCTAACGGATAATTAATTGGTTCTTAAGTTATGAATCCATTGCAACATAATAAATCAGTTATATTCAAAGCATCATTTCCAACTCACGAAATGTAGGAAGGCGGCGAAAACTTTTTACGTGGCATCATTTAAAACAAAGAAAGTATAGCTGAGAACCTTGTTCAATCACGCAGCATCGCTGAGTTGATGACAGCTTCAGAAGTCGTAGCGCGTGCAGGAGTGATACGGAACATTGCTAAAGCAAAAATGAATGGTATCTGGTAATTCTTCCAATTTTAATTGCAATTCTTCAAGTTGGAGAATGCTAGGCAATTAAGTGGAAATGAAACTTGAACCTGTCTACATTGACTCCAAGCCTACAATGCATTAGTTCGAGCAGTTAACAAACGGTAGACGACATGTAAGGAAGATATACGTTTATTCTGTATTGAACAGATATAATGTGATATACAAGAGATATAAAAGAAGACATTTCATATGAAATAACTAAGCGATTTATTGACTATTGACTACACTACATCTAATTTAGAGGCTACTCTCTTACATTCTATAACTAACAACTACATTTCTACTTTCTACCTTCTACCTCTCCTAATCTTAGAGCTAGTATATATACATGAAAAAAAAAGAGTGGAGGACAAGGAAGTTTTCATTTCTGACTACACGGAAGCATTGATGAAACTTCCTTGTTACAAAAATATTTCATTAAACAATTTGCTTAAAGCCATTGACCGGTAACTAAGTGAACTAGGGAGTGGTATATGAAGGCGGGTTATAACTTCTTGCCATCGTGTTACTGTAGCTTCAGAGATGTGCTCAGAAAGAAGGCGGGCCAATTGTGTCCAAAAGTTTTAATTTTTGTATTTTTAATAAGCATAAAGCAAGAATTCATTCCGCACAAAACAATGCTCTCCATAGTGTATTGACTGAGATTGGTCTATAAACTGAAATAGTAGTGTGGACGCTAGACGAGACTAATCCGGCTGCTCCTAGACTGTTGCTGAGACGGAGTAAGGTTTGTCTCGTCTATTGCCTAGCAAATGTCTCATAGTGTGGACGTAGCTTAAGGATGCACCAACTCCCTTCTTCTTAAAGACCCCAGGACTTTTCTAAAATTTTGACTATCACAAAACATTCAGAATTTTTTAAATATTTTATTTGAAAAGAAAAGATATGACCAGGACTGGGACTCGGGGACCTTCACCTCTCCGTGGTGACGCCTCAACCATCTCGGCCATCCTGGCTTCGCTTCACAGCCAGCCATATCCCCTCTTTTCACTTGATCCTACATCTCCGTGTTCTCGCAATTTGCGATGTATACATGGGATAGGGAGAATACACAACAGTCTCCCACACTTATTAAAATAATTATGACATGCCTAAATCAAGGGGTAAATTGAGTAACATAATCTTGGAAATTTCCTGGTTACCTCCGTTCTCTGCTTGATCGTCTCAGCATGGGATGCGGCTGGGCCCTAGGATGTTATTGTTGTTGCTGCGGGGGGCTCGATGGTCTTGGTCTTGGTTCTGGCTGGACGTCTTCCCGGAGGTTACTTTTTGGTTCGGCATCGTTGGTTGGATTCTTGGGGTGTAGGGTAAACATCACTCTCTTCTTGGGTTTGGCGTCGCTCGCATTGGAAAGCAATTGATTGATGTGCCTCTTCAGGCTTTATCCATTAATGTCGAGTTGTCCATGTTGGTTTTCCAGTGTGGGGGTACCATCTTCCTAGTATGCGATATCCCACACTTAGTTGGCATGTACCCAGAGTGGTGCTGGGAAAATCTGGTGTTGGGGATGGTTTCAGCAGATCTAATTTAATCCGTATTCTACGTTGTAGGTACAATACTGATGGTGATTTCCCACATGCTAGCGGGATCGACCTGTATCGCATTAAGATTTCATGGACTTTTCTTTGGAGGGGTAACGTAGAATAAGACAGGCCTGTAATTTCTGTCTAAAAGTCTGAATATTGCGTTCTGCGATTCCGTTTGTGATGGGATGGCCTGGTGTCATTTATGGTGTGTGAGAGTACTCCTGCTACCCCGGTTGGTGAGGCGTCGCAAGCTACCGAGAGAGGAAGGTCTGGACTAAAGGGTGTTAAGACTCTATCGCTAGAAATATCATTTTTCAATTGTGTAAAGGCTGATTCACATCTAGAAGACCAGTCGATTTTTTTTCGCTTTTGTAAAAGTAATCTCAATGGGTACATTAGCGTTGAAATATATGGAATGAATTTGGTATATTAGGTCACCATGCCCAAAAACCTCTTGACGTCGTCTTGGCTTGCTGGTCATGGTGCCTTCACAATGGCCATGACTTTGGCTGGGTCTTTCGAAATTTTACCTTGTTCGAATACATAACCTAAGTATTGAATTTTGGATTTGAATAGTTCAAACTTTTCTCTATTGAGGTGTAAATCGAATTCTTTTAGTCTGTCGAGGCAATCAATCAAATTTTGATTGCAGTCCTCTCTTGTTTTCCCATGAACTATGATGTTATCGAAGTATGTTGCGGTCGAAGGATGTTGCGACCCCATCAAATGTTAATGTATTGAGTTCTTTTGGTGCTACTGATAGCTTGAGCAACTCGAAATATTCAGGGCCAATGATATTTAAAAGAATTGTTTTTGCTGAGTATTTACCTTTTAGAGCAAGAAAGTTGTCAAACCGTTCTTTGTATTGTTGAAAAGATTCCGTGTTTTTATCAATATTATCAAATTTACTTACATTATGTTGAGGAAGTGTTGAAGAAGCGCTTTGATTTATGGACGCGATTATTTCTAACATAGCTGAAAATTGCTGTTGCTGTTGTTGCAAAAACTGGGTGAATTGATCAGCGTCCATTGTTCTAGGTTGACGATAAACTTAGAGATTAGAATATCAGTTTTCTCTGTGTTTATCGTCGTCGCCACTTTATCATGTCTAGATTGACACTCACTCAGGAATATAACTACTTTTAACACAAACAAATACTTATAACACCATTTATTAAATAAAACTATATACCTACACTTTACACATTGTTGTTGTGGATAACAAACACAAGAAGGTACTACTCAAAAGAGCGGGACCAGAGACTTGATCACAGATAATCGATAGTAAGATTGAGACGACAGAGGATTTTCATCGGTGGGGCAACGAAAAATGTCCATGAATTTTCTTCGTCAGGGCGAGCGAAAAGGTCCATTAAGTTCCTCGCTCCAACAGGGCGAGCGAGGATACGAAATCGAAATATCGGGTCGATTCGATGTGGAATCGACTGCCAGACCAATACTGTCCTTGAACCGATTCCCAATTGCCGTACGGCTGTGAATTAGTCTAGTTCAAGTCCATCATAACAACTGCACTATTGTTAATAATATGCACTCTCTAGCTTGATATAGACAAAATAAACAATCGAATCGAATCCACCATCGGCATGTATCTTTTTTATTTTAAACTTATAAATAAAATGAACTTATTCTAATTATGTTAAACAATAATAAAAACATAATAATAAACAAATAATAACAATATGAAAATAAATGTTTGTATTATTATATTTACCAAAAAAAGAGGTGATATTAAATAAAGGGAAAATGTTCACTTCTTTTACAAAATATTTGTTTTGTTTATGATTAATAGTAAATAGTCTTTTAGTAACACAAATAAACTATCTGGCCTTAAAAACTGTATTTCTTATTTTCTATTTTTAGTTGTTTTTTACTACTGATACCTGATACCTAGGTATTTTAACTTTAACTGTTTTAACCATTTTAACATTCAATATTTATTTTTTATCCTTATTACCTTATTCATTAATTTTTAACACTTTCTGTTTTATTCTTATTTTATTCTTTGTTATGTATTTACTACCTTCCTGGCACTTGGTTGTTAATACTATACACTTATACATTTTAACCTTTATATTTACCATGATGTGCAATTTTTATTATTTTCAATTGCCTGTATTTACCATACTTTTATTATTTATATTTACCATGCTTACAAAAAAAATTGTGTACTACTTTTTAATTCTCAATTGTCTGTATTTTGCAAATAGCCGATTTTTTCGAAACGTTGGCTACTTAATAAACATTTCTCCAATTCTAAGATAAATTTATTGACCTCTACCAGGACCACTTTCTTCCACATATATTATCAAGGTCGACTATTATCATTCAATATAAAAGAGTCTGTTTACTTTTTTTTTAATATATAATTTTAACGAAAATAACGAAGTTAATGTAAGCCGTATCCATTATCGGAACAGAATATGTTTTTTGTTAAGCTACTCAGCCAGAATGTATTCTTATTCAATTTTTTGAGAAGTTCCAATCTTCCCCTGAAACTAGAACAATCAGAGTCCTCAGTATGTTCAGCCGATATTGATGCTTCATTTATGTTTGATTTTAGAACTTGATTTTTGTTCTTTCGTTTTAAACGAATAATTTTTGTTTCAACGAGGCTCGGCTTTTGAATATCTTTAAATTATTTTGGCTTCAGCGGCGATAATTTGTTTTAATCGTTTCGATATCATCAAGATCTTTTTGATTAAGGTTTGAAATGATACTTAAATCTCAAATCGAAAACAGTCTTTACTTATAAAATTTACATATAATTATTACGGAGTGTTTGTCTCTCTCTATTGAATTCTTTGTCCCCCCTTGAGGTTTATATTTGTTCAAATGTTAACAAGAATAATTGCCTGAGCTTTATGTCAGGTCCTAACCTTTGCTAAGATTTCCACTTGCTCATCTAGAAGTTTATCATAAGCCTTAATATACCTCAGCAGCTGTATTCCTTCTTTTATCACACACACATCACATGTAATTATTATAATAATAATTCTTTAATCCTGATTAATTTTTGCAGACTCAGCTTATACTTAAAAAAAAGAGGAGTACAACCCTCACAACAGATAAAACTTAATGGTCAGGGTTTGAGTCTGAGGTCAAGAAAAAGAACCATCTTCCACCAATTCTATCCCAGGCAACATTTTGATACCACTAATGAATGCACGTCTGGTTTTTTATAGCAAATAATAATACTGAGGTTAAATAAAGGTTTCAAGCTAGAAAAGCATGTCGTTCGGTGATAAAAGGTGGAACATTTTGTTTTCGTGAATAGTATGTAAAGTATTTTTTTCATTACGTTGTCCTCTGATAGACTCGCATATATCACGAAAAAACTCATATTTTACTTTCACCTACATTCTTCTTCAGTTATTCTAAAATACATAAAACTCTGAGAACTCAATAGAATGGGTTCTTAATTTATGATAGATTATATTTATATGATTATAAATATAAATATAAATGACAATTTAAAAATGTTGATGAAGTACATCGGTGAAAATAAAACAACTAAGAAACTGCGGTAAAATGCTAGCTATGATCCAAAAACAATTGATGGACATAAAATAAGGTCAAAACACGTGTATTAGGCTGTGATTTTAATTTCAAATACGACGAGAATAGTTATTATTATCTACTATTTACATATTATTAGTTATTTCAAATCATTGACAACGTACGCATCAATATAATGGACAAATATAATTGAACCCTTATAAAAAAAAATCCAAAACAATATAGTCGTGAAATACATGCACACAGCAAATGCAATAACTGAAATATAATACACACACATAAATTCCAATGTAAGTATTAGCATCTTCAACTTCAACTTTTTCACGTTCATGTTAGTACAATAAAGGACTAGAAAGTAATTTTGCTTGACAATGGAGATCATTTATTTTGATGAAACAGAGATATTTTTCGAGATTTCTAAATGGATAGGAGGTGGCTGACAAGAGTTGCAAACTGTCCGGTAAACATGTTGTTGGGACTTTCCGGCGCCGGATCTATATTTGTCCACTTTTACTTGATAATTTGCACCTAGGAGGTTATAGTTATATCTCAAAAAATGTTAAAACATTCGTTGTAACAAAAATCACATTTCTACGAAAAATGTCTTAATCATCCATCTCGTTGCTGGTTAGAAATTTAGTAAACTGGTAGGCTTTTATGTCAGTGATATGACTTACTGGTCCTGTCCCCTACAAGGACGCCACCATCGCGCTTGTGCGGATGAGTTACTATACTATATATCAGCAGTATAATACACGTACATGGTAGGATATAGTGTGCTGTTATTATATCCAATACAGTGTTTATGGTGTGTGTGATTGTTATGTGTTTATTATGATTAAGTTACTATGTTTCAAAACTGTCATTCTTTGATATCGATTATTCTAAAGATACAACAATTGCCGACGAGATACCACGGCTGAATCATTTGGATATTCTTTAAGGCTTTTACACGAAAACAAAAAAAAGACGGATCCTCAACAGTTTGCTCAAATGTTGAAATCATTTTAGGATTGGCAAATCACACTCATTACTTAACTTAGCCTTAAGCTCAGGTACACCGGTAATATAACTAATAGGTAAGTTTTGCTGCACCTTTCAAATATGTCGACCCAAACATAGAATAGTCCAAGAATTACTTGGAACAAGTCGAAAATTACTTGGACATGACAATTTTTATTGAAGACGACCGCAAGCCCCAACTCAATGCTTCTCATGGGACTACTCATTTCAATCATTTATCGGCATTATTAGGACCAGATAGGTGCATTAACGATTTGGCCTGTCCAACTTATACAAACCTTTCTCTGCCATATTGGCCCTTATAAAAATTTCTTTTTAAGGGATTTGTATATTTGTGTAAAATTTGTTATACCTAAAAAAAAAAAAAATCACTCTTTTAGCATAAATCTAATTTCTGAAGACCTAAACAACCTCGATATTGATGTAATTTATCAGATTTTCACCTCAGCTTCTAAAAAGTACTTAGATATTCCAAATTAAAATCCAACGAGTTTTGACGAGGACTAGGGTATTGACTATACTTTCATTCTTGAAAAAAATTTCAAATGGCTAAACTCGGACATATCAGTAGTGCATAGTAGAAAATATGAATTTTCGCGCTTATAAAAATGCTTGCAATCTTGCGAGAACGTGGGGATATAGGATCGGTGAAGAGAACGGATTTGTCTGCCTTGGATATGACCCCTGGTAGCTCAGTAGTTTAGAACACTGCACCGAAGATGCAGATGACCCGGGTTCGAATCCCGGCCAGGACAAATCTTATATCTTCAAAACAAAAATATTTAAAAATAATAACCAGAGCATGGAACTGTTGAATAATGATTTTAATTTAAAGAATTAATGGAATGAGTGGTTCAATGAATTGAAAGCTTTAGAAAAGGCGAGTAATATTAGTACTTTTTAAACAAAACTTAGTGGGAAGTGGATGTGAGAATCGGGAATCTGGTCAAAACGGTATTTCATCAGGGAAGAAATAAGGTCGGTGGTTGCAATGAGAAATAAAAGTTTGCGTAGTTAAATGATGGTAGTAAAATTGAGTGTAGTTTAGTAATTGTTAGAAGCGGTAGTCAAAAAATAAGAATTCATCTACTCATGCCGGAATTTACAATGTTAGAGTTTCCCAAACAATTACAGTTGAAGGAAGGTTAACATGTTTAGAGGGGATGGATCTCCAGGATACTATATAGAAATTTAGTAAACTGGTAGGCTTTTATGTCAGTGATAAGTCAGGTCCTGTCCCCTACAAGGACGCCACCATAGCATCGCGCTATCCATGGAATCAATTCCAGCACAGGAATATATTTCACTCCAATTCGGGGTTACCAGGGAAGGCATGATGCTTTCATGAGTGATAGCATCTATGTTGTTGTTGCGAAAGGTTATAGTCTTAGAGCGAATCATTGGAGTTTGGATATTATATGAAACATTGATTAAGTTTGAGAGGACAGAAATGAGACTTGAAGTTTCCTAGGAAAATCAATGACGTACACATCTGATATATAGTGTCGGTACTGATGCGGGCGGCAAACATGAAAGGGAATATGTTTTGGACAAAGAACAGACCTTTTGCTCCCCTTTATTTATGGTCAAGTTCCTGAGAAGGAAGGAAAGGGGGGGCAGGAAGACTCTTGAGATAGACACAGAGAAGGGAGGAGGTACTCTGGAGGCGTACAGCAAGGAGGAGAGATCTTGAGGAAGAAGGAGCGAACAACGCGGACCGAGAAGATGAAGAGTCCCGGGGGCGACAAGAAGAAGACTGACCTGTAACCCAATCTACCCCTGTTCACAGATAAGTTTAAATAATTTCCTGTAAGGCATTTTATGGCAAACCTTGTTTGAAATTGAATAAATAAACGATCCTTATTGTAATTCCTTTGGTGCTTACGTACCCTTAATACACTATTTATTTATAAATAATATATATAAGGATGGATTCAAAAGTAGAATTGAAAGGCACCAAATGTGCGGGATATAACACTACATGTAGGAGCGGGTGTCAACTACAGGATATTTTAGCAAAACCGAATTCAATATGAGGAAAATCAGATGGGGGTGTAGTTTTAGGGTTTCATGGAAATAAATACCTACGGTTGTCCCTGTCCGCTTAACCCAGTCATAGCAGAGAACAAAATTGCCAGTGCATGGATTGGCGCTTCGTTTCCGGTCATTAGTAAAAAAACACGTTTCATCACATGTTATTACCCTTTCCAAAAAATTTGGGTCATTTTCAATGGCATAATTTTCAAGTGCCAGTACAAACATTTTTGCGAGCTGCTCGTTGTTCAAACGTGAGAATTTTAGGCACCCACTTTTCGCATGTTAAAATTGTCATGTAAAATTTGCCGTACACATGCTTTATCAATGCCTACAGCTTCAGCAATTGCACGAATACTTAATCGACGGTCGGACCAAATCAAATTACCGACTTTGTCAACATTCTCATCCGTTTTTGACGTTGAAGGGCGACCTGGTCGCGAATCATCTTCAACGTCTTCTCGGCCATCTTTAAAACGCTTAAACCATTCAAAACACGTGCCCGCGTTAAACATTCATAGACATACAATTCTTTCAGTAAATTATAAGTTTCAGTAGCGGTTTTTCCAAGTTTGAAGTGAAATTTCACAATAATTCGTTGCTCTATTATTACTCTAGCCATTTTATCCGGCAAAGCAGAAAAACAACACTAACACGAACGTAGGCTCTGACTAAACGGTATTGTTTACGAAGCGAGACTAACTGCATACTAAAGAGAAAGCTCCACACTAAACAGCAGTCAGTCAATGGCGGTTGGCGCATGCGTACTTGTTCCGCAGCAACGTCAGTCTCGTTATTTAATAGCCCCACCTCATATGCCTGACATAATTGTAAACGAGTAGGACACTTGGCTCCTATGTGTCGAATTCAAAAATCGGGTTTCAAAAATGTTTTGTCTAGATTGGTACTCATTTAGGAATATAACTACTTATAACACAAATACTTATAACACCATTTATTCAATAAAACTGTACACACTGTAGCATTGTTGTTGTCGATAACACACTCGAGGAGGTACCACCCAAAAGGGCGGGACCTGAGACTCGATCACAGATAATCGATAGATCGATTGATACACAACAGTCTCCCAAACTTATTAAACTAATTATGGCATGCGAAAATTAAGGGGTAAATTGAGTAACAATTCTTGGTGGCCTCCGTTCTCTGCTTGTTCGTCTCAGCATGGGATGCGGCTGCGCCCTAGGATGTTCTTGCTGCTGCGGGGGGTTCGATGGTCTTGGTCTTGGTTCTAACTGGACGTCTTCTGGGAGGTGAATTGAGAGCATCTCAACAAAAATACTCTTCTATCCAGCGGGAGGCATGGGCAATAGTATTTGGGATAATTTACGTTAGTAACAAATAGTCTTCCCCTTCTATATATATTTGGGGAAAGAAAGGGAGTACCTATATATGCAGCAAATCAACTCCAGCGCTGGGCGTACCTTCTGTCTAATTACAGTTTCACTATGGAATGTGTACGCACTCATCAAAATATTGCGGATTATCTATCTCGGATATAATTACCGGATTCAAAGCCAGAAACAGATATTGAAAGCAAATTAACATATCTCAACTTTTTTCATGAAAATTGGCCACTAAAAAGGGATTGGCGCGACATAAAAAAGGAAATTCGAATAGACCCAACACTCTCTAAGGTTGCTGCGGCAGTAATGCAGGGGAAAACTCTCCCAAAAGACGGCAGTTACCGCCCTTACTCACGCCCTTACTCACGCCGTTTACACCAGCTTACTATTGATCATGGATGTCTTATGTGGGGGTATCGAGTCATTATACCTGAAAAACTTCGACCCTCACTTTTGAAACAACTACACAATAATCATATGGGGGCAAAAAAATGAAAACTTTTACTAGGAGTTACATTTGGTGGCCTTCGTTAGACCAGGGAATAGAACAAGGAGCCAACTCACATGATATATGTTGCAAATTTCGTGACAACCTACCAAAAGCGATCCTGCAGCCCTGGCCCTAGCCACGCAACCCGTGGACACGAAGTCATGTGGATTTCCTGGGTCCTATACAGAAAAATATTAATGCAATAGTCATCACCGACTCAACATCCAAATGTATTGAAGCATTTTTTATATCAAACATGACAGCCTCCATAGCTACTGATAAATTAACAGAGCTATTTGGTCGTTTTTGTTTGCCTAGAGCAATTGCAACTGATGGCGCGGCTTGCTTTGCGGGTGAAGAATTTTTGCATAAGCAGGGAATTCAACATCTCGTTGGAGCGCCATTCCACCCCCAGACTAATGGGAGTGCTGAAGCATCGGTAAAAATTGTAAAGAAATGCTTATTAAAAAACTTGGCAAAAAATTATTCAGAGCTCTCAATGAATTTCTATTACAATACAGAAATACGGAACATAGTGCTACAGGTGAAGCACCTCCTACAATACTACTGAAGAAGATAACACGTACCCTTTTCGACTTACTTTTACCTTCCTCGGAAGAAAACGTGCAAGACTCATACCAACATATCTGCAAACATGGTGGCAATTGCCTAGTGATTTTCAAGTCATGGGATTTAGTATGGGCTCGTGATTATCGACCTGGTTCAGGGAAATGGGACAATGCAATGGTTCAAGACCAACTGGGACTCCAGACATATTTAACTAGAATTGAAGAGGGTTTATCATGGAAGCGACACATAAATCAATTGTGGCCTGGATTGGAATCAAAAGAGAAGGACTCAAGCAATTCGGACAACGCACATTATAGCCCGTTGGTTTCAGACGAGGAAGACAGGATTGCAAGATACAATAAACCAAGGAGGCCTCAGCGGGAAAGAAAAAAGCCTCTCCGTTTTCGGCAGGACTAGGTACATACCAGTGCCGAACAGATACCCAGTATGTGATTTGTGTTTTTTTTTTTTTGGGGGGGGGGAGAAGTGTTGTGACGTAATTTAATGTGTGTTATATATTCCATGTATTTAATATACATTGTTCAATAAATGTTTTTTTTTTTGCTAGTTACATACTTTGATCAAAAATGCGTTATTACTGCTATTTATACCTTGTCTTTAGACTTATATTAGTCGTATAAAAGAGGCATCAAAGAAACAATGAATTATAAATGTAATTATGGAACAAAAGTATCCGCAGAGATTTCCTTGAAAATCAGTAATATTTTTTTAAAAATTATTTTATTGAGTTGTACAACTGTAATATCTACATCCAGTACAATTGCTATAAGAATAAATAATACATGATAGGACACGTAGAGACACTACCCACTGGCAGCACTCTAATGTAATATATTAAATTTAAATTATTATGTTTATATGCAGTCTCCATAAATGTATCCAAAAGAAAAAAAAATGAAAAATATAGTCTAAATGGTGTTCACTAAATACTAATACTTGTGCAGAACCCATATTAAAAATTATTTATAAAAAATGAAATAGAAGCTGGCCAAATGATCTTTTTTGCTAGTAGAATGGGGAGATTGAGAATGGTCTCAAACTCTCCACATTGAATACATAATTCACCAGATCTAATGAGAAGTGGTCGTTGGGCTGAAACAATCCTTAATTGCTACAGTTTCTATTCATTAACCCTTGAGTGCTTTCCTGTAAATTGCTTCGATATGGCATGCACTGGCAACCTACCTCGAGTGCCTACCTCATTTCATTTCAAACTTTGATTGTAATTTTTTTTCTCGATTAAACCTAGTATTTTAGATGGTAAATTTCACTTAAGCATTCGAAATGGTGTGTTCAAAATAGAACGTATTCGTGTAAAATTGGTAGACAATGACGAAAACCGAAAATATATTGCAACACGAAACATAATATACTATAGCTACAACAACTGAAAAAAAAAAGATGTAGATTAGAATTTGTAAAGGTTAATAAAATCAGGCTGGAGTAATATCAGATTTTATTAATCTGTATAGAATAATTTCAATAATATATAAACGAGAATGGTTATAAACAATAATACTCAAAAAGAAATACTAAACAATATTCAATTATATACGTGTAAAGAATAATTAAATTTCGAGATAAATATCTAGCCTTATGTAGAAGGTTATAACAATCTAATAAAGGTCACACACTTAACAAGCATGGTGGTGGTCATGGCAAGAAATAATTGATAAAGTAGACACTGTAGTCAGGGAACTACAGTAGAGGAAAAGGCACCAGTCCCACTTTATCTAGTTTTCTTCTATTCCATTACCTCCCGTTTTCAATGTAGACTTGATCTCCCACCTTAAATTCATGTTCAGTCCGATTTTTATCAAGTCTCAACTTATTCATATGGAAATTCTTAATGGAGTTTATGAATGCAATTGCTCTGTCCTTAAATTAAATTAAATCGCCTCCATCTTGAAGTGATATAGGTGAAATAGATGACCTCTTACCAAGTATTAAATATTCCGGTTCGAACTTGGTCGAGCTGAGTCGAGTCCTGTTGTGTAGTCCTGAACTACACACACCTGAGAAGACTTGGCCGGATTTGGTTCTCGCTCCAACCGTTCATCTTACATCCGATCCGGTTCACGAGGATCTGGTTGAGTCTCTCGTTGAGTCCATTCGATTAAGGACAATCGACCGCCGTGAAGACCAGCTTGATGTTCTTCTTGACCAGATACCTCTTGAGTTCTGTCGAGTTCCGCTCGGTGTACTGGCAAGGATTACTTGAATTTGATTTCTGTTCGCAGTAGGTGCAATAAGCTTTATAAAGTCCTTCGCACATTGACGAGTGGTTGTAGAAATCCAAACATAGCGAGTGAAATAGTCAAATAGTCTACTAGTGTATGCATGTACTTTTTTGGCGACCTGTTGTCGGCAAAAACTCCGACCGAATCGATGGACATTATAGCCTAAGGTTCTTCAGCTGAGCCAAGTTTTGATATCAAACCAATAGATCTAATAATAATCTAATAATTCATTTTCAGGTATTCTTGACCGTGTACGCCTATCACCGCGATTTAACTAACGTCTTAATCTGTTGTCTAAAGTCAAGTTAAGCCTCTCGTTAAGTCCTCTAGACTGTGTGCAATCGATAGAGCTAAACATCAATTGAATTTCCATCTTTTCCAAGTGTCTTTTTATTATTGCAGAATTCAAGGCCGTATATTGGTCTGCCAACATGATATTGCTAATATTTTTCTGCACAATTGGATGAATAAGTCTGATGAAATCTTCTGCACATTGACCAGACGTAGTCAATATGTATACCTACTACATGTAGACCTACTAAAATGGTCTGCTCATATGTGCATAAATTTCATAGTTGATCTATTTATACCAAAACCACCGAACAGTATCAATAGACATGATCTCATATGCTCACGTGCAGGACCTAGACATCAATCCAATAGGTCTGTTAGTACGCACTTTATTTTCCATACAAAGGGTACAATTCATACAAAATTAACTTATTAATTTATCTAAGTTCTTAAAATGTTCTATAGGCCTAATTTTCTTTCTCATTTGAGGATGCCAATATGGCCATAATAAACATATACGCGGTTGATAAATGCGATGTCAAACTTAGTTGAAACAAATATTCTAGTTCTAACTCTTAATTTTGTTAATATAATATTCCGATTTTTCAAATTATTTTTTTAAGAATTCAGTTCTTCTGGGTTTTCATTTGATCCTTAATGATCTCATTCAATTCTACTAATTGTACTAGTTTAATTGCATCTCCTTTTTCAAAGTATTCCGAAACTGGTTTCCTTGACATAAGATCTGGTAGGACATTTTCTTTTCCTTTTTTGTAAATAATTTTAAAATTAAACTGGGACAAATAGTGAATTAAATCACCCGGAATTTCATCTGTTCCAAATTTATTTGCATTTTAGATTTTCTAATGGCTTATGGTCGAAATATATTGTGCTGGCAGAATTCAGGGGGATCTCTCTCCTGAATTCAAGACTCTAAGAGGCTTAAGGCAAGGAGATGCTTTGGCATGTCTATTATTTAATATTTCCTTGGAAAAGATTGTTAGGAAGTCAAAAATCCAGACCAACAACATAATTTATAACAGGCTTGTTCAATTCTAAGGCTATGCGGATGATTTAGATATTGTCGCTCGCTCATTCGAAACACTGAAGACTGCATCCTCATCACTGATGGAGGCGGCAGAGGAGATGGGTCAAAGTATCAACGAAGAAAAAACTAAATATATGAGGACAGGTGAATCTACAAGCAATGTAGTACAGGAGTTTGTAGGTATAGGTCGTTACAAGTTCTCAGAAGTGTTGTTACCTCGTCAAACGATATTCCTCAGGAAATAAAAAAGAGAGCCATCAACGCTAATAGATGTTATTTTGTGCTGAGGACGGATCTAAGGAGCTCATTACTAACAGGGAAAAGTCATGCTGTATAAGCCTGATTAGGCCAGTCATGACCGACGCCTCTGAAACATGGACTTTATCTAAGGCCAAGGAAAAAGAGCTGATGAAAAAGAGCTATTTTCGAAAGAAAATAGCTCCGCAGAGTTTTCGGATCTATTTATGTTAATAGTCAATGGAGAAGGCGAATCAACCGAACATGGGCCGGCCATGTGACCAGAATTAGTGAGGAGGATCCCGCGAAGAACCTGCTGGAGGGAGTGTTGGACCGTACCAGAGGAAGAGGAAGACCAAGGCTCCGATGGGAAGATGGAGTGGTACAGGATGCCAGACATATCTTAAACGTCCGTAACTGGAGGGCATCTTCATTAGATAGAGCCACCTGGCAAAGGCTCCGCATAAGGTTGTAGAGCCAGATTGTATTGTATTGGTTTATGGTCACTGCATACAATGAATTTTCGCGCAATTAAATATTGTTGCCAATACTTTATAGCTTTACATTAAAGATAGATAACTTAATTTTTTTTCTCTTTTCAAGAAAGTTCTCCAGAAAGTTCCCATAAAAAAAGTTCAAGAAAGGGTCCAATTCTCCATTAGTTTGTGGTTGTTTTACTGTTGCTTCAATCTGTTTATATATATTATATACATATATATATATATATATATATATATATATATATATATATACATATATACATCTTAATTTTTATCATAAATTGGGGAAGAACCCAGAGATATATTTCAAAGAAAAATTAATGGAACATAATATACTTGGAAATTGAGATTTATCTGTTGGACTCTTTAAGTTTTTGATAGCTGCCAAATTCTCCTGTGTTGTGAATACTCTATTTTCCTGTATTATATGACTAATATATTTCACTGAATTAGCCCTAAATTTACACTTTTCTAACTTTAGTTTGAAACCTTCTTGTTTCATCACCAGTATGAGTCTACCAATATGTTTTGTATGATCTCCATATGACTTAAGAAAATACCAGTATGTCATCAATATAATTTACACAAAAATCGTCTAAATTCTTCCTCCTTATAGTATTTGATAAAAACCGTTGAAAGATTGCTGAGACATTTTGAAGGAAGAACTTTGAATATAAATTTACCGAACTGAGTAATAAATGATGTTTTTTTTGTCGCTCTTCTGATTTTAAAAGAATGCTTCAGAAGGCAGAATTTATATCAACTACACTAAAGTATTTGCAATTTTGAGTGGAAAATAGTTGACTGGATTCTAGTGATGGATTGAATTGGTGAGAGGGTGCAGTCAAAGATAACAAAATAAGTTCCGGTTATTTTGTGTTATCTTTGACCGCATCCCTCACCAATTCAATCTATCATTAAAGTATTTGCAGTTGGACACTTCACCTATCACATCGTTTATAGTTGGAAATGGATGACAATCCGGTGTTATCAAGTTATTTAATCCGACTCCTCTATAATATCAGCTTCTAGTAATTTCTTAACTTGCGTCTAAATATCTTGTTCATCTGGTATAGAACATTTATAAGCTCGGGAAGTAATAAATAAGAAATAAAGTTAATAAGAGAAGAATAGGTTACATTCTTATTTCAACTTCTTTTGATCTCATTCTACCAACATGGAGTTTATCGTCACCAAATACATCTTTATAATTTTTTTATTAATTCTGAAAGTTTTAATTTGTAATTTTCCTACTTAATGCGATCTAAATTTGTTCTACATTATTTTAGTTTCGTTAATACTGAGTGAAAACTTAATATCAGATTTATTTACTTCTTTATTCTTTAAAAGCCTATCATCTTGAACTAAATTAGCATTCGACCACTTCTCGTTATTTTTCAATTTTATTATCTCATCTTTATTTACTCTTAGTAATATTTTTAAATTTTCATCTTGAATAAGTTAAAATTTTCTAATGGCGTTTAGCCCTAACAATAAATCATATGAGAAATTGATATTTTTCACTATATATGTGTTCAGAGTATATATTAAATTCTCTATTGTTAAAGTTATATTTGCCTGGGTGGAACTGAGATTCAACCCATTGATTGTTTTAAATACTGACTAGTGTTCTTTCAGACTTGATTTTAACAGATCCATTACTCGTTGACTTATTAAACTTACATTTGAACCATTGTCATAAAGAACTTTGATTTTCATCTTTTTATCAATAATTACGTGTATCTTAATCACGGGATTCAATTTCTCCTGGCCTTCTAGTTTGAATTTTTATCAGTTTCATCAATTGCCATATCTATTTCTCCTCATGTGTCTGTAATCTTAAGGGGTATTTAACTTCCCGAATAACAAATTACGTTCCCGTATCGTTATAACTCTACAGGGTCTCTCATACCTCACAGCCGTGCTATTCCGTGCTGTTCGTAGAGGTCGATATACGATCGTTCCTAAAGCTAGTGGTTCCTTGCGATACACGATGTTCCAGGCATTATCTTGATCGACCCTTGTTTTATTATCGCGTATCAGTTTGTCACGTATCTTTTCGGACCTAGCCCTTCGTTCCTTGCGCACCTGATAGAGATTCAACTTCAATTGCATGTTTACTGCTCTCGGTATGGCAACGTACAGATCGAGATTACGGCCTAGTTTATGTAAACGGTGATGTTACCCCAAACCGTTCTCTGGCGCCCCTGCCCTTGATGAGGTGGGGGAGTTACATTAAGTCTCTAAGTACCGCGCTTTCCTCTCGAATGAGCGTCTCATTGAATTCCCTTCCACAATCTGAGATCATCTCCTCCTGGTACTCCATACGTCACGCATCACTGCAAGACTCCTTCCCAAATCGCTCCTGGAGTTTTATCCTCAACGGTATATGCCGCCGCTAACTTACAATATGAGCCAATCGAGTTACCCATTACTGTCTTTCGTCGGAATATATATATATATATATATATATATATATATATATATATATATATATATATATATATATATATATATATATATATATATATATATATATATATATATCGCTCTGATTAGACTGAAGGAGCTCGAACGACGATGGAGTAACTAACGTGTCACCATTGGGGCTGACGATAGAACTTCTCACGTTAGGATGTCACGCACTGCACAATAATCCTGCGTGGTAAATCCCATTATCTTTCAGAAACACAAAGATTTCAGCGCGCGTAAGGTTTTCTCTATTTATCGATGATTTGTTTCTCTCGTATTGTGATGGGTAAAGATGATTCTGCACAGAAGGATCGATGGTCGTTTCCACCTGTATCAAATAACGAAACAATGGGTAGCTCACACCAGTTCGTTCCTCTTACCATATTCGTTATAATTTTTCGGGGATCAAACGATTGCACATGTATGTATGACAGGCGTTACCAGGCGCACTGAACTCCGCGAACAATATTTCTCCAATTCGATATTGTCCATTGCCGCCCAAACGCGGACTAGAAGAGTCTTCAAGCCCTCATACTTGCTTTTCAGTTTCTCTATCTCAGGATCCTGTTTCGATCTAGCAATCATTTGTCGTTGATAATGTCATCAGTCTCAAGTAATTCCCGAGGTCGGTCTGTAGAAGCCTCACACTCTTTTGATACCTGACTCAGTAAAATAAGTATACATAGTAACGTAAACATAACTTATCTTAAGAGTTAACATTAATTTCAGTTTATAATCTTGGTAAAGTAGGAAATTTTTTTTTTATTGTTGAAGTGAATTAATTGGTTTCAGATTCGACGTGAGAGGGAGGCCGTTCAACCAAGCATTGCTGTGGAGCGACCCCCTTTCCTTTGGCCCCAGAGCCTACTTCGTTACAGGAAAGAGGCCAGTGGCCGCCCTCCAGCTGGACGCAGTGCAGCTTAAAGATGCCGGGGCCTACCGGTGCCGAGTCGACTTTAGGAACTCACCCACCAGGAATTTCCAGGTCAAGCTTACCGTTATAGGTACTACTATAACGTAACACCTTTTTATTGAGCACTTTACTATTTTTTATACTTTTATAGTACATGCTTTCATAAAATTTTGCGTTTTACATTAATACGAATATATGATTCCATTTATGGTTAGACTCATATTTTAATGGCTTACAATTTTTTTTCCAATTAATTTTCGTATCTTTTCAGTTTTAATTATCATGTATATAGGATGTGAATGATGTGAATGATAAGATTTTAAAATTATTATATCTTGCCTCCAAGTGGCAGGCGATACTATTTTTCAATCACAACTCACTACTTTCTCATTATCGTTCAAGTACAGTATTTTATTCAATAAAAAAATTATAGGATTTGATCTGTCTTATAGACAGATTTTTTTTTGAGAGAGATTTTTAGATGCAATAGAGATTTTTTTTTTCTTTGAATTGCAAAAATACCATCCCTTTGTATTAGACATGGTACATTCCCTCGATGTTATGTGGATTGTAACTGGTAAGAGAATGATAGGAAGCGAAAAATTCATAGTGTGTAAAAGTGAAATAAAATATAATCATATAACTTCCTAAATAAACGCTTATATATATAATTGCCACAGGACTACAAACTTCTATATTCTGGTGTAAATAACAGCGAGAGAGCAGCCTGCGGAGTAGGTTTCTTGTTCCATGAAGACCTAGCTTCTGTAATAAAAGGATGGATATTCGTGAGTAGCCGAATCATGGTTCTAGACATACTGGAAGGAGAATGGATTCAGTGATGGTAGGCGATGGGCCGAATTAAAGTGCTGTCTCTGAAGTTCTTAGGAAGATATGGAGAAGAGTTCCTCAACGACAACGGGGAAAGGATCTTGAACTTCTGTGTCAAACGACCTGGTTATAACGAATACACTCTTTCCTCATAAAGAATGTCATAAATATACCAGAGAAGAACAAGAAAGGAATGAAAAATCTATTATGGATTATATCCTGGTTAAAAGAGAGGATTTGCGAGAAATACAGGATGCCAGAATCAAAAGAGGATTTGAGATCGGAAGTGATCATTATCTTCTAATAGCAAACATAACATAGAAAGATGGGAAGCCAAGGAAAAGACGCAATCACCTCAAAAAAAAAAAGTCATCACATCGTACCGCTTAAAGCAGGATGAAATAGCGACTTATTTCCAAGAAGAGGTCCTACCTTATACTTATAAGGTAGAATGACCTTAGGCTATAGTAGATCTTGAGATAGTGATGAAATTGACACGAGCTGGATAGCTTTCAGGAGGATCCTCATTGATGGCTCGAAATTGGTCTGTGGCGAGAAGAGCGTAAGATCTGGTCCCAGAAGAACTGCTTGGTGGACAGAAGATGTGAAAAAGGTGATCCAAGTAAAGAAGGCAGCTTGGAAAAATAATCTGAGCCTTAAAACTCCCACTGCTTATCAAGTGTACAAGGACCGGAAGAAAGAAGCCAAACGGAAGACGTGCTGGAAGCCAAAAAGAAATCATGGGAAGATTTTGGCCGGAAGCTCGGGGAAAACTCTAGAGAAAACCAGAAGGTCTTCTATAAAGTTCTCAAAGGAATGAGAAAGGAACGACCGACATCTTTGAAGGGAATTAAGGATAGAAATGGAGATATTATCATGGAAAGATGGAGGGAATACTTTAAAGATCTACTAGAGAGAAGAGATGTAGAGCTCGGTGAGACCCAGAGGGATGCAGAGGAGGTTTGGGTCGAAGACGACTACATCAGTGAAGAAGAACTGCAAGAAGCCGTCAACAAAGTCAAACTAGGGAAAACAGCAGGTCTTGACGAAACTACTCCCGAAATGATTAAGTGCATGGGTAGTAAAGGCCAAGAGCTGTTTCTCCATCTTTTAATCTCATTTAGAAAGGAAAGAGAATTCCTAAGGACTGGGAAGTTGCAGTGATAATTCCTATTTATAAGAAAGCGGACAATCGTGAGTGTGGCAACCACCGTGGAATATCACTTCTCAGTATACCCAGAAAAGTGTACTCTAGAATACTGGAGACAAGAATAAGAACAGTGGTCGATAGTCAGTGCGGAGAAGAACAATACGGTTTCAGAGTACAGCTAGGCCCGCAAGATCTCATCTTCACAATGCGACAAATTCGAGTAGACTGTCGAAAAGAACAATGAACTTTCTGTTTGCTTCGTGGACCTCCAAAAGGCTTTCGACAAAGTGAGAAAGGAAGACAGAGAAGGCACTGTCAGATAGATGCATTGATCGAGGGACAACCTTGGCAGTGATGAGTCTTTATAATAAAACCAGGAATGTTGTTAGAATAAGGAACCACATATCACTCGAATTCGAGACAAAATCAGGTATTCGTCAAGGTTGTAAAAGCAACCCTTAAGCCCCCATCTCTTCATAGTAGTCCTGGATAAAGCGATAAACAAAGCTAAATTAAGAATGAGACAGTTTCAGATAGGACACAGAAACTTACAACCCATAAGATTTTCTGTTTTGGCTTTCGCGGATTACCAGATCTTGCTGGCTTCCAATGACCAAGACCTCCAATACAACATAAATGTTCTTCAAGAGGAAATGGCCACGATTAACATGAAAATCAACCTGGAAAAGACCAAATGTATGAGGATTGGGAAGAAACCCTAATAATGAGGGTGATAAGAGCGAACAGAGAAAGATTAGAGCAGGTTGATAATTTAAATTATCTAGGTGCTCATCTTAATGAAAATGGCTACATTGATGAAGAAGTTTCTCAGAGAATCATTTATTTAATTATTACAGAATCATTTATGTAATCAATGAAATTGAATGTTGATACATTTTTTTCGGACTTCTATTTGGTTCTCTTAGAGTACTCATTACCTAAATCTTCCTCAATTTTCGAAAATTTCACCATATTGCCGCGATTAACATTTACGTAAAATTCAGCGTTATTTTATTTCAATACACATTAACTGTTTCGACAGTATTCGCTAAAAGCGAAAAACCCAAAGCATCCCTGAAACAAATTTAATTGTTCGATGTAATTAATATAGAAATCAAATCGCTATCGAAGGTTGTTTAATATGATGTCCACTTTTTCTTTTTCCGTCGAAAACTTTATACAACTCCATGTCATTATGCCCCATCATATTTTTGCTTCAGACGCTTATGCAATATTACTTTGGGAGTTGTGCTCATGAATTCTGAAGTTGATATGTGATGAATAGTGTTCCTAAATATTTGTTAGTAGGTGTTCCAAAGCAACCAATTTTTGGAGTGGTTGATATTATTATTAACACTGGCTCTACAACCCAGCATGGATCCTGGCCGCATAAAGGCGTCGCTTCCACTCTTCTCTGTCCTGCGCCAAGATCTTCCAAGCTCTAGATCCAATGATGATGCCTGCATCACTCTCGACTTTATCTGACCATCTAAGCCGTGGACGCCCACGTTTAATTTTTCCGTCAACGAATTCAAATAGCAGTCTTTTCAGGGTAGCTTTGTCCTCCATTCTGCCCACATGTCCAGCCCATCTCAGCCTAGCTATTCTTATGTGCTTCACCACGTCTGGCTCCTGATACATCAGATACAGCTCTGCATTTTGTCTGAGTCTAAGTTGATCGCCAAATCTTACAGCTCCAAACATCCATCTTAATATTTTTCGTTCGAAGTAAACTGTTGGCAACTGCCCTGGACATAGCCCAGGTTTCCGAACCAAAAGTTAAAACAGGCCTGATGATTGTTTTGTACAGCATGACCTTGGCTCTTCTTGATATCAGACGACTTCATAAAATTTTCGCCATCCCAAAATAGCATTTATTCGCAGCCAAAATCCTTCTTTGAACTTCTGGGCTGAGACCAGGTTCATCTCAGGCTGATCAATTTAGACTCAGACGAGATCTAAAAACACACATCGCAATAACTCCATTTCTAGGTCCATCCTGACTTCGCCACTTATACACTTCAAGCGTAACACGAGTCCCCTTCCTTCAGCACAATTAACTCATTTTGGGCAAAAACCGACTTAAACACTTATTCACAAGGACTGTAGTTATATGGTCGATCACCAGTTATTGCTTAACTAATAATGGGTTGGTGCGAGCTACATACGATTTAACCAGACAAACCTTGCAAATTTAATAATACATGTAGCACTAGAAGAAAAAACTGACTCTCCATTGACAGCTATCCAACACAATTGTTAACCGCCAAATAACCTCATATAATAAAAAAAAATCCCTAATAATAATTCATCTTTCAACTTATATTTCAATCCGTTTACATCCAATGTATTCGCTATATAACCTCTTTCTCCTTTTGTCATATTTAAAGTGGACTTGTTTTCGTATTTTTTTACAAATGGGAATGTTTGTTGTTACTAATGAATTTTTCGATTAATTTTCCGTTTTGTTTTCAGTACCACCGCACCAGCTGTTTATCTATGACAACTCCGGAAGAGAGTTAACCGATACTGTTGGCCCGCTGACAGAGGACTCAGACCTTCTCCTCACCTGCGAAGTTAGAGGAGGTAAGTTCTCCTGTAATTATTTGTTTTTCTTTAAAAAATTTTCAATGAGTCATAGGATTCATAACCTACTTGATCCTTCAACCTGGCGGGGTCGCTACTTCTATTACATTTTCTTTTAAGATGCTTATTTTCTTAAAATATACTTAATCTTCATTAACATGCTGCCAGAGAGGAGTTTACCTCAGCCGAGAGATGTGCCAGCTTGGTGAGTGCCTGGTGTGAGAGGAAGGCGCTAAGGATGGCAGCCGCCAAGACACTGGCCGTTTTATTGCGAGGAAGAACGGATAAGGCTCACCCTATCAGCTTCAATGTAAATCAACAAAGGATAAGGGCAAGTGAGGTGGTCACTTACCTTGAAGTCAGGATAGGAAGGAACTTGGACGTGACCCCTCACTTGGACCACCTGGCGACCAGGGTGAGCTGGACGATGAACGGCCTCAGTCGGATTGGCGGAGCCTTTTGGGGCCTCAGGTACCCCAGTCAGCATGACTATCTTCAAAGGATTCACTCTGGGTATCCTGAGGTACGCGTCGCCCTTCTGGAGCGTGAACCTCTCACAGCGGCAAAGAAGGAAGCTGGCAACGGCACAGAGAACGGTTCTGCTGCGAGTGACCAGGGCGTTTAGGACAACGTCCCACGAAGCGGTGCAGATCCTTGCAGGAGGTATGCCTGTAGACCTCCTGCTGGGTGAAGATGCCACTAAGGATGAAGTGAAGTGAAGAGGAGAGGCTTGGCAGCCCATCCGGAGCGAATCCAGGAGAGGATCCAGGCGAACCCGAACAGATGGAAGGACAAGCTCAGGAAGGACTCACTGATGGAGTGGAACGGACGGTGGGTGGCATCCAAAAAAGGGAGCACCCTTAGGAAGTAATTTTCCACCGTCAAGTCGAGACTAAAGTGGGTTCTTCCTGACTACTGTATGTCGCAGGTCCTCACAGGGCATGGGGGGTTCAGATGGAAGCTAAGCCAGCAGAGATATGGTCTGGACCACAACTGCCCTAACTGTGGAGTTCCGGAAACTGCCGAGCATGTAGTGACAGCATGCACCTCATACGACGCCCTGTGCGCGAGGTTATCCATGAAAACATGCATCTACGGAGTTACCGAGGACGTGTTCCCTGAACTTGTGGAGGAGGAGAACTACGCAAGTTTCAGGGAGTACGTTTACGGATGGAAGGAGACCGTGTGCCGGGCCCACTTCCTGGTTACACGGAGAGGACGGGCACCGGGAAGACCGCCGGACTAACTCTTGGAGGACACCAAGGAGGACGAAGGATAGGTGTGAAGGTGGAAGAAGAGGAGGAAAATTTGTACCGATTTGTACCTTCAGTGGTGAACCCCCACTGGAGGTGACCCTATATGCCTCACAGGCAGGGAAGAGAAGGAAAAAAAGAAAAAGAGTTTCCCTCAGCTAGTGAGTAGTGATTTCTTGCCAACTTTTAACACTCATGTCGTTTAAACCAGAGTGTTACTGTTTTAATGTTGGCCTTCTATTCAGAATAATCAAACCACATCAACTATTAGCTGGTCTAGAAATCTTTCTGTCTGAAAAAGATTTTTTCATTTTCGAAATATAAAACAATAGCCATCATTGTTGTATTATATATTATATGATACAACGTATATTATTGCATACATAAATGTTGATAGAAAATCCCAAGTACAACCAGGAAATCGGTAGAGAACTATAAACAGAAGAGGGAAGCGAACAAGAAATTGTGCAGGAAGAAGAAAAGGTAATAAGAAGGAGATGAAATAAAAACAATGATTGAGGAATTCGAAGGTAAAAATACCAGAGGCTTCTACAATAAAAGGAAATCGTCAAGGAGAGGATTCCAGCCTCGAGTAAGTTTTTTCAAAGACTAGGATGGCTCACTGTTGTGCGGACAAAAGGAAATAACTGAAAGATGGAGAAATTATTTAAAAACTACTTCACCCCGATCCCGAAGAAACATCAATAGTTAATGGGATGATAAAGCAGAAAGAAATATAGATCTAGAACCTCCGGACCCGGAACAAGTAGAGGAAGTTATCACAAAATTAAAAGATTACAAAGCTCCAGGAATCAATGGCATTACAGCCGATGCTTAAATGTGGTGTTGGAGCAATGTGTTCGCTGCTAGTAAAAAATGTTTAATGTATATGAATCAATTTAAATATACCATTTAGTGTAAATTAAAAAATATAGTATGAGTAAGAAATAAAAAACTCTTTATTAGAAAACTGAGAGTTGGACAATAAACGAGAATAGGACAGTGCGTGAACAGAAATTGAGAATAGCAAACAGATGTCTGCAATCAATGAACAGATGTCTACAACAGTGAATTATTTGGGGAGAGTATGTAAGAGGAGAGCACTGCATGGACAATACACGAGTGTAGGTAATGGGTGTACTGAGCTTGAGATTAGTGCAGTGGGTGGACAGTGCATGTAAGTACGAAAGTGCGTCGAAAGAACACGAAAACAGGCGAGTGAACACTTGTCCACACAATTTAAACTTTTTTTATTTTTTAAAGTTTAAAGACCGGGATCCCGGTCGAGGGCCTATCTTTTCTCTTTAAAAAATAAAAATATTTATAACTCATAAAAAATGACCAATAATTATAAAAAATTATAAATTTAAACTTTTGTAGGAACATTACATGAAAAACGAGTTGAGCAAACTATAATTGCAATTACTTGCCATATATATAATTTTTTTGAATGGATAGCATACTCTACTACATTGCGGTACTACTATTGTACTACTCATTCTACAAAATCTTGTATACGGTAAGTAATCGCAATTTCAATTGAAGTTACTTGTACATTTTTCCCAACTCCCTATGAGGAGAGTAGGGCAGTGCGTGAACAGTAGGCCAGTAGCTACTAGTAAGGAAGGGTAGTTAGGCAGTAGCTGATATTAAGGTAGGGCAGTTAGGGCAGTAGGTGATAGTAAGGCAGGGTAATTGCGCTCTGGCAGTAGATGAGAATAGACGCACGATACATTGGATCCCGGGGATTATCCCCACCTTTCCAGAGACTTTGAGCTGCCAGTCATCTCCCAGCCACCAATAAGGTATGACGTGTTTTACATTAGTCTCCCGTAAAGAGCGCTCGTGCGAGTCGGGTCTTCCAACAGGACAGGAGAATCAGTTGATTCGTAATAATAAGATAGTTAATTAATTAATTAATTTAAAAATTTAGACTAAGACTTTAGTGAAAATTATTTTTTTTTCTTTTATTTACGTAATAGTACGTAAAAATAAAGAAAATAAAAATGAGCTCCTCTAAGGAGGGGGAAGTGATAAGTAATGAAGAGGAAACCTCAAGTGGAGATGAAGAGAAAATGGAGGCGTGTGACCAGGAGCTTGTGAAGGACGGAGCGCATGCGTCAGCGGTCGTGGCCGGAGTAGCCGCGCAGGAAGAAGGAAGAAAAGTTAAAGTGCGGGCAGTGAAGTCAGGAGGGCCCACCCTCTCGGGGTTCATTGATAAACTGCTCAATCTTGTCAGGAGAGGCCCAGAAATGACCAGCCAGTGCGAAGTCAATGAGCCCAAGGAGTCGGAAGGGGACCCCCCCCCCATGCATACACCGAGGGTAGCCCAGGGGACCAGGCGCGGGCTATCCGAAGAGGCATCCTAAAATACTTGGAGAGGATTAGGAACACTATCTCCAAGGAGAAGCTGGACTATATGAACACTAATGTCGGGAAACTGTGTGATATAGTCCTCAGGATGGAGGGGGAGAGGAGGCTAATCCCCCAAGTGGTGAAGCACGTCGTGAGGGAGATCCTGCATACCGAGGAGCTTCACCAGTTGGTGGGAGAGAAGGTGGTAGAGTATGTGGGCCTGATGGTGGCAAGCAGGTTGCCGAAGCCACAAACAGAGGAAAGAAGGACCCGTAGGCAGCATGAGCCTGGGCCGTCAGTAACCACCCTTTTTTTTCTTCCTTCTCCCTACCTGCTATTGCTGACATACGGGTTTCGGCAGTGGAGGGTTGATACGCTGGGTTTACGCACACCCACCACTGCCAAAAAACGACTCTTTATTTAAAGATTTATTATTCTACTTCATGGTGGGGAGTACCATTTAATTTGGGGGGTACAATTTTATAATTAAAATTATTTAGTGGTGCTGCCCGGTGCACGGATGTGCACCTTAATGATGGGACAACACCTTTTAAGCCTCCTGGCCGGTCTGCATCCGTCCAGCCAGCAACTCGCGAAAAGGACGAGATATGACTGATGAACAAAGATTGCTCCAGATCAAGGGATTGAGACGTATGGTTGCGGAAATGGATAAGGTGCAGTTCTAAGATGCACAACCGTGCTCCGGGCTGCACCACAGTACCGGTTGAAGAAAGATTGTTAAAAAAAAAATGGTAAGAGTTGCCTTGAGTGGTGAACCCCCACTAAAGGTAAAAATCTTTATGCCATCTTGGCAAGAAAAAAAAGTTAATCCAAACCTCGACCTCATGGAACTGAGCCAATTCACTGCGGCGGATCAGGTGACGTGTTAGGTCAGATGGGGGAGGATATCCTTCGCCCTCGTCTCGTCATACATGCCGCCGAGACAAACGATGAGGAAAGTGTTGCCGCCGTGGAGGCCAACGCACAACGCTATAGGAGTGTGGTGGTCTGTTCCGACACCAATTTGTGGAGCACGGCCTGGGGTTTAGTGCGCACAGACGCTAGAGGAAGAGTGGTGGATGAGACCGTGGCGAGGTGTCAACTCATTGTGGTTAACGAGCCCTCTGGTCCCACATTCGTTGGAGCTAGGGGCCAGAGTTGGATCGAGTAGGGTTTTTTTTTCTCACTAGTAAACCTATATTTCATAATTTATCTTACCTCTGTATTTCATTCTTATCAACTCTGTTCATAAAATCTGTTATTCTTCCTTGGTACCGCTTGGTACCGCTTCCTTGGTATACATTTATTTTCTATTCCTTTCCCCAGCCCTTAAGATGGCCTATATTATAGGCCTAAACGTTGGCACAATAAAATAAGATTTCCTTATTTTGTGCTATCTCTGACTGCTCCCCCTCACCAATTCAATCCATTATTAAAAGTTTGTGTAGTTCATGACATAAATTATATCTTATTAATAAGAATTTAATTATTTTCAAAATCCAACGTATTAAATTAGAAATACTTTTTTGGAGTCTTCTTGGCTTAAATATCATTTGCATTATATTTTTTGTTATTTCAAATTTCTTTTTGTAGTATATTGATTAAATATCTGCTTATGTTGGGATCATGATTTATTTTATAAACCGTTTGAGAGGGGGTGGAACCTGGTGGCCGTAGCTGTGAGCCTGGATTAGCTCTCAAGTGAGAACTAAAGAATAGAAAACTTGATTAGGTCGCCGGAGAAGACTTCCTTTGAAACAATGGTCCATTCATCCAGCCTCCTTCTTTTATCTCCGGGACAAGTTCAACTCCTTTCTTATTATTATCATTAGGTAATAAATTACAAAACCTAGCCGTTCTGCAATTTTTCAGAAATACCTCTTTATCGTATTATTTTCACCCAAATTTGTAAGTACAATAGAAAATGGGTTCTTGAAAAGTCTCAAAAGTGGTAACAGCATTTCAAGTTGATTAACCTTGTTCTGGAAGCGATGTATTATCTAATATTTTCGCCACTCACTGTCAACTAATTTGGATGAATTGAGTTGCAGACTGGACCTGTGTCATTCAATATAGATGAGATAAATCTCAGCAAAATTTAGTGTACAAATAGAGGATACGGATGGCAATAGTCTTTCTAAGTAAGCATTGACCCTCTTGCGACTACCCAGGAAAGAAAGAGTACCAACTTTGAAGTTTGTAAAGAACAAAGAAGGAAATATTCTCATGGATAACGAACGAATCATGGAGTTGGAAAGAATATTTCCGAAAGCTGCTAGAGGGAAAAGAACAGTTTCCACATATAAGTGAAGAACAGAGTGATGGAGATCCCTAGGAAGAAGAGGATTACATTGGTGAAGATGAGTTAGAGGAAGCCCTGTCTCTTGGCATGAAGCTAAGTATTCGCAGATATTGACGAAATAAGTCACGAAATATTAAAATATATGGGATTTAAAGGAAAGGAGATTAAGCTTCATTTACTAAACTTATTTTGGAAGCAGAAGATGTCTTTGTGCTTTGTCAATCTCTCAAAAGCGTTTGGCCGTGCAAGGAAAACTGATACCTTGCAAGCCTTAAGAGAAAAAGGGATGGATAAAGGTCATATACTTGTGGTTTAAAGTGTATATAAGAAATCTAGGAGTATAGTAAGATTTGCCAACTGCACTTCACAGGAAATTGAGACCACCATTGGAATCCGGCAAGGATGTAGTCTGAGCCCCCTATTGTTCATTTTGGTCATGGATTTAGTTCTTCGAAAGACCAAGACAAAAATGAGGAATTCCTTTTAGGATATGCCAATCTGAGCCCTCTCAGAGAAGTCTCTCACTGCTGGCACATTAGCGGATGAAATTGTTGTTTTCTCAGAAAATGGCAGAAACCTTCAAAACAATGTTAGCAGGTTAAAAGAAAAATTTCTGGCTATAAACATCACCATAAACCCTAATAAAACAAAAGTTATGAGGGTAGGAAAGAAGCCAAGGAGAATAATGAGGGTCATTAGAGTTGAAGATAAAGTCCTGGAACAAGTAGAGAACTTCAAATACCTGGTGCGCACCTAAACGAAAACGGACAGGATGTTTCGTCGTTCAAACGGTTTTCTACTATTTATAAGTTGATTCATAATACAAAAAAAAAAGGTAGGTCCCGATGAGGACTCCCGACTGAAGTGAAAACTCAAAACTTTGGAATAACTGTTGTTTTTTTTTTAATTTCTAAATCAATTAAAGTCTGCTGTTTTCACTGAAAGTCTGATTTTCACATATTCTGACACTCTAAACAATAATTATATCAGTTCAATGTGAAATAATTATTAGTATAAAGTTATGTTATTTATAACTTGTTATTATATTTAGATGAGTGTTAATTAACTTTAAATTATAATTAAGTTTAACAATACTTAGATCATTTGTATTTTCAATCATAAAACAAGGGATGACATTAACTGTGACAAATAAACTAAAAGCACAACTACTGATATTAAACGACCTTTTAGTCAAATAAAATTATTCTTATAGCAATCGAATTCGGACATTCAAACCAAAGTGGGTTAAAACGAATTGTATAATTCATGCGCAGGCCGCTAGGTGTCGCAAGTCTCACGCAATACGTATCGAGCATGTCGCTCATGTTGCTGACGCGAACTCTCAAGTTGTTTCTCTACCAAAGTTAGGAAAAGAAGTTTCACTTCTTTTTTTTTTTTGCTATACACGACTAAAGAAGTTTTCACTTTAAAAATTAATGAATAAAAAAAATGTAGAAATTGTACGACGTTTAATTATCTTTTCTTTTTTGTCTCGTAAACGATTAAATTGATCTTCTTTATCAAACTATACTCTGACTATTCAGTGGTAGTCTAACAAGAAAAAAATTCATAAATATTCCACCTTTTCATCCGCTCTTCCTCTAATATCGCATAAAACAGTGATGGATTTTTTTGGTTCTAACACTTTGATGATTATCAAGATCTGTGCCTAGCTCAAAATGGGACTTCAAGAGAAGAATAATTTCCCTCTTGCCATTGAGATTACGTTAGTAAGTGGACAATTTTGTCAATTGTTTCAAAACAATAAATAATACTCAAGTTCATATTGTATTACAGGTGAACCCAGCCCGACTGTCAGCTGGTTCATGAACGAAAAATTGACAGAGGGTCGATTGGACAAGGCTGCAGAGAATGTCATCATCAACAAGCTATCGGTACCCCGCCTCAAGAGGAACCACCTTAACTCCACATTCAAGTGCCAAGCCAGCAACACCAAGCTCATGCAGCCTGCGGAGAAGATCGTCCGACTTGAAATGTTCTGTAAGTAAGATGGTTCTCCTGAAGGAGGTAGTTACTACGTTTTACTAAATAATGCCTAATGCTTGTAAAACTATGTACGGGTTATTAATCGATAACCCTTAGAAGAGTCCGTTGATTGTTAGTACACTTAACAATGTATGGATGGATAGATAAGTTGCATTCACCGCGCGGTGGGCTATCTCTATATTCTATAAAAGTTATTGCTAACAGCGTTGGGAAGTAACAATCACCTCATCGTTACCTAGCCCTTTATGTTTTTTTGATAGCTGATAATCTCCTTGTTTAGCCCCAGCTCATGAAACTGCTATTTTATAAAAAGTCAATTCTTCATCTAAGCTATTTTATTTCAGATTAATCCTCTTCGATAAATTAAAGATTCAAGCGCAATTCAATATAATTTTTCCTATATGAGGTTTATTCGATTATAGCTATGAAGGACATCCATAATAGCAATAACTTTATTTTCTCAAACCTCACTTGATGATAGCGAACATTATTATGTCTCTTAAAATGATTTGTAATAGCAGGCGTCCCATAACCTCCAGTACGTTTTGAATAGAACAAATAAATTACTCTTCTATTTATTTGATACCTGATACAAGCTGTTGGTTGAGGACTTGTCAACAGTGAGAGGCGGGCACAACTCTTGCCTTCAGCATCTTCATGCACCACCTCATGCCTCTTAAATATAAAATATAACGTTTTTCTAAATATTCAGTTGTATAATACATCTTGGGTCCAATCATACTAGTTGATATTAATCTATTTAGTTCTTAGAGAGGTGTAGACCATGTAGATCATTTTAAAAAACGGAATCCGTCTGGTTAAAGTACGGATAGATAACTATTAATCTATAACCATTTCAACGAATCTATATGCTTACTTCTACACATCTTCTTTTTAAAACTACAATTCATTGAAAATTTTTTGAAAAACACTTTTTTGGGGTAGGATATGTAATAGAATAGTAGAATAGAAAAAAACTTTATTATGCGACTAGGTCTCTTTAGAATAACAAACGTTTTTCTGTTCAAAAAAGCTTAATAAACATAAAACATTTTTAATGTATTTACAAGAGTACCAACAAGTAAATAAAAAAATGGGTACATTTCCTGAAAAAAAACACTAAGAATTAAAGAGAAGAAAAGCATTAATGGCAAATAATTGGATAAAATGTAAAGAAGTTAAAAGATGGTTCCATCGATTACGTACTTCTGATCATTTTAAGTGAAAAATTATACCTCTTGGAGAGAGTCTATTTGAGAATTGAGAACGCGTTGGCTAAGTATGGGTTTGAATCAGGATAGGGCAGAACAGTGGCGAATATTAGGTGGTATTGAGTTCCAGATGGTGGACTACGCGAAAAAATAACACTCTTTTACCTCTTATGGTTCATTTTCCCCACATGATATGCTTTGGCCAAGCATCCTTCTCAATGAATAGCCCATCAGTCATCTGTTAATACTTCTACATCTGTTTTATCTTCTCCCAGATGATAGCATCACCTACCGCTTGGCGACATGTCTTGCCTTGTTCGGAAACATCTTTCAAGTCTTGGTCTTCCTAATTATTGACCTCTGCTTGTCGTTGATGATCTCCTTGATTAATTCCAGCTCTGCCAACCTCTTGTCACCCGGAGTACTCTCGTCCCTGACTCTGCGTTGTTCATCGCCACCAATTTCAACAGCCATTCAAACCCCCTTCACCTCCGCAGTCCCCGAACTCCTTCTCATTATTAAAGGTCACTGACGCCTGACATATTTTATATCTTTCCTAGGACAACTTTTCGGCCATGTCTTCCTTGTTACTGGCTTCTTCCGGGCCACGCAACCTTTCTTCCATGAGCCCGACACGGTCCAGAGCCGACAGGGCATTACCCTGGTCCATTCCGGTTCACTCACGTCCATTCACGCCTCTTAATTTCAAGAATTCGTGTCTATCACTACCTCAGCACAGTTTCCCTTGCTAACTAGATCTTTCATACCGTTCTCGAGAATTCTGCCAGCAGCCTGGTCCTTACGGATGCTGCACCGCCATCTGGACTTACGGAATAGAGCTTTGGGGCACAACTAAGCCATCGAATTCCTCTCGTATTCAATCCTTACAATCCAAAATCCTTTGTATCCAAAATCCTTAATGCTCCTTACTTTTTTACGAACAAAGTCATCCATAACGACCTTAATGTCCCGTTTGTTGCTGATGTGGCCCGAATCCGATATCAATCTTTTCATGACAATCTTTATTTCCACTCAAACCCATTAGTTTCAAACCCCCCAACCTCTTCAATTCCTGATAATCCTCCGAGGCTTCTGAAAAGAAGATGGCCTTGTGACCTTCTAAGTTGAACTTTTTATTTGAGTACTACCACTGGGTAGTTTCTCTACTTGCCTTTATCTCGGGAAATATCTTTCATTATATTTACTTGATGTATTCAGTGAACAGTTGTAAATTTCAATAAATACATTTAAAAAAACTTATACATATCTGTTACTCTTAAGGGACCTGGTCCCAGAAAATTATTTTTCTATTCTATTCTATATTTTGTACACGCGTCCTCAACTATGAAGCTAAATACAGACACATTGATAAATGCGGGTAAGGAAATTGGGGTGGAAGTAAATTGGGATAAGACAAAGTATATGGTTAGTGGCAGAAAAGAGGGAGATTTTGGGGATATTAGGATATGTTTTAGGAAGGAATAAGTTTGAACATGTCGAGAAGTTTAAGTACTTAGCGCCTAAGGTAACTAGAAAAAACGAAATTCAGGAGGAAATAAAAGCGCGATTAAAGGCAGGAAAAGCTTGTTATTATTCGGATCAGCATTAGTAAGCTCGCGTCTTTTGTCACGACATCTAAAATTCAGAATTTATAAAACCATCATTCTTCCAACACTTCTTTGGGGATGTGAAACGTGGCCGCTAACACTGTTGGATGAACAACGTCTTAAGGTATTCGAAAATAATGTGTTACGCAGAATATTCGGGCCAAAAACGGCGGATTACAGAACGCGGAATTTCGAAGCATACACCCGGTTAATGTTATTCAAGTCATTATAGCGTCACGAAGATTAAGACAGGCTTATAAAGCTGTTGGACTGAGTAACGAGCGAATTCCTAAAAAGTTAATAAGCGCAATGCCGATTGGTAAGCGTCTGAGAGGTAGACCGTAACGTAGATGGGAAGATTGTGTTAAGAGTGACCATGGACAGAGGTTTGTAAGCAGAAATTGGTGGTATCAGCATCGAGCCTTCGAGTTCGCTAAGCCATTTTATTTATTTACGATGTTGAAAAATTTGTTACAGAACCAGGCGCTGGCCGTACAGCGGATGCCAGGTCACAAGTTTTTCACTTTATTGCTTTCTCTTCACTCTACTATATGTGAAGAGAGGAGCTCAAGTTTACTTTAAAGCTCATATTGTAAAGGATGAATATTAGATAGAAAAATTATATCTAAATTTTTCATTGTAAATTTCTATTTCCAGACGGCATAGTGCCTCGTGAAGGGTTAACTTCCAATACTATACTGGTCTATCTCTTAACTTTATATGTGTATAACTTTATATGTATTTATACACATGCATAAATTATAATTATAATTAATCTGTACTTTACACTTTAAACATAACTTATTGCTATCTATTAAAAATGTATTAAAGAATATTCTGATTTTGTATTATATCTAGAGTAATCGTGTTGAATTAAACGGATCTAAAAAATTCCGTAGTTGACAATTCTTAGTTAACTTTAAATCCCTCACTTGGTGCTTCACATATGTCGTATCAAAAAAGATTGCTCAAGCCAATCATTTTAATACCTCAACTAATCTTAAATAAACAATATAAATCAAATTTAGTTGAATGGCAAACTGATTATGATCAAAAATCTTAATGCTTAATATTTTATATAGTAAATAAATAATATAATAATTATTTAACTCTAAATGCTTAAAAATATGGCTTGTGGATTGTAAGCCTTGGTGTTCAAATTCCCAAAAAAACAATTAAAACATTTGTTATACATTTTTAATCGATGTTTGTGATGTAAACCTTTCATCACTAATGTATGAAGTATATGAATTTTTGTCATCATGTTAATATTAAAACGGTTGCTTCAAATGATTAAATTTGAAATTATTCAATGTTTGATACCCGTAAATTACACACTAGAACAAAAATTAACAATAGTGTGGTGGAGCAGTTGCATATTCCTTTTTAATTAAAGTAAATTTTGTATAAATAGGAAGACAAAAAGTACTATTATTTTTTTTTATTTAAAAATAATTTAATAATAATAGTAATAAATAATTTAGTAAAAAATAATACTTTTTCTTTCCTAGTGAGACCGATCAATGTCAAGCTGTCAGAAAAGCCGAAAACACTGGTAGCTGAGGAGGAGTACAGAATCCAATGTTCATCGGCCGGCTCCAGGCCACAAGCTGAGCTCACTTGGTTCAGGGAAAACAGAAAGTTCAAGAGAGCAAAGGTCAGGTTTTCTTAAAACACATTTTTTTACCACATAATAAATAGTAATAATATATTGACTCTTGAACCTGTATTATTGGATGTGGGTGTATAGTGCACCTGGGGGATTAAAAATATCTGCCACGACATCAGGAGTAGGTCAGAAGATGGTTTTCACTATCTATGAAAAATAAATAATGTTATATTGGGATTGCATGAAAAATACAAAGAGTAAACCAATACGCATTTCCATTTATCCAAAACACAAAATAGAAAGCACCTCTTCATGTATTTCTCATATAACTTTTTTTTAAAATTTGGATAATGTAGCCTTGTGAGATGCAAAACTGGAAAAACTTGACTAGGTCGTTCAATGTTGGTTTGAGCTCCTTACTGCTTACTAATTCCTGATCCCGGCAACTTCTAACCAATTCGGCTCTATTTTCTATAAAAGTAATTCATTAATAAACGTGAAAAATATTCCCAAGTAATTAGAGCCACAATATATCATTCTTTTTTTTGAATCGAATATAAATGAAAACAACTTACATGTTATACATTATTACTTATTTTTATCCGAACTTTATTGTTTTGTTTTTTTATTGTAAATACGCAATGTAAACGGTTCTTAGAGATCCATGTTATATCTGCCCTTTCAAGTTCAAGTATCAATGCATTTAACAGTTGAATGTTCCAATTAAAAAAAAATCGAGAGAGAGTTTGGGAAAAGAATGTGATCTATAATATTTATTTGTGGGCGGAAAGAGGGGGGAAATGTGGGGGTAGGAAAGACCTAACAAACTGTTTACGCTAGAGGCACTCTTTCCTAACGAATGTTTGCCTCCCTTCAGTGGTTCTTCAAGCATGACCACCTCCATACCGCCTTCCGTTTCATTTCGTATGCTACTCTAATCGTTCCATATGAAAACGTCAAAACTTCTAGCCAATAATCCTCTACACAATTATTACCAAAGCAGTATTATATTTTAATTTATTAAAGTATACTGCTTATGCTTAGGTGATAATTGTGTAGAGGATTATTGGCTAGGAGTTTTGACACTTTCATATGGGACGATTAGAGCGGATTACGAAATGAAACGGAAGGCGGGTACGCGGGGGGGGAGGTGGTCATGCTTGAAGAGCAACTCAAGTGCCACTGCAACTTCTCTTAGCAAGAAAAATAGAAGACAACAATGTGCTCTAAAATGTGCATGGTCCATGATATACTATAAATGGTGATACAAATATAAATTAATGAAAACAACATTTATAGGTTCTACGTGAAATATCATTCACAAAAAACTAAAAGAAAGTACAAGTATTTTGAACATTATTATATAAAACATTATAGAATCAAAATCTGAATATTTTTATGGGCTAAAAGTTATTCTTAACAAGAAATTTTTTAATCTTTACCCAATTCAAGCGAGAGTCCCACAAGGCAGCGTCTTGGGTCCTATCCTATACATATTGTACACCGCTGATAGCCCAAATACTCCTGAAATCTTCCTTGTAACATTCGCAGATGACACAGCCTGCAAACTATCAACCCAAACAGACCCTGAAATGGCTTCCTCGAACCTCCAAATGCACCTCTCACCCATTGAAACTTGGTGTAACCAATGGCGGATCAAAGTCAACGAGGAAAAATGCAAATACGTAACTTTTACTCTTCGCCGGGGAGCATGTCCTTCTGTCCAATTCACTGAAACCATCCTATCCATTTCCGACACAGTACGATACCTTGGCTTCCTCCTAGACAAAAATGGAACCCTCAACCAGAGTCAAAAGACAAGAACTTAACAGACGACTCTGTCAACTATACAGATTACTATGTAGGACCTCCCATATTTCAATAGACAATAAACTTCTAATATAGAACATCATCAAAGCTATTTGAATCTATAGACTGGAGCTGTGGGGGGCCGCTAAAATATCGAATATCAGACGTATTCAATCATTTCAATCCAAAGAACTATAGTCAATGCTCCTTACTATGTCTCCAATAAAACTCTTCATAATGTCTCAACATTCCTTTCGTCCTCGACCTACTAAATTCCCAACTTTTATCAAAACCTTGCCTGTCATCCCAATCCCCTGGCTCAGTCACTATCCAGTTCCACTCATCCATATAACCTAACCCGCCGTCTAAAACGCCAATGGCCCTGAGACCTGTTGTAATAATGTTATTTGGAGTACTGGTACTGGCCAGATTCTCCACTCATGACCTGTGTGTGTGATGCGCCCTTAACCAGCTTCCATTGGCGCTTAATTCGTAATATTGGAAACAAAATACTTGGTGTTTCCGGTTCTAGTCACGATTGTTATCGGTAGATCTTGAATTACTGCTGGTTGAGGCAATTGGAGATTTACTGACTATAGCAGGTTCACTTCGAAACCTAAAAAAGTCTCTAAAACAATTATTTAAAAAAATATTTATATTAAAAAAAAAGAAAATTTAAAAAATAAGTTCACGAATGTAGGATTCGATCGAAGTCCCAAGGAGGCTGGTAGGCAAGCCTCGTCCGTGATCATGATAAGTCTCGTGGAGGGATTATTGGCCACGCTGCTACCTTTAGCAGCCGGTCACTAAAGTGAATATTAACTGAATATTGATTTATAATACACTCACTCACTTCACTTATCTTCTGTATTTAAAAATGTTTTAAATTTAAGAATGTAACAAGGACAGAGCAATACAACGTGATAACAACAGTTGCTACAACTGTGTAACCTAAACTTTTTATAAGAAAGGGGTGGTTTTTTATTCTAGACAATTACAAAGTATCATATTGATTTATTTTAAAATTATAATAAAATGACTTTATTTTAACATTTCAGAAATGTCGATTTTGAGGTCCATCATAAAAATAGCAGCCATTATTATGGTCATAACACAATAATGGACAATATTGAATAAATATTATTAGTTAAAGTTGATTGTTTCCTGACTACTTGATAAGTAATTTCTGTTTCGAAAGTATATATATAATCAAAATATATAAAATATCCCCTTATCTATACAAAGTTTAGGTTTTATGGTTCAATGTGCATAGAAACCATTAAAAAATTTTTTTTTTCAAATCGGCTGCAGATAACGAATGACGAATAAATTTTAGTTTATTGGGAGAACGCAGACCTACGTGATTAGATTTCGTTCAAGCTCTAAGTTTTTTTTTTTGTCCTAGAAAGGTTACAAGCTACGCCTCCAAAACCGAACTTCCTCATCCCTACATGCTTAGTATTTTGTACGGTTTCAATTAAATTCAACAAATGAACTTTAATTAATGAAAATTCATCCTTAAAAAATATATCTACAGCATGACATTTATATAATTTTATATTTTTTTTTATTGTTCAACGAGTTAATTTATTTTTATTTTTATAGTGTTTTTTCGCAATATTTCATGCTTTGTTATTATAGCTGGATAGTATTTAATGTAGCGCACACTAAAGATGAAAGTTAACTTGGTCCTTTTTCAGCCAGACGTATGTATAAAAAAAATTTCCATAACTCAAGCTAAACCGATCATACTAAAAACGAATTTATTTCTTTATACAACTCACTAATTTCGTTGTATGATTTCAGTTTGAGAAGTGGTTCAACGAGAGTATTGTCACGAACACTATTATTTTTTCACCAAGCCCAGATGACGACGGGCACCAGCTGAAATGCCAAGCTATCAATCCTAGCATCTTGTCGGCACAGATGGAAGACTCGCTCATTTTAAACGTTGTCTGTGAGTTGTTTGGTTTTATACAATATATACTGATTTAAAACTTAAGTACAGTGTTGATGATTTAATATTTTACAAAAAAGAAGAAACAAAAGTAATCAAACCGAACCTAAGGGACAGGAATCAGAATATTACGCAAGCAAAATATTACTGCTGAAATTTAAGAGAATGACAATTTTCTCTGTGTGTGGTTTTCCCTTTTAAGTGTGTGTGTGTGTGTGTGAGTGTATAGGTGTTTAAGTTGTAAGAGTAGCCCGATAATAATAAGTTTTATCAAAGTGATATATTGCATACTTATATTTATTATATTAAGTGAAAGCATATTTAAAATAAGGCTTGACAAAATCTTGACAAACCGGGGAATTATAATTCCTGATCCTGAGCGTTGTTTGGGGCGGTGGCAGATTTCTTGAAATCTCCATGTACACGGTTTTCTTTTTAATGATATCCAGAACTCCTTTAATTGAAGTTTGTTCAAACTCCTGGTTCACCCTTCGTTAGGCTAGGCGATGTTTGGGCCAAAATAGGCCAGGTGATGGCTCAGTCTATGAAGATATAGAGAAGATTCACATTATATTTGTGTCTTCTTCAAGCTATGGATTATGGTTGCGATTGGGGCAACCATTGCGATTGGGCTTTTTCCATGAACTGTGAAAGATTATAGTTCATAAAAAAGCTTGAAGTACACGGTAGCTGTAACGTATGTAAGCTATTTCCAACAGACTTTTGTGTTACTAAATATGGCAAATCCCCTTGGCACTCTATACATATGACATTTCTTCAGGGTCTCGTGAGGATATTTATGATAAGTTTGAAGGGGACTTCATTGACTCCTGGGGCTTATTATTTTTCCAGCATTTTTAATTGTTGCATATTTCATCACTTGTTTGTATCTCAATTGATTCAACGTTTAGAAAAATCTAACAAAGACGTAATTTCTCACTGTATGCTATCAATGTTCAGGCCTATCCTTTAGTGTTTTTTTAGGTATCGGTTATTATACTATCATGGGTGTCCTTGCATAAGGTGACCTGATAGTTGTAATATTATCTGATTTGTTTTAAATTTCCGAGTTTCTTTTTTTTTGTCTTAATTAAAATCATATTGTAATACGTCCAATTCCAGCAATTCACATTTACGTATTTTTACTTTGGCATAGATAACTATTAATCATCAAACAGAAGTTCTTCAGTCTGCCTTCATTCTCCTTACGGAAAGTTGCTTTAAATCCAGCTTCACATTACCTTAGTTTACCTATTATTGCTTCTCTTGTACACCAAGGACTAACGCTGACGTCTCTAATACAGTATTGTGCGCGGTTACTTTTGTGCTAATGTTACATCGCAAGTTTTTACTTGAGACGGATTTAATGTTCTCACCATAACTTAGTACTAGCATTACTACCGATGTTTAGTTTACGCCATATTAGTGTTCCTCAAGTCAGTATCTTCAGCCCAATCCTCTCCAGAGTTTATACACCTGATATTCCAACCCATCCTAATACTATCCTTACCACGCATGCTGACGATACATTTTTATTATCAGTCAACACTAATCCAGTTATTGCATTCCATATTCATCAATCCCATATAAATGACCTTGAAGAAGGGTGTCAAAACTGGAGGATAAACATTTTTTTTTTTTAATTTTAATAAATATTGACTAAATATTAATAAATTTGTTTAATAAAATATATTTGATAAGTACTAAATACTGATTTTAAATATTAAATCAACGATGGTAAATTCTGCAAAGACGAAATGAAAGGATAGGGAGTTTCTAACAAATCGGCGATTTTAATTTTTGTGAAAATGGATCCTGAAACCTAGGGAAGAGTGTCAGGAGTAAACTCTGACTCACTGTCAACATTTTAAGTGACGATGTTCTAGGTTGAGGGAGATCAGTAAACAGTATCTGGTTAGATCCAACCTAGCGCACAATTTTGTCATTAAATCGACACTACCTCATATCACTCTACTTCCAGAATTTCTTTATCAAATATCACATCGATAATAATATATCTTGAAGTCAAAATTTGCATTTTTGACCCCGTAAAGAATTACAGGCCTATATCAATGTAAAAATAGGGGAGGCTGTTGTTGTTGGCAGTATTATTGGAGTGTCTTCACATTTTTCGAGTGTCCCATTTCTATTCTCTTATAACCTGATATTATCCGTCCAGGCTCGGATCAGAATAAGCCTGGGGGATCTCCTGCCAGTCGTAAAAGGCGACAAAAAGGGGCACAGTGTGGAGCCAGCACCCCCGCCTGTGTAAACTTAACCTCAAAAACCTCAAAGAAGCCTCGGATGCGGACTGATAAATGTTAAACGACCCGGAACGGACAGGAAATTAATATTAGGAACATGGAATGTACGTAGCCTCCTGCAAATAGGAAAGAGCCAGACTCTAGAACGATGTCTAAGCAAATATAGGATCAACGTAGTAGCTCTCCAGGAAATCAGGTGGAAGAAACAACCTACTATAATGGAGCTAACAGAATATATCATTATTTTCTAGGCCGTAAAACTTTTGTCAGAATAGACCACAAACCTCTACTGTCTCTAATTAAAAAGAATGTTGGAGAAATACCATCACGAAGATTGCAGCGGATGATTCTTAAATTAATTAAATATGACTTAGATTCGAGATATGTGCCAGGAAAGGAATTATATATTGCTGATTTGTTGTCAAGAGGTTTTGAAAATGAGGAGAACATCAATTCTAAAGAAGATTGGAATAGTGAGATAGTTCATGAAGTAGCATCTAATAATTATCAATTGCAGGTCACACCTAGAAGGAAAAAGACTCTCGAAGAAGAAACCGCCTAGGATAAGATATTACAATGCCTTGTGCAGTACTATATGAAGAGATGGCCTGTCAATCGTAAATATGAACCTGAAGAAATAAAAGTCTCAGTCTTAGGTTTATGTTGATAAACTTTATTGCGAACATAACAAGAGCACATTTTTAAAGATTCATCCATGGAAGCTTAACTACTGTTACAAGCAGTGTTTCCACATCCCCGATGCATTAACAATAATTCTAACCTGCGTTATATCTAAAAGACCATCCCATTACATTCTGCTCCTCTTGAAAACTTAGTTATCATTCTTGGCCTATCCCTCTTCTGGAATCACCACAAATCCCACAACTCTCGAGTTAAATGTTTACCTTAAAACTGTTTCATCACAATCCCGTGCAAATCTTTGTATTCCGTAGACAGCATTTCCTAGGAACATTCCTTTGCCAAATAGCTAACACTCAATATCTTTGCTATCATAACCAGCTCCTCCAATACAAATATTCTAATAACTCCCGGCCAACAAGATGAGTCTTCTGAATACAACTTTCCATATATCTGCGTCTTTCCAACATTCATTTATCGCCAATTCAACTACGCTCAGGAATTCGATCTCTCCTAATATCCGGCATGTCCCCTTCCTTACCAACATTTAAAACTCTCCTATTCCGATTCCTGCTCATACATCAGTCAGGCGCTATTTAAAGATATAATGTGCCAACATTTCATTTCAAATTTTCCGCAGGCTAGTCTTAATACTAGGATAAAGAAACCTGACTTTATACTGTATGGTTTCGTTCCAGTAACCTTGTTAGGATATTTAAAAGATTCTTGGATATTTAAAATATTAACTTAGTATAGATATTTATTATTCCCTAAATAAGTGTTATAATACATCAATGAAATCTAAATGTATAAATATGTTAGAAATAAAATAGTATTAATTGAGTGCGAAGAGAAAGGATGAAAAGTATATTTCTGGCATTCTTTGATCTTTAGGTTGCATTTCATCCCGTCCCCAGGCAAGAACTGTGGAAATCATTGGGAAAAGGGAGGTAGATACTTCCATTACGATGCCGATACTACCATTATCTGCTTACAAACCATTATTCACGGACCACTACCAAAAGCCAAATCCTTCAGATCACTCTTAACGCATTCTTCCCACCTACACCTCGGTCAACCCACCAGACGCTTCCCAGCCGGCACAGCGATTATTAACTTTTTAGGAATTCGTTCGTCACTCAGCCCAACTAATTTATAAACCCATCTTAATCTTCGCGACGCTATCACTAGAATAATATTAACCGGTGCATTCTTCGCAATTCCGTGTTGTGTAATCTCCTAAATTCTCCAGTGGTCTTATCCAATTCTTGACCGGATATTACTTTCGAATACCTTAAGACGTTGTTCATTCCTCAGCGTTAATGGCCACGTTTCCCAACCGTAAAGAAGAGTTGGAATGACGATGGTTTTATAAATTTTGATTTTTAGATTTCGTGACATAATAAGCGAGATTAATAATCTTGATACCGAATAATAACAAGCACTTCCTACCTTTAATCGCGCCTTTATTTCCTCTTGAATTTAGTTTTTTCTAATTACCATAGGCGCTAAGTACTTAAACTTCTCGACATGTTCCTTCCTAAAACATATCCTAATATCCCCAAAATCTCCTGCGCGAACCTCGAACTTCTTAGATAAATTATTACTGATTCTAACCTTCTTGAATGTTTCACTCATACACATCCTTACCAAATTTAAGAATTTCTTTGGAATGCCCTGTTCAATCAATATTTTATACATCATTTGAAAGTCGATGGAATCACAAGCTTTTTTAAAATCGATAAAGAGTTGATGAACAACACATTTATATTATACTATTTTCTCTAGTATTTGGCGTTAGGAAAATATTTGTTGGATAGTTGAACGGTTTCGTTTAAAACCACATTGACAATCTTCGATAATCTCCATGGCGTATTCCGTGATTCTGTTAGTTAGGATTAATGAGAATATTTTATAGCAAGTGAGTAGGAGAGAGATTCTGCAATAGTTATTACATTCTCGGCCCTTTTTTGTGGATCAAAATAAGTTTAGATTCTTTCCATTTTTCGGGGATTTTTTTTTCAGTTTCCCATATATTTTTAACCAAAACATGAACCATCATGGTTACTGCTTCCCCGCATGCTTATCACAATTCACTAGGAAAATTATCGACCCCCAGCTGCTTATGAGATTATTATTTTCATCTCTAATTGTGTTCATTGTAGGCACATACCGTTTAAGCGATCTTTTTATGTCCCTTACATTACTTTATATTCTATTAGTTTCTATCTCTACCATTTTCTTTTTAAGATACTCCCTTTTTTTTTATTTCTGAGGAGTTTTTTCATTTTATTTTTAATGATTCGCAAATCGACTAGGATTTAGCGGCTTTTCTTTTTTCGCTCATGTTTTGACATTCGTCGTCGAACCAGGGGTTTTTCCTTTTATTCTCCTTTTTGCCAATACATAAGTTACCAACTATTTGAACTGAAAACTTCTCTTGGCACACCGCAAACACATTCACACATTTTTTCGTAGATAGTAACTTAGGCTGATCGGATGAAATATAGCCAGCTGCTCTTCGCTGCTTCGTTATATATATTCAATTAATACGTAATAATTGTTATAAATTATATAATAGTTATAATTAACTGTTATGGTTAACATTGTGAGGTTAGTGTATGTTGTTAGTGGTTTATCGTGCTAATATTATACAGGGTGTCCCGAATTTAAATCGTAAAACTTCAGGAACTTATAGGGGACCGAAAAACTAAGACAAAAAGTTCTTTAGAGATTTGCTCGTTGTTGCTTAGTTTTAGAGAAAATCGCAAAAAAAAAGAAACAAAACAAGTTTTCATTTTTATACAGATTTATTTACATTTATATTTATGTCATGTTCTTTTTAATGTAAATATTGCTCAAAATGTTGTCCTCTTGCACCAATGCAAGCATTATATCTAGCACTCACTTGATAAATTGCAGCTAAACATTGTCTTGATGATATTTGGTGCACTGCATCTATGATTCGGTCTCTTAATTGCTCTCTTGAGTTGATCGACACCGAATAAACTTTCTGCTTCAAGGTTCCCCATGCGAAGAAATCCATGGGTGTCATATCAGGTGATCTGGGTGGCCAAGATACTTCTCCTCCACGTCCAATCCATCGTTGTGGATAATTTATATCCAGTCAAGCTCGAGCAACTCTGCTATAATGAGCTGGACATCCATCGAGTTGGAACCACATTTCAATCCGCTGTTGTAAGGGAATGTCATCTAAATACCATTCAATCTTCCAGGTAAAAAATATGGTCCCACCAGTAATCCGTTCCTAATTCCAAGCCAAACGTTAATAGCAAATTCATGCTGAAACCTACTCTCTCTAATAGCTCTGGGATTTTCAAGAGCCCATACATGATTATTTCTTTGATTAACAATTCCTCCTCTTGTAAAGGTAGCTTCATCGGTCCATATAATTTTTAATAGAAATAAATTATCATCGCGATTTTTTTTTAAGAAACCAGTTACTAAAATTCATTTCTTGACATAATCTTGAGGTAATGAATTCTGAACTTTTTGAAGATGGTATGGGTATTATCACCTTTCAAAGTTGACCATATTGCTTGCCGCGATATTGCTAATGCAGCAGATGCTCTTCGGATGCTAGTCTCAGGTTTGTTATCGAAGTGGCGTTGGACACAATTTCTTCTCCGATAATCTGTTGTTACTGTTGCTTGGAATTGGTCGCCTTCATTACGTATTACGAATGACCCAGTCTCTCGTAGTCTATTAAAAGTTAACGAAAAGACTCGTCGATTAGGCACTCTTCTATTTGGAAATCGGTGCGCATACTCCCGCACCGCTTCTAAAGCATTACCGTTACAGAAAACATACACAAAAATCATATCAGCATATTCAACATTAGAATATGTATGCGGCATAGTGGCTGATGCTATTCACACAAAAATATCTGAGTAACTGTCTGAAGAATTATAATTCTAGAAGGAAGCCAAAATGTAAACAAATAAAAGAATGTAAAGGATAACATTAAGTGTTTACATATCTCACTGCCTAGCCTGACGAACTTTGAAACGTGATAATCGCTACCTGTAATATTTTTGTTTTGTCTCTTTTTTTGCGATTTTCTGTAAAACGAGCAAATCTCTAAAGGACATTCTGTCTTAGTTTTTCGGTTCCCTATAAGTTCCTGAAGTTTTGCCATTTAAATTCGGGACACCCTGTATATTGAAAACACATTATAAACATTAAATATTATAAAAGACATAATTATTGTTATTGATAGGAGTGATTCGATGGTATTGGTAAGTCGTTTCATAATTATATATACATACATAGATACATATATATATAAATAGAAGTATACATAATATAATTAAGAATTAACCTCACTTTTATTATTTTTTATTATTATCCCTAATCTCTACCCGCAATTTTTCTATGTTTCATCGACTAATGTCCCTAAAGCTTCAAGCCTATTCTTGACCTCTAACGTGAATCGAGTTTTAATTGAAGGGTTTGTAGCGATGATAACTAGGTTAAGCAATTATATAAATCAACCGCGATTACCTACTGACCATATCTTGGAGGTAATATTGGTAATGTGTTTTTATATGCAAGTACTGTTTATTAATAAATTATAAAGGAAATATTTGAAGTATTAATTTTATGTTAACTGAAAATTATAATTGTAAACTTATGTTGAAGTGCGTTTGCGGAAATAATTGATATTACTTTGCACGAGGTAACGTTGGTAACCCCGATAGTAAGTATAGTTTTTACTTAACCTTTATCAACTTTGGAATTTCTGAGAATTTTTTTTTTAAATTTGATACAAGATGGGAAACTCAGACGACGACAAACCTTCTCGTACACCCGAGATAAGCGAAGAGATTGCCACGGACCAAAAAATTCCGGAATTTTTGGAAGTCTGAACCTGAACGAGACAGTTTTTTCAAGGGCCAAAATAACCAACAGTGTGACGAAATTCGAAATAATTATTCCGTTACTAGACATCGATGTTATTAAACAGGTTTTAGATTTTGTTGATCCACCTTATGAGGACATCAAAGACAGGCTTATTTCAGTCTATACTGAATCTGAGAGTAGGCGCATACAACGCTTACTCGAAGGTAAGCAACTTGGAGAAGAAAAACCGACCCATTTTTTGCGAACCATGAGAAGTATTGTTGGCGATTCAGTTTACGATAATTAATTAAAAACCATTTGGATGCGTTCTTTCCATCACAAACCCAGGCTATAATTCTGGCTACGAATCACGAAAATTTGGACCTGCTTTCTAGTATTGCCGATAAGATCCGCGAAGTCGAACATACATACATATATTTCTTCTATAGCTTCTTCCTCGCACAGTAGGACTAGTTTAGAAGACAAGGTAGATAAGCTCGCCGACCAGGTTGCCGCTCTTATGGCGAGAGACAGACCTCCAGAAAGCCGCAGCAGCAGTAGAGACCAGCGAAAACGACATCGGTCTTCAAGCAGAAGTAAAAAAAAGCTTCCAGTAGACTGGCTTTGTTTTTATCATTTCAGATTCAGGGAAAAAAACTCGCAAATGCGTACATCCTTGAAAGAAGGTGGAAACGAGAAACAGGTAAACAAGTAAGCGGACCGGAAGTGGCGTTAACCGGTACCGTCGACACCCAACGCCATCTATTCATCAAAAATCAGCGGTCAGGGCGGGTATTTCTATTAGATACAGGTACTTCTATTTCAGCCATACCTCCGAATAACTTTCTGAAGCCTGAATCTCACTTTGTATCCAGCTAACTAAACGAAAATCAATACCTATGGTATCCGTGAAATTCAGTTGGACTTTGGATTAAGCCGAATTTTTCGTTTCGATTTTTTTATGGTTTACGTAGATACGTTTTATGGTTTTTTTATGTACCATTACAATTTACTGGTAGACCGTAAGGGAAAACAGTTGATTAATAAAAATTCTGGCTTATTTTCGAAAGGAAGAGTGGATACTGGAGATTTCGTTCCTGCTAGTATCTCCGCACTACCAGGCAATCACCCGTTAGCTGAATTGCTTAAGAAATATCCGGAGATAACCAGGCCTTCCACTATTAAGAAACTGGTTAAGCATACCACTGAGACGGTTAAGCACCTGATATAGACGACAGGTTGACCAATCTTGGCAAAAGCTTGGTCACTTGCACCTGAAAAGTATGTTCAAGCAAAAGAAGAATTTAAACGCATGGTGGATCAGGGAGTCTGTAGACCGTCTAGCAGCCAGTGGGCTAGCCCCTTACATGTGGTTACCAAGAAAGAAGGGTCGATTAGACCGTGCCGTGATTTACGTTGGCTGAATACTTACACTTAAACCATACCCGACCGATATGGAGTCCCTAACCTAATGAACTTTAGGAAAAATTTGCATGGCAAAAAATGTTTTATAGGTCTAGATTTGGTCCGAGCATTTGACCACATACCAATTAGGAAGGAAAGCAATAACCATTCCTTTTGGTCTCTTTTAATTTAAAGGAATGTGTTTCGATTTGCGGAATGCTGCTTAAACCTTTCAAAGATTGATAGATGACAAATTCAGATACCTTCAATTCTGTTTCTCTCTTACCGATGATATCCTTGTTGCTTCAAACAACTGAAAGGAACACCTTATACATCATGAAAAGGTTTTTTAACAGCTTAATGAAAACGGGCTGACGTTAAATTATGAAAAATGTGAATTCATGGTCAGCGAGGCAGATTTTTTATACTCAGCGGTTGGCTAAAGTATAAAGTGTAAGCTATAGCTGACTACCCTCAGCCAAAAGATGTGAAGTCTTTGCGCCATTCCCTGGGGATGCTAAGTCTCTATAGACCTTGCATTTCAAAGGCAGCTACAGTGCAGTCTCCATTAAACCGGTACTTGCACGGAGCGATCCACTGGAACCAGGAAAGTATCACCGCTTTTGAAGCGATCAAAAATTGCCTGAAAGAAGTAGCTCTATTAGCTCATCCTAAAGAGGAACCAGAATTATCTTTGGCATGCGATGCCTCGAACTTCGCAATGGGCGCCGTTCTTCAACAATGGGACGGAAAAGATTGGGAACATTTAGGATTTTCCTATAAGACCCTATCCGATAGTTAGAGAATTTATTCAGCCTGTGACCGGGAATTGCTTGCTATTTACTCGGCAGTCCACCATTTCAGACCTGTTATAGAAGGAAGGCCGTTTTCTATTTGGATGGACCACAACCCGTTAATCTATGTAATACACCAGCGTCCCGCTACTGCATCGCCTATAAGAATTAGTTGGCTTAATTGGAGCTCTTGGAAGTCACATTGCTGACAACACGGAAGATATTTTTAATAACTTAGGGGTAAGGAGCCCACAAGTATACACAATATTCCTAGGTCATCAACCCAATCCAACTATCCAGTAACTACTAACATGCTCGGTGTAATGGTGTCCAGTAGAATGACCCAAAAACCTCTACATCGGAAGAAAATTAAATTAAGTCTGCATACGAATTAAATATCTGATAACTACTGGACGATTTTTTAGTACAATGGATCTTCTAACAACGAAACTTGTCACACGCACTATAGATATGGAGTTCCTTTATCTCCCACCATCTCTACCAGGGAGGAGATATCAAGGTCATTTTGGATAAGTCTATCAGTGCTTTTAGGATATTGGGTCACAGAGATAGAATATATTGGGAATGGAATAAAATAACATTCATTTTTTTTTTTAATAAACTAAACAATTTTTTTTTTCAGATCCTCCTGTAGTTTCCCTTCAGCTTGGCACTTCTCTGAAACCACACCAGATCAAAGAAGGAGACGACGTGTACTTTGAATGCAATGTTCGGGCTAATCCTCGTCAACATAAGATAACTTGGTATCACAATGTAAGAGTTATATATAATTTTCATATTCAACTTAGAACAAACTAACTTGCCCTTATTACGTCTTCCTTGATCCGGCACCTTCATTATCCTCTGAAATTCGTGTAAAATAATATTTAAAAAGTTATTATATTATAGCTGTAATGATGCGCATTTTTTATTCATAAAACATTAACATTCTTTAAATTACAAAAGACTTTGTTGATTTCTTCTGGTTTAGACCGTGTTGATAAATTTTTCGCCAACGTTTCGCCAGCCATGCTGCTGATTTCTTCAAGGCTGAAATAAGAAGGAAAGATTCTAATATAATATAAAAAATTATTAATATAATATATACTTGTGGTTATTGTCAGTCAGTTCTTTAAATTTCTTTTGGCGACGTTTCGAGACTAGGTTGGTCTCATACACATGCCTTAAGAGTGAAAAAATGAGCTTTGAGTGAATACATTAAATAACACACTAATATAAATATAAATTGGCACGTGTAAGATGCTAATACATAAATGGTACTTACATTTTTATGAAGAATGTTTATTACTACATTAATCAGTTCAAAAACCTTCCAATACTTGCATGTAATGTTAAAATTACAAAGAATGTGAACAATGACTAATGTTGATTTATTGGGATCAGTAGTTTTTTGGGTTGTTGAATCATATGTAGATTTATTAGTTTCTATTATTATTATTATTAAGAATTAATTAAGTTTGCATAACACGAACTTAGATATATATATATACAGGGTGTCATGAATTTAAATAGCAAAACTTCAGGAACTTATAGGGGACCGAAAAATAAAGACAAAAGGTCCTTTAGAGATTTGCTCGTTTTTGCTTAGTTTTAGAGAAAATCGCAAAAAAAGAACCAAAACAAAAATGTTACAGGTAGCAATTATCACCTTTCAAAGTTCGTCAGGCTTGGCAGAGAGATATGTAAACACTTAATGTTATCCTTACATTCTTTTATTTGTTTACATTTTGGCTTCCTTCTAGGAATATAATTCCTAAATCAGTCTTCAGTCAGTTACTCAGATATTTTTGTGTGAATAGCATCAGCCACTATGCCGCATACATATTCTAATGTTGAATTCGCTGATATGATTTTTGATTGATTTTTCTTTAACGGTAATGCTTTAGAAGCGGTGCGGGAGTATGCGCGCCGATTTCCAAATAGAAGAGTGTCTAATCGACGAGTCTTTTCGTTAACTTTTAATATACTACGAGAGACAGGGTCATTCTTAATACGTAATGAAGGTGACCAATTCCAGGCAGCAGTAAGAGCAGATTATCGGAGAAGAAATTGTGTCCAACGCCACTTCGATAACAATCCTGAGACTAGCATCCGAAGAATATCTGCTGCATTAGCAATATCGCGGCAAGCAATATGGCGAACTTTGATAGGTTATAATCGCTACCTATACATTGAATTTTAGTAACTGGTTTCTTGAAAAAATTCGCGATGATAATTTATTTCCATTAAAAATTATATGGACCGATGAAGCTACCTTTACAAGAGGAGGAATTGTTAATCAAAGAAATCATCATGTATGGGCTCTTGAAAATCCCAGAGCTATTAGAAAGAATAAGTTTCAGCATGAATTTGCTATTAATTATTATTATATAATTATTTAGATGATATTCCCTTACAACAGCGGATTGAATTATCCTCAACGATGGATTGGACGTGTAGGAGTACCTTGGCCACCCAGATCACCTGATATGACACCCATGGATTTCTTCCTATGGGGAACCTTGAAGCAGAAAGTTTATTCGGTGTCAATCAACTCAAGTGAGCAATTAAGAAACCGAATCATAGATGCAGTGCACCAAATATCATCAGAGCAATGTTTAGCTGCAATTTATCAAGTGAGTGCTAGAAATAATGCTTGCATTGGTGGAAGAGGACAACATTTTGAGCAATATTTACATTAAAAAGAACATGCCATAAATATAAATGTAAATAAAAAAATATAAAAATGAAAACTTGTTTTGTTTCTTTTTTTGCGATTTTCTCTAAAACCGAGAAAATCTCTGAAGTACTTGTTGTCTTAGTTTTTCGGTCCCCTATAAGTTCCTGAAGTTTTGCCATTTAAATTTGGGGCACCCTGTATATATATATATATATATATATATATATATATATATATATATATATATATATATATATATAAGTTAAGACAAGACTGATGATCGCATAGCCGCTAAGATTAGGATGGATCAAGCCAGTGTAACAGTTGTTAATATGTAAATATTATATATAGAGGCTCAAGATGGCAATACGGTCTGTGTTAACCCAGTTATCGTGCGAGTCTTTTCATCCTCAATTTTCCCTTTTTTTTTTGTTTTGTTCCTGGAAGTATATAAGTCGTGCCGGAACCCGGAAACTTTAACGCTTGGGCAACAACCGACATAGGCGGAACAGGTGAACCCTGAGTTCCCGCCTTTGCCAACGACAACGCTCGCAATGGCACGTGCGGACATAGCAGCGAGGAAGGCGAACAGGATCGCAGAGGAGACCAACGCTTTCAAACGGATGAAGTTAAAAAGGGCTAACGCTCAGAATGTCAGAAGAGAGATCTCTGATCTGGAAAAATTCAAGGGCGATGTGGGGGAGCTGAACCATTTCCTCAAAGGCGGTGAGGGTATCATGTTCAGTATCGAATCCCAGGTTGGGGCGGAACTCATAGACGAGATGGATGCTAAAAGGCTACGGGTGGCTTTAGCACGCCGGGCTAAATGAAGCGTGCTGAACCTAATGCAGGCAGATGACGATACCCCGAGGAGAGTTTTAAAAGAAAGATTAAAATAACCATACGGAGGAGGGCGATGGGCCCCCGAAGAAGACCTGCTGCAAATGTTTAGAAAAACAAAGAGACCTAACCAGTCGAACGCACAATATGCAGCAGGTATAATCGCAAAATTAAATAGGATCAATGAGAAACTACGAGAAGTCATGGATACAGGCGCAGTCGAAGCATAAATGATTTTCATGACCATGGTCCTTTAAGTGCAATGGGCCAGAGAGACAGTAAAGAAGGATTGCGTGCCTCGAGATAAGCCTTTCTTGGAATACGCCCAAGAAATGGTAGATTCGAGTGCTCGGGAGGAAGAAGCACGGGACGAGCACGAACCCCGGACGGAACAGGGTGCCTTTTAGGAGAACGCAAATAGGCAGGACACGGTCATGACAGGAAATTGGAAGGCGGAGAGAAGTTGAATTCAATAGGAGAGAGAGACCGCAACTCCAGGAAAAGAGAAAGGCACCCGATAGAAAGAACTGGCGTAGGGAGGAAAGGAAATGTAACGGGTGCGACAAAGTGGGACACCTAGTGGCTGAATGCCCCCGCTCCAGGTGCTATGAATGCGGAACGGAAGGGCACTTTGCACGGCAATGCCCATATATAAGACGGAAAGTGGTGGACAGAGGGGAGCCCATGGAAGGTAATGCACAGAGGATGCGGAAAAGGAGGCGACCGTCTGAATCAACTATTTCATCAGCAGTGTCGGAAACAGAAGGAAAGGAGAATGAACCAGGAGCCAGGGGAGCCGTAGTAGGAAGAAGTTTCAAAAGGGTTGAGGGGAAGTCGAGCCGTGGAGATAAGAGGATGAAGAGTGAAGAATGAGGAGAGTGTCGACAGAGAGGCAACCGCACAGTAATTAATAACATCGAAGGTGTCTATGGTGTGTTGCCTATCGTAAGAGTCGGGAGAGGAGTGGAGTGTCTCGTGAATCGGGCAGTTCAAGCACTGTTATTTGTTGGAGCATGGTGAAGGCCCTGTGTACAAGAGAAAGGATACAGGAATGAGATAGTAAATTAGTCACTCTGAGTGGTCCCTGTAAAGTAGAAGGGAAGGCCGTGATTGAACTTGGGAGATATGATTCCGAGGGGCGCATGACCATTCATGTGGTGTAAAAAATGCCTCGAGAGTATGGGGGTATAATCGGATGCGATTTAATGGGGCGAGTGGAAGCCAGAATATGGTGTAAAAACGGGCGGTGGATAGTAAAAATAGGGGAATGGTGTATAAAGGCTTAAGGGTAATGAAGAACTGGCAGGGAAAGATCGGGGCGATTAATCAAACGTCACGCTATTAAGAAGGAATTCGAGGATATATATTTTAATGAAGGTGAGATCCTCAGTGTTACAGGGCAGACGGTACACGAAATCCCGTCAAAACAAGACCGGGTGACATATGTTAAAGAACCTCGGAATGCAAGGGATCATTGTAGACAGTACGTCACCGTATAATAGCCCCCTTGGGGCAGTAAGGAAAAAGAGTGCAGACGGCGAGAAGTACCGGGTCGTAGTGGATTTCCGGAAGCTTAATCAGAACACTTTGGACGAACGCTATCCCATTCCGAGGATCGATGACATTTTAGACCGACTTGGGGGGACGACAATTTTTAGCACCCTTGATCTGAAGGCAGGATACCATCAATCGGATGCATCCACGAGACCAGCACAAGGCAGCGTTCACCTTTGAGTTGGGTCATTTCGAATTTACACGGATGCCCTTCGGTCTGAAAAACGCGCCGATCACCTTTCAAAAACTCATGGATGAGTTTTTGCGTACACTGGACGATGGACGAATCGTTTTGCCATATGATTTACCCATATTTAGCAAATCAAAAGAATGTCATGTTGAAGATCTTCGTAAGGTGTTTACGAGGCTGCGCCAGTTCGGGTTAAAATTATACGGAGAAACATTTGTTATGGGTCAGAATCAGCTCAATTTTTTGGGGCATACTATATGCAAGGAGAGGGTGCGACCAGATATGCGGAAGGTCGAGGCGATAAGACAAATGGCGATCCCACCGATGTCAAAGGAATAAGGAGTATCTTGTGCCGCTCAACAATATGTTGAAGAATGGACGGAGCATCGTGATCACCTCTGAAATTGAAAATAATATTCGTACATGCATGAGGAAACTGTAGGAAGAACCAATCCTTGCCTTTCCTGATTTTACACACATCACTACAGATGGCAGGACGATTGATCGCCAATAGAATAGAGCTCAAAAGAATAAGGGGGAATGCATACGGAAGGATGGCCGCGGAAAAGCTCAAGAGAGTCGGGCGGGAAAACCTGGGTGTGAAAGATATTACGGTTAAGATCAGGATAGGTACCATCGTGTACAAGAAAATTGTGTCGAACCGTGCAAAGGAGGTTTTGCGTTATGAGGGGCCATTCAGAGTGATTGCTATTAGAGAGCATAACTTAGTCACTGTTTAGAGTATGGCTGGACCGAGAAAACGTAGGACAGTTCATATCGAACAGCTCAAGATTCCAGCTCCGGAATCCAGCCCACCTTGTACTTTATTTCGGTAATTAAGTATATAAATTATATATATATATATATATATATATATATATATATATATATATATATATATATATATATATATGTATGTATGAATTCTGATTATTTATGGATATTTTGTAATAGCACAAGTTGTAAAAATGTGTTAAATAATACGTAAAAACATATTATTTTATTTAATAACAAATTAATAAGTATGTTTTTTTTTTTAATATTTGCATGTTCATCAGCTAGAATAAGATATGCGTGTTCATATGCATATTGTAATGATATTCATTTACATTCAATATTATATTTATGTTATACTCTCTTGCATTAGGGGGAGCCAGTCACTCAAAATATGAGTTCAGGTGTACTATTCAGCACACAAAGCTTGGTTTTACAAGGTGTAACTAGACAACATGGTGGTAGCTATACTTGTATGGCAGTCAATTCTAGGGGACAAACCTCTAGTCAACCAGTATATCTAAGGATTCAATGTAAGTGGTATTCCGTAGTGTTAATATATAATTAAATAATCTCCAACTCTAAATCACTTTAAAAAAAAATAAAATAATGACAGAGACAAAGTAACAAGCCTAATCGCTAACTAAAGATAATGATCTACATCTATTAGAGGAAGGGGAATATATAGGAATGATTGTACTTAACTAGGTTCTGAGAAGGACACCTGCAAGCTTATTTATCATTCCAGAAAAGACACCTGCCGCTAGCCTTTAACTTATGTTTCGAAAGATAAATATATTATAAGCTTTAGTACATTGAAAAATACAGAAAATTGTAGACACAGGACACTCTGTGAGTCGTGATAGAATATATCCCAATAATCATTAAATTACCATTGGTATAATATTTTATTTTAGGTTGCTGTTATTTTATTTACATAGATTATTAAAATATAAGAAATATGAGCCTCGATATAGCCCATTGAGAGCCCATTAAATGTCATTTATAAAATAAAAGTGGGGTCGGTAACCTTTTTCGCTTTTTCGAGGAGGCTCAGAATGGACCAAATTGTGAGTCCTATCCTGGCCTTTGGGTTAGAGATATTTTCGTATACAATAAAACAATCTTTTGGAAAGGATAGGATATATTCTATTAACAAAATAAATTTCCTTTTTGAAAATATTTGCTCATATTGTAGGAAGTGATGCCCAACATGTCGATATCATGAGAAAATGATTATATTTTTTTCCAAATATTTCCACAATTCCTTGAATTAATAAGTCCATAACGCAGAACTCTTAAAATCGATCACTTCTACACAAAGATTTCCAATATCTAGATATTGAATATACTCACTCACTCACTCACTCCTTGGCACTACGGTCCTGCAAGGACCTAGGCCTCATTCACCACTGCCTGCCAATCACTTCGGTCCCTAGCAAGCCTTCTCCAATGTCTGATTCCCAGCTGGTCTCCAGAAGATCGGCCTCCACATCATCTAGCCATCTCGTACAGGGCCTTCCTTTGGGTCTTCTACCACCAAGCTTCCCAAACAACAGTCTTCTGGGCACTCTTGTCCCCGGCATCCCCATCACATGGACCAACCATCTCAATCTAGCTCTTTTTACGAAAGAAACTAAGTCTTGCTCTCCGTGAAGTTGTCAGAGTTCTGCATTATTACGGATCCTCCATGTTCCCTGTTCGTTGGTGGGTCCGTAAATTCGCCGCAGTATTTTCCTCTCCCAGACATTCACCATTCTTTCTGCTTTCTTAGTCATGACCCAACTATCACAACCATATGTCGCTATTGGCCTGACAATGGTTTTAAACAAGGTGATCTTGGCCCTTTTTGGCAATTGCCCAGTTTTAAGAGCCTTTTGTATTGCATAATAACAACAATTACCAGCGGCAAGTCTTGCTTTTAAATCCTCCTCTATCTGGTTGTTGTGTGTTACTATTGCGCCAAGGTATTTAAAATTCTGAGTTTGCTTAAAGCTGAACTCCATAAACGGGGCTTGTTCTTCTGCCTGTACGTTCCTTCTTGAGCTACACGTGTACATGGTCTTGGACTCGTTTATATGCAAACCCATTTTTTCTCTTGCTTGGTGGAATTCCTGGAAGGCTCTTGAGTGCTGCTTCACTCCTACTAGTTAGAACAACATCATCCGCATAGTTTTCTTAGTACAAGTTTTCTTAATAGTCCTAGCTCCAGCATGGCATGTAACAGTTTGCTACGGTTTATGCTACCGTAGGCCTGCTTAAAGTCAGAGATGATGCAGGTCAACATTATATTCGTAGCTTTTCTCCAATACCTGTCGTAGAGCGAATATCTGGTCATTTGTTGATCGGCCCGGCCTAAACCCACATTGATAGTCTCCAATTGTTAACTCAGACCTCACTGACAGCCTTCTTTTCAAACGTATTGCAAATAACTTGTTCGCAGTGCTGAGTAATGCAATACCCTGTAATTATTGCAGTCGGTTTTGTTACCTTTTTTGTGTATCGGTACAATAGTCGCCAGGTTCCATTCGTCTGGGATCTTTTCTTCCGTCCAAACATCCCATATTAGTTGATACAGTTCTTCCCGAAATTCCTCACCACCACATTTCAGGAGTTCAGCACTTATTTCATCTGACCCTGGAGACTTATAGTTTCTTAGGTTGTCTATAACATCCTCCACCTCCTCTTTCTCTGGGGCTCTTCAACTTCTCCATCCGACTCTGCTTTGCCGAAAATTTCATCCGCGGCATCTGTACATATCATATGACACTCCTTACCTGAATTCAAGAGATTACAGAAATGCTGCCTCCTTTCCAAGACGGCGGAAGGATTCGCTCCGAGCTCTCCATTTTCCTGTCTGCATATGTTTGTTCTGGCCTGAAAACTCTTCTTTAGTTCTTGTATATCCTTGTAAAACTTTCTGGTTTGTTTCGTTTCATGTTGTTCTTGCAGTTTCTTTATTTGGTCATTTTCATAAGCCCATTTTTTCCTTCTACAGAGAAGCTTTGCCCTTATTTTTGTCACATACTCCTCTTGTTTTTCGATTAAGCATTTTTAATCTGGCCTCATTTTTCCCTTCAATGACTTTGACACATTCCTTATCAAACCAACTGTTTCTTGCCGGGGTTTCATATTTCCCTAGGGCCTCTTCTGCTGCACTTTTAACTGCCTTTCGAGAATATCCCATTTCTTATTTAGACATTCCTGATTTCCGCGCATTTCTCTCAAAATGCTGCTCAGTTTTTCCCTGAAGAGAGCTGCCACATCTTCCTCTTTCAGCCTTTCAGTTGTATATCTAACCGTTTTCATGCTTTTTCCTTGGTGTTTTACAGCTACTCTGAATCGATAATTTACTTTAACTAGAAAGTGATCAGAGTCACAATCAGCACCTCGGCAAGATCGTTCATTTGTCACGTCTGAGAAATGTCTTCTGTCAATCATCACATGATCAATCTGATTTCTAACTGAGCCATCTGGGGATATCCATATATATATATCCTTTCTAGGGAACATAGTACTTTTTACAACCATTCCCTTTTCTGCTGCAAAATCAATTACTCTTAACCCATTTTCATTGCTTATTTCGTGTTTACTGTGAGTGACTGCCTGTTATTGATCTGAATTGGGGATCTTTTCCAATGTTTCCATTCATGTCTCCAATTATCATCTTTACTTCATACTTTGGGGCCTGATCATAGGTTGCTGATAGGAATTTATAAAACGCGTCCTTCTCTTCTTCACTCCCGTCTTCAGTAGGCGCATGCGCACTAATATTCGCCATGTTAAAGAAACGACCTTTCATTCTAACTGCGCACATTCTGTCATTAACTGGCTTTATTATCATTATAGCTTAATTTAACGTCCGTTTAATTAAAACCTGTTCTACGAATGTTAGCCTGGTGCCCACTGTTGATGAGTGTATATTCTGCCAGATCCATTATCTCAACTTTCCTCCATTTTATCTCCTGTATAGCTGCAATATCTATTCGGTACTTCGATAATTGCTGTTCTAGTATCTTTCTGGCTCCAGCCTGCATAAGTCCTCTTATATTCCATAAAGCGATGGCTAGTCCATGTTTCAAAGCTGTGGTCAATTTACCGTTAAGCCAATCCAATCCGAGGCATGGTTTTTGTTTCTGAACTAGTTATTGTTTTTATAGGTGGAGGGAAGTTAGCCCTCCACCCTACCCTCCTCCTTTATCCGGGCTTGGGATCGGCAACTGCCCTAAGACAGCAGACGGAGTTCTTGAATATACTACACATTAAACATTTTTTTTCTGTTTCCTCAGCTTTTATAAATCTCAATATGCCTTATAAACTTTTAAATTTCCTTTAATATTCTCTATTAATGATGAAAATCGAACTTTTGGTCGAATTTAGATTGCTATCATGGATATTTTCATTTTCATGTTCAAACTATCGAAATTGGAATATTGTTCTTAGTATTTGTTCTCAAAATGTTTTTTTCATGTTTTATAATTTATTTCTATATATTATACTTTTTTTCGAACTAAAGTGGGTCTCTTGAAATTGTTAAATGGCCGACTCGTGGTGTGTCAGTCAATTTTAGAAGCTTAAATTTTCGCTTCTAGTACTCAAAGCATCAATAAAAATGATTATCCATAAAAAGACTCACTTTTTTCTGTAGTAAGTCATACATTTGTCCACGTCAGATCCGTTAGAGAGGGCTAAACATCGTTATTAACGGTTGAAATTGTTTTTCATGGTTTGCAATACCCAAAACGCCCTTCAGTAATTTAGTTTTCAGAAAACATGTTAGGAGCTGGCACATGGATGTTTTGGTTAATAGTGATAAACTATACACTAATTGTATTAAAAAAAAAATTACCAATGATTCTGCTCTAAATGGTTCCACCCTCTCCATGGTATCACCAAAGTACCATGGATCTTTCCTCTCACTATTTAGAGGAAAATCAAATTAGCTTTCTCACCATTTTGGTGACACATCGTAATGTGAAAAATTAGCCTTTGGCTACACTTTACCAATACAAATTGTAATAGCTAATTCAGCATATCATATCCTATAGACCTAATAATATAATTATTATTGTTATTAATATATTCCGTCTTCCTTAGCATGAGCAGGTTATTAACTGAGGTAGGGAACAAGTCCGTCCACCTGTAATCGTTAATATATCAAACATTTAACATCCTCGCTATGCCCAAGAGAACAGCTTTTTTTGCGTCCCGTAGGACATCAAGCGGAAGTTCCAGACACTCAATGACATTTGTGGATTCAGGGTTCAGTTCATTGGTGGATTGATGTTATCACCTTGCCTATCATATGGAAAGAAACTGGGTCTCTTTTTTTTTACGGTACCTTTGGCATTGTCTTGGAACTTTATTTACTCAATATCCATCCGCAAATTCGTGATTGTTGCGAAATATGTAAGAAAAATGGAGAATATGTGAAATATGTAAATATATGTGAAATAAAAATGGGCTCAAATGAATCAGAATGCCTTAAAACATATTTTAAACTGTTGTTTATTATGATATCTAACTTAACTAAAAATATGTAAACACATATGAGTCTGGGCCCTAATTACTATCATTACTATTATCATTTAAACATGCTCAATTACTTTTTATGGTAACAAATAATTGTTAAATTTTCAATTATTAATTCTGCAATTATTGGTCTCCAGATGCTCCTGTATGCTACTATACAGAATCAGTAATTGTAGGCGCATCTTTAGAAGAAGCAGTAAAAGTGAAATGTGTAGTTTCTGCTGATCCAACAGACCTTTCATTTTTTTGGCAATTCAATAACAGTGGCGAAAGTTTTCAAGTTTCCCCTAGCAGGTATATTTTCAATATATGTTCCACATGGTAAAAATATAATATACTTCATTATAAAATAATTTTAAATCTTAAAAAATAGCTTCTAAAACAATTCCTGAATGATATACACTGACAGGCAAAAAATTCCCCCCACTTGATTTTTTCATGTTTTCATCTAAAAATATTTCTGCTTTGGATGGGTCTATTTTTTTAAATGAATAAATTTTTATTTGTCTAATTTGTTTTCAATTAGGAATGTCAATCTAGAGGATAATAGCCCTTAATCCTTAATTTACTTAAGAACTGTAGATTCCAATGTTCACTTTCTATGGAATTAAAATGTTGATTCAGTGTCATTTATTCAGTGCCGTTTCTTACAGCAAATTTCTTAGTTTTTGGGTTTTAATTTTTTCAATTTTAAGTTTAAAAATGCCTCTTCGTGCTGAGGATGTTGTGCGTGGTGTGGCAATTATTGATGATGGACCTTTCATTAGGTATACAGCTAATACCACCGGAGTTCCCTATGAAACTTTACGAGACACCATAGAAGGCCCGGTTCTGGACGGCCTAAGGTAAAAAAACTACAGGATGACCGTTTGTTTTACTTTAAGAATTTTGCGAAACCGGAACCTTACCTTTGTTCCAGCAATTCATCAGCTCGAAGAAGTTCGAAGTGTGCAAAGTTCTGAACGTAATGCTCGGAGAAGATTTAATGAGCATGGCTATTAAGCCATTAGGCTTTTCCCCCAGTAAGAGGACCCGAGTTGACCAGAACTCACAGAGTTACACTGCTGGCTTTTGCTCGAGAACACAGCCATTGGACTATGGACGAATGTCCATCTGTGCTGTACTTTTTACAGATAAATCAAGATTTGCTCTTCAATCTCCAGACGGGCGTGAAAGGGTGTGGAGAAGAAGAAATGAAAGATATGCAGCCTGTATTTTACCCAGAGCCAAGCTTTTCAACGAGCAAAAGCCAGCCGTGTAACTCAGTGAGTTCTGGTCAACTCGGGTCCTCTTACTGGGGGGGAAAAGCCATTAATCCATTCTCATTTATTATTCTCCGAAAAGCAACATTCGAGCTGATGAATCAGCTCATATCATATCATCATGAATGATAAGGTGTCGGTTTCGTCAAATTCTTAAAGTCAAAAAAACTGTTATCATGTGGTCCTGTTACCCTAGGCAGTCCAGACCGGGCCTTCTATAGCGTCTCGTAAAGTTTCATAGAGAATTCCGATGACATTAGCTGCATATCTAATGGAAAGTCCATCATCAATAAGCGCCACACCACAACATCCTCAGCACGAAGAGGCATTTTAAACTTAAAATTGAAAAAATTAAAACCCAAAACTAAGAAATTGGCTGTAAGAAACGACACTTAACACATGACACTGAATAAACATTTTAATTCCAGAGAAAGTGAACATTGGAATCTACAGTCCTTTTATTGAATTAAGGGTTAAGTGTTATTATCCTCTATATTGACATTCCTAATTGAAAACAAATTTTAAAAAATACATATTTATTCATTTAAAAAAATAGACCAATCCAAAGCAGAAATAATTTTAGATGAAAACATGAAAAAATCAAGAGCGTGGAATTTTTTGCCTGTCAGTGTATGTTATATATGATGGTGTTGTATCTGTACTTGTATTTGTAGTGCTAAACATGTTAAGTGACCTAATTAATGCATTACTTGAATAGGCATTTTAACTTATAATTTTTGGACCTTAGTTGTTAAAACAATATATATAAATTATATTAAAAATACAAGAGTTTCCACGAAGACATAATTTCATTTTCATTCAAGATATGCAACATCAAATGGAACTGTTAGTGAATTGGTTTATACTCCTAAGTCAGAACGAGATTATGGCACATTAACATGTTCAGCTTCAAACAGTATTGGACGTCAAGCAGATCCCTGTTTATTTCAAGTTGTGCCTGCAAGTAAGTTTTATAATATAATATTTTTTTTATTAATTATTATAATATAAACAAATTTATAATATAATAATTTTATAATGAAATGACAAAACCATATTTCAGAAAAAAAAATTAATAATTAGTTCTGATTAAGAAAAATATATATCCTACTCTTGATCTTCATTCATTATTGGAGGCTATGGCATTATATTTACCTTGCCTTATATTTATATTTATATTATAATGCAATTGGGAAAAACCACAATGCAAAGCCTTATGTTTCAAAAAATACACCTACTTACCAGTCGACGTTTCGCCTATTCAGGCATTATCAAGACACCAAAATCAAAAAGGGGTTATGTGAATCGCATCTCGAAGAAAAAGGTGCAATACATCCCAACGATCAACAGCCCAAACAGGCTCCAAACATGAGACAGCACCCCACCACCAAGACGTTCAGTTGTATGTTGAACGTCTTGGTGGTGGGGTGCTGTCTCATGTTTGGAGCCTGTTTGGGCTGTTGATCGTTGGGATGTATTGCACCTTTTTCTTCGAGATGCGATTCACATAACCCCTTTTTGATTTTGGTGTCTTGATAATGCCTGAATAGGCGAAACGTCGACTGGTAAGTAGGTGTATTTTTTGAAACATAAGGCTTTGCATTGTGGTTTTTCCCAATTGCATTATAATAAATAATAGTGTTTCTTTTTGAGTTTTTGGCTCTATTTTAGTGTTTATATTTATATCATTATGGTATTATATCTTTCCTTAGTTTGTAGCTCCCTGCATTTTCTATAAACTTTATTTTACAATTGTGAGCATTGATTTCATAGATTTCTTATATTAAGAAAAAATATAAGACAACAAACAAACAAAAATGGTGACTGCATTTTTGGGTATTTAATTTTTTTTGTTTAATATAAATGTGTTGATATATAGACTAAAGAAAAATATTAAATAAAATTAAGGAGAGGAAGCTAAGAATACCAATTTCAATGTTGTTTTATTTTTGTGATACTAGATCAAAAACTATTTGATACCTGCAAGAATACCATCATACCAGCATGCTTTAGGAGCCTTGAAAAATATTATTTTGTATAATTACTTTGAGTGATGATAATTAATCATTCCCCCCCAACTCCCATACTTGTGATCACTAAACCCTGCGATGTGTGTTGAAACATTGGTTTATAATAAACAGTTGCACACAATTTAAGGATTTATTTTTTACCTCTGCTCGGACCATGTTTTTCTCCAGTCTTCTTTTCATTGTAAATAAGTATTTTATTTCATTACTAATAATTTGAATCCCATGTGGTCCTGTCTCAATGTAAATGTATTAGTCATCAAGTTAATTTGTAAATAAAGAAAAAGAAAAACTTTGCTAGTAAATTATATTTGTTTTAAAGAGTTTGTTGGTAACATAACCAATAGCCATTAATTTTTTTTATATTTCAATAATTATAATTAAATTCAGATATTTATCTTTAGTGAATTGGTAAACATACAAATTTATTTAGAAAATAATACAGTTTATTGTTTTTGGGGAAACAAGAAGAAAATTCTTAATTAATTAAATCAATAGTTTTGGACATTATCTTTACTAATTACACAATGACATATAAGTATGAGTAAAAAGTTACAAACTTTTAAAGAACATGAGACATAGCACATAATTAACAGCTCTTAAAATTAATCGTCATAAGAGCATTTCTCAAAGTTAAATAATTTAATTATTTTTTTCAAGTAATACAAACATTTGGCTGCTTTGATGTTTTTTCCAAAGTGTTAAAAATTAACTTTTTTTTCTCCCTAAAAAATATTCAAACCCACTTTGTTATATCATCATCATAATCATCATGATTGGCGTCACAACCCACTTATTCTACCGCTACAATCAATTGCAGCCTTGGCCCTGTCTTGTGATGCAGCCATCCAATTTCGGGTGCCCGGCTCTAACCCTACTCTCCTATTTTGAGATAACTCCTCTGTCAACACATTTTTGGGGATCTCAGATTCACTCATGTGAGCCACATGATCAGCCCATGATGTTTTCCCAACTTAGTTACATTGCACGTAAATTCAATTCTCTCTTCATGATATTAAAATTACTGCTTATTATTTCAATAGTTAATGCCAACTGTAATTAAACTGTTGGATTCTAGTAAATAAGTAATTTTCTGGATTTTAATTCTGAATTAAATAATTTTAAAATACCAACTGATAATAATAATTGTGTTTATTTTACTTATATTCAATAACTTACAAAAAATAGTATAAAAAAAAGGTTGGAATATAAAATAATATAATATAAAATAATGTTTTATCAGGTACTAGAGTATATTGGCAAGAACCCCAAAAAGTGTGTCAAATATCTTCCTATCTATTATAAGCAATAAAAGTTTCATTAAAATTGATGATCCACAGCCTTAGCTTCTCATCATAATTAATAAAATGCAATCCTTAAAATTTTATTTAAGAATTTAAAATTAACTAAGTAAGTAACATAAAACTGTACATCTATTAACATATCCAGAGGTTGTTGATATGTTAGCATTTCGAGAAGCCTTCTGATGAGCTCAGAAAAAGTTCTTAACTAGTTATTTTAAATAGTCCTTGGATAATTTTAGCAAATAAAAAAAATAAATCAAAGATAAAAAGAACAAAGAAGAAGATATTTTTGTTAATGGAAAGCAATTTTATTGAAACTACTTTACTTACACCTTAGCATTAATATGATAAAATACCAGTTGTCTTTTTTTTTAATCTGTGCACTCATAAATATCATGAAAAAATAGGAAATTCGGTTTTAAAATAATAAAATATTATGAAAAATAATATTATAACTTCCTTATTCATTTTTCTTTTTTTTAATTAAATTTTGAAATTTTCACTTTCCTTTGTTTAATGCCTATTGCTACTTATCATCTACCTCTGCTTGTAATTCTATGATAATCAATTTCTGAGATTTTATTTACTTTGTTAGTCAATACTGTCATGGGTTTCAACTATTTCTCTGGCTCCATCCAAACATTTTCTGTTGGATAAAAATAAAGAAGATCTTTGCTGGTAACTGGAAGATTCAAATATTGCAATTTTAATTTACTTCTTAATACATTCTTTAAATTAATATATTATTAATAATATTACTTCATCAAACTTGTTACTAGCAATCTCATTGTTAGTTTTTAAAATAATTCCTCTCCAAAACAAATATATAAGAATTGAAAATTTAATTTCAGCTAAACCTGGCCCTCTTCATAATTGTACTCTACGTTCTACAGTGAACACAACAGGAGATTGGCTAGAAGTCGAATGTATTGCTGGATTTGATGGAGGACTTTCACAGACTTTTCATTTGGAAGCTATTGATTCTCTTACTTCTAAATATTGCTTAAATGCAAGTAATATTGAGGGTCCTTTCTTCAGAGTAGAATTAGCTGCTTTGAGCAGTGGTCACCCTGGAACTATTCAACTTGTAATGTATGCAGCCAATCAGAAAGGTCGTAGTGAATTAGTTGTTCTGGAAGACATAGCTATAAGGGATGCCGAAAAAAGAACAGGTAATCTTAACAAAAAAATGCAAATAATTTTTTTTAATTTTGTTGGTTGTTTGTCTCTTTTATGTTTGATAAAGGTTGTGTTTGTGTTTTCTTATTGTAGAATAATATAATATTATGACTTTTAAAATGCAAGTAATATTGTTTGACAAAAGAAGTTGTGCTAATTTGTTTTACACAATTTAAATTCTGAACATGAAGCTAAATGTCCTAAACATTAACTGAAGTAAATTTTTGGTCAATAAAATTACCATTATTGAAATATAATTACCATATTTACAAAAAAAATACAAAAATACAAAAAAAAAGCAAAATCAGTTTTATTACATTTTGTATTTTTACCAAATAAAATGTATATTTGGCTTTTTTAATTATTTTATTTAATTAATTTATTGATATTTACAACTATAATAATACTACAACAAGTAAATCTGCTAATATGAACAATATGACATGAAAAAAAAAACACTTGTGGAGAAACTACCATTCGGTAGCACTCCAATAAAGTTCTATATCAGAAGGTCTCGAGGCCCTCTTCTTTTCAGACGCCTCGGAGGGTTATCAGGAATAGTATGGGAAGCAAGTTGAAAGACTAGCGGATTCAAGTGTGTATGGAGCTTGTCATGGAAGGATAGGCATCTAGTTAGGGCCAAATCAGCAACATATAGGATATTAAGATCATGATGGATGAGTTTGTCTGTGACATAATAAGGAGCATTGAGGATTTTACAAAGGATTTTGGGTTGTAAAGATTGGATATGAGAGCAATTGGATGGTTTAGTAGAGCCCCGAAGCTCAACTCCATATGTCCAAATAGGTCTGATAACTGTCATGTAAATGAGTCTTTTTTTAAATTTAATTAATAATATATATGTTTTAACTCTTAATTTTCTAAAATATAAATTGTTTACTATAATGACAAATAATAAATATTTAATTCTCTCACAAGTATATTTTTTGTGGCAATGAAAGTATGCCCTATAAGTAGAGATTTGAATACAAAATGGGTGGCTTTCAAGAAGAGTTTTCCAATATTTTCCATCTTTAATCATTTTCCTTTGTTTACCATGTTTATTGTGACCTCATGCATTAATTGTTTAGGGTGAGAATAAAAAATAACTTGTGATATTTTTTGAAATAGATATTCAATATCTAGGCCCTGAAATTTTATTTATATTTTGTGGTAGCATGCAGTATATGTGTACATGCAGTGGTAACATCCTAAACAGCAATATTTTTTCCAAACAGTAGAGTAGATGAACCATTCTTTGAATAATTTAATGAATTATTATTATTAATGAATAATTTAATTTTTGTCATATTTGTTCTCTATCCATCAACGAAGCTACACTAATTATGCACAACCTGTAAAGAGACTTCTACAATTAATTATCCTTTACCTTTTTAGGAAATTCCACTCTGGTTATCATTATTTACCTTTTTTAAATTTATTTTTTGCTAATGAGATATGTCCCTGGACATGACAGCCTACTTTCAGCACAAAATAGTACACAGATACAAGATTGTGATCTCAAAAACTACCTTCTGAAGAATCATTATTTTTCCCCCCAATTCGAATAAATATTATCACTTTATATACAGTAACATTGATTTGTTTCTGTGTAATGAGGCTTCACGCATTTGACATTTATTATTTATTTTTATTATTAATTTATAAGGAAAAGTAGAGCAGCAACAAAAATTTTAAAAAAAAAAGTCAACAAAAAAGTATACATACATTAGAAAAAAATGAAGATTTCAGCATCAAAAATAATGATTGACAGATGATGATCTAAGTAAATGAATGTCTCAACTAAATTCAGCCCTATGGTGTTTGATGTAAAGGGAAACAGTATGTTGGAGGGGATATGCTCTAATAACAAACAACTGAGGAGAAAGACTTAAGGGGAATATTATGCTCCAGCTTCAGCTATAGTTATAACTTGTATAATTTATGAATTTAACACAGTTATTAGTACAAACTCATTAGTAATTTCACACAAACACACATATACATATATGTTACCAGCGACTCTTCTCTTGAACCCTACGGACACTTGAAAAAGGTCAGGTAGAAAAGGTGGGACAGTCAAGGGTGCCTATGAGAAAGCTTGGGATAGAAAAACGCAAAAAACATCTTCAAATCAATTACTATATTAAAATATTTACACCCAACTACTACTAGATGATAGTGACTAATGAAATAATATAATAAAAGATATAATAGACACCATAACAAAAATTATAGTAAGATTCACCATCAATAATAATACTGACTAATAACATAAGAACTAAAATCATATACCAGATTCACCATCAATAATAATATATGAACTAAAATCATATACCAGATTCACTCCCCCCCCCCATCTGTTTTTGTGAACAAAACGTGCAAAAGAAAAGGAGAGAATAAAAAGAATTTTGAATGGTCATGTTCGATCGGGTCTATCATTTAACTGACACTACATCTGGCTACACCCAGAATCTAGTCTGACTACAGTATAAACGAAAATTCCTACCTTCCAAACCCATCTGGCTTCTGATCAGGTCCCAATACTTCTCACTAATACCAGTCTTCTCTGAACTCTGACTTATGGTGGAAAAGAAACGGGTATTTAAAGGCTCATTTGAGCTAACCTAAACATTTTTACCCCAGTGTCCGGGTGGTGCTGCTCCTTGCAGACCAAATTGACAAGACATTCTTGAAATAAAATGAAATTGAATCAATTGTTCGATTGATCTAATTAATTGATCGAATAATCCTGTCTAATATCAGTTCTTATTACAACTGGATCTAGAGTATGTTTAGTCAGCACGTCTCAACCACAGACAAGAGCCTAACATTTAACAATTAACATTTAATCTACTTTTTCTTTATTCAGTTTGTTACATATATATATTTAATTTTCAGAATGGGTTTCTGGTAATCAAGGATTTGGAACAGGGTCTTTTGCTGCTTTATTAATAGGAAGTCTTCTGAGTGTTGCATTATTTTTGCTATTAGTCACAGTATTTGCTTTAAGAAAAAAGGCTTATAGTATCAGGAACAACTCTTCAACACCCACAAAGCAGATAGAAATAACACAAGGTGATGACCAGAGATATGTTGTATCATATCAAGTTAAATCAGAAGTCAAACAGCCTGACATTCTTAACAGAGGTATGTATATAAAAAAACCTTAATTTCATTAAAATAGGGGGTTATTTATGGATGTTCCTGAGTTTTAATATGTATGTATAAGTTTCATTCTATGAGGATTCTATGTGGTCTTTTCAACACAAACTTGGTCTATTTTAATAAATTTGCCAAAGTTCATATCCAAAAGAATTATTTCTATATTTTACTAGAGAATATGTTTTGGAGATGCAAATCTGTTTATTTCAGAAATATTAATCTCCTATATTAATCATAGAGAAACATGGCTATCATAGAGTTTCCTAATGTTTGTACCCATTGATAATTGAAATTAGTTTGAAATAATTTTTTTATATGTTATTTTACTTGGATAATTTTCTCATATTAAAATGCTGGCTTATTTTGCTTTATTTTCATTTTGAAGGGTTAAATACATTAATTGATTTTTTACTTTCAGGATAGAATTATTTATCAATTTATTTTTTAAATTCCAGATGAGCTTGATGGACCATAATTGAATTATTTAACTGCTCATTATATAATTAACATTTAACATTGTGAGGATATAGTATCACATAAAAGAGATCCCTACCATAATATTAAATTCTTAAATTAAATAAATAATATAATATAAATTAATTGAATGGAACAAATGATAACAATAATGATGAAAAAGTAAATAAACAAAAGAAAAAGGAAGGAGCAATAATGGGTAATAGAATAGGATGAAGAAATGAAATAAAATTTTTCTTTTTTAATTTATACCAAAGAAAAAATAAAAGAGGATATCTACAATATAATTTTTAAGTATGGAGGTGTGAGAAGTGCCTGAAGAATGGTCCAAATCCTTAAGGTGTCCAATGTACAAAAAGGGCTGTTGGAAGGTATACTGCTTTGAATATGTGAAGATAAGATCCCCTGGGACGTTTTTATTCTCCAAAGCATTCCATATCGCCTGGTGTGGAACAGAGTCGAAAGCAGCCTTCAGGTCGAGAAAGGCTAGAAAAATGTCTTTGTCTCAGTCCCATAATCCCTCTAATACTTTTCTAAGAACAAAAATGTGGTCCCGTGTCTGTCTACCGGGTGTAAATCCAGCTTGCTCCTTAGAAGCAGTCTTAAGGAAAATAAAAACACATGGAGGGCCCAACACCTATGGTTAGCATAACAAACAACTAAACTCAAGATCGTGGGTTCATACCCTGGCAGGTGGCCCTAGGATTTTTTTAAGGGAATAAAAAATCCTTGATTATGCTGTCCTTCTTACCTAAATACCTATCCTAATTAAACCTGGATAGGCAAAATTTAGACTTCCCAATGTAGCACTGCCCGATTAGCCATAGAAGCATAAAGTTACATTATAGAGAACTGGTGCTTCAAGATTTGTGATGAATACAAGTATGTAGGTAGTTTTATAATGTATGAGGACAGAGTAGAAAAGGATATTAAGGCCCGAATAGCAGTGTGAAGTAGATGTCTGTTCGGTATACAGAAACTATTTTGTTGTAAATGGCTGTACAGAAAGGCAAAGTGCCTCATATATAAAACAATTGTGAGACCTATTGTGACTTATGGAGACCTAGTCCCTGACAAAGGATAGCAACATGATACTTCAAGTATGGGAAAGAAAAGTCCTACATAAAATTTTTGGCCCTAATAGAATCAGATTAAAAGGAAAGCCCCGTCTCAAGTGGCTCGACAATGAGGAGAGTGATCTGAAGCTGGAGGCACCTGGCAGTGGACAGAAGTGAATGGCAGAAGCAGTCAGAGGCCATGATTCTTCAAGGATTGCAGAGCTCAGTAATGAATAAATGGATATATATATATGGTACTTTCCTCTTATACTGGTGCCCCTGATAAGATAGCTTAACATTATCTTCCGACGATAGTACCTCTGTTTAGGGATTTTAATATAACAAAATATGTCATGAAGATATAATATCTTCAAACAACATTTAAGATATATCATTTCCAAATTAGAGATAGAGGAATTTTAAGGCATTAGCAAATGATAATCTTATCAAATCGAGCCAGGTTCCAACTCTTAAACGCAATAATGCAACTTGCCGTGGCTTATCAATGATAGTGCCTTTTTTTTTTTGCTGCATCTTTCATAGCTGCGTGCAGAGCTATATTGAATAAATTTGCTGGAAGGGCATCTCTTTGACAAACTCCAGATTCCACCTTCAATGAATCACCAGCTTAATTTCTAATAACAACTTTTGATGAACCATTTATAGCCATAGCCATAGCGTTTCATATTAATATGAAAAATTTATGTGGCACCCCTTTTACAGCACTACTATGTAGAAGCAGGTGGAAGGATAAGATGGAGAGGAGGTTAGGTATCTGAAATTTGAAGGAAGAAGTGGAAGAGGATAACTCAGGAGACCAAGGTTCATCCTTGTTGTTATATATATATATATATATATATATATATATAAAAGCACTCACTGACTCGCCTTTGTAAATAATTGATACAAATAAACATAGACCATGGACATAGGTACTCCAGTGGTGGTCCCGGATATGTTTTTCATGGCATTTACTGATCTAAAATCCTAATTTTGTCAGTCATGGCCCAGGGTTCGAATTTAATGAGACAATTTATTAGTACTTGTGCACTTGTCTCGAAGTTATTTGTTCATTTAGCGTCACTTTTTGCTGCTATGGCAAAAAATCGGAAGATGTTACATTGTGAGCTCTAAATTTTGCCTATCTAGCATCGTCCAATTAGCCATAGCAGCAAAATGTGTGATTAAATGAACAAACAATTTCAAGTTGTTCAATTTGTTTTGAAGTTATTTGATCTTTCTTCACATTCCTTTACTACAGTTATTTTTAAGGATAAATTAATTGATATTTTTACTTTTATTAAAAATAACTCCTATTTCTCATTTCCATTTTTTGGAATATAAATTCATTATTTCATACACATGGTTCAGAAAAAAAATATTATGATGATTAAAATGCTTTAGCATGTAAAAAGCTATTCATTAATTTTCTAACCTTTCAGTTACAGATGAACAGCTTGAAATAGATACAAGTATTGCTAGCATCAATGGAACAAGAGTTGATCCAACGATTGTAAGTAAATCTATCTGTTTTAATGCTTGTTTATATGGAAATAAATTGTCAGCTTCACTCAAAATTATCAGCTCATTTGTGTATGAAACATTATTAGAAATATTTTATTTGAAAAGAAAAGATATGGCCAGAACTGGGACTCGAACCCGGGTCTTCACCTCTCCGTGGTGACGCCTCAACTATCTCGGCCACCCTGGCTCATTTCTCGGCCAGCCTTAACAATTCTTTTAACTGATCCTATATAATTTATTAATAAATTATAATAATCATAATATTAACATTTTCCCCGTGTATACATCGCAAATTGCGGGAACACGGAGATATAGGATCAGTGAAAAGAATTGATAAGGCTGGCCAAGAAATGAGCCAGGGTGGCTGAGATGGTTGAGGTGTCACCACGGAGAGGTGAAAGACCCGGGTTCGAGTCCCGGTCCTGGCCATATCTTTTCTTTTCAAATAAAATATTTAAAAAAATGATATCATATAACAATTAAATAAATTATTAGAAATATAATTTTTTTTTTTCAGATCAGCTTTTGATGATTCTATGCTGGTTATGTTTTCTTTTTTGTTGTTTATTTTCAGATTGGCTTGGTATGCCGTAACTGAGTATTTAAAAAAATAATATTTTTAACAGGCTATCATCTCATACTACAGTTAAAAATAATAATTTGTAATAAAAGTAATAATACATTTAAACTAATAGAATCAAAAATAGAAGGTATGATTCAGAAATGATAATAAACTCAAAAGAGTTTCCTCGAGCAACAGAAGACATGAAGAACCAGACCAGGAATATAAAAGGAATAAATAAGAACAAGCAAAGGAAAGCCTAAAGACTAAGGTACTGTAACCAAAGCCAGGCAACAAGCTTGTTGAACGCAGGAGTATGACTGACTCTTAAACTGATAAAAAGGCATTGTAACAGTGGCAATTGCAGAAAGGTGAGAGCAACAGACAGAAGCACTAGAAAAATGTTGAGCAAAGGTGTCAAAAGAATAAAAAAATGCTAGTAAGCCAGCTCCTCTCACAGATCAATACTGACTTTGTTAGGAAAAATACAAGGAACGTTTATAACACCTTTCCCTAACAAAGAAAAATAATAAAATATATTCCACCAACCTTACAACCCCTAGACAAAAACGGAAATATTACTCACATCAATAAATATAGTTGCAACATACTGGCAGAATACTTCCCAAATCTCCTTAACTGCAAGGAACCGAAAGAAAGGATGGACTATAGCACCTATACGACCTATACACCTATACGACCGACGAACATAATTCAGAAACACCAACCTTCAAGAAACTCCATGCAATCATATCTAGAGTTAAGAATTATAAAGCCACAGGAGAAAACTTAATCAGAGCTGAACTTCAACAGGAATGCCATTGAGTCTTTGCATGGCATCATGAAAGAAATTAGGATAAATAAAAGGATTCCTGATGAATGGAAGAATGCACTAATTCATCAATTTCATAAGAAAGGGTCCAAAACAAATGGTTATAAAGTTGTTATTTAAGAATGATAATTTACTGTTGTATACTTGTAACCTTTTTTAAGTTTAGTAAATTATTTTTCTTAGCTAATCATAGTAAATTACTTACATGTTAGTATTTCTGGGCCTTAAATGAACAATTCCTATAGTTTTAATGGGGAATCAAATAGTTAATGGATTAAATTGGTCAGGATGTGCAGTCAAAGATAACACAAAATAAGTGTTTCTTATTTTATTTTTTTATTAATTGTTATAATTTTTAAATATTTGTATTTTGAAGAGAAAAGATTTAAGTTTTTTCTTATTTTGTATTATCAATATACTCATTCATCATGATCTTAATATCCCATATGTTACTGATTTGGCCCAAACTAGATACCTTTCCTTCCATGACAAGCTCCATACACACTTGAATCCGCTAGTCTCTCAACTTGCTTCCCATACTATTCCTGATAACCCTCCGAGGCGTCTGAAAAGAAGATGGCCTCGAGACCATCTACTATAGAACTTTTTTGGAGTGCTACCGATGGGTAGTTTCTCCACAAGTGTTTTTAAAGTCGTATTGTACATATAGCAGATTTACTTATTGTAACATTATTATAGTTGTAAATATCAATAAATTAAATTTTAAAAAAAATGTATTATCTTTGACTACACCTCCTGATTAATTTAATCTGTTTTCAGAATTATCCAGTCAACTACTTTCCACCCAAATAGTTTATATGCCTACATTCTTATAACTTAACATTGTTGAATGTATTCTTTTTGACAATTATTTGATAAAAACTAATGTTTCCAGAAATTAAATTGTTGCCACAATTTTTTATTTTCCCTTGATATTGTATATATTTATTGTTATTCATTGTATAAAAAACTGAAAAAAATAAGTCAGTTTTGGTAAAATTAAAGCAAATACTGAATGGGAATGGCCGAAAATCTATTTAAAACCAAATATGTTAGTCCACCATGTTTAGACTTAATTTTGGATCAGTATGGCATTTTTTCTATAAACATTGTTTTCTTTTTAATCACTTTACCAAAAGAACACAATGTGCAATTTATAGGATTGAGTGGTGGGGTATACATGGTGGGGAGATTTGTCGGAGGAGGGTTTAGCCTGCAGACTACATTACACTAGAGGTCAAATCAATGATAGGGTCTTTGGTAACAAAGGTATATGTTTACTTACCTTTTAGAAGGATATCAACAACAGGATGCAAGGACTCATTTCATTTTGGTACCCATTACAAATTTAAATTGAATTGGATGGTGAAACAATTTCTATATTTGTCATAGATAAAAGGAGAAGCAGATCACAATAATATCTCTTCTTTATTTTATATTTACTTCACCCTGATTTTAACTCCTAATATATTTCTTTGTACTAATTTAATGTGGTAACAAATTTTTTTATTTATTTATTTGTATTGTTTTCTTAAATATCTTTTGAATAATTAAGGTAAAATATTAAGAAAAAAAACACTAAATATAGTCTTATAGATTATTATGTAAAATGTAATATATATATACAGGGTGTATCAAAAAGAATCATCCGATTTCAAACTATTTTCTGCTATTTGAGCTAAATGTGCCAACAACTGAGTGTTGGAAAGAGGAAACTCTCAAGTTTTATATTGTTCCCGCTAGGTAGCACCCTTAAGTGAACGCCCACTTCAGTTCTGGTGAAAATTAGTGAAAGGCGTCAGGTTGTCTGGGTTAAGGCAAATCACCGGGCCGTCCCAGAGTGTCTGATTCAGACGTGGAGCGCAACAATGAATGATCTGAGGAGTCGCATAACAGCAGCAGTGGCATCAGTAACTCAGGGCATGCTCGCTAGAGCGTGGGACGAATTTGAATACCGCATAGACATATGCCATGCATCTACAGGTGGACATATTGAATACCTTTAAAGGTATGAAAAAAACTTTGTGAATTTCCTTTCAGACAAAAAAAACAGTAATTGTATATGTTTATTAGTGTTAGAAATATAAACATGTCAAATCGGATGATTCTTTTTGATACACCCTGTATGTGTGTGTGTGTGTGTGTGTGTGTGTGTGCAATAAAATCAAAGAATATTGCTTTTTAATAATAGTCTGTAATGCTAGTAAACAAAATTAAATATTATTTTTCTTAGACGTCTGCATCATTGAATCCAGGAAGCTGCCCTGTACAAGAACCACTAGCCCAAACATCAATGCTTAGTAATGGCTCAACACAGAATATTATATCCAACACTATACCAGGTCCAGAAAGCTGTGTATGAAAATTTTGCAAATAATACTCTCCGAAATTATAAATTGGATCATGTTTCTTTTATTTTATCTGTTTCTTTAAAACATGGTGTAATAGAAATGTTTGTATTTGTGAAAAACTTTGTATAATGTAAACTGTATTAGAATGTCTATTTATTTTATATACAAGAATGTATAATGTGTGTATATGGATGATTGCATTTCTATGTGCTTGAAAGTTGTTTTTTAGTGAACTATTTGGCTGATCAATAGTTTTGAATTTTTTTTTCACTGATCAGTTTTCTGATAATCCTTGCTTGATAAGTTATATCATACTACTTTTGTTCTCACAGTCTATTCCCTTTTGTAGTATTTTACAATTTTATATCCAACGTGAATGAAGTGAAAAAGATGTTTTTAAAAGACTGACTAGCTATTGAGGGTTTCTGTGAATATATTAATCTATTTTTTCTGTATATATTGTCATTAAATGCTGAAATACTGATAAGCAATAAATGATCCCCCCTATAATTTGTCAATTTTTGTCACTTAAAACATTTAAAATATAATGGAAATACAATGTGTGACTTTGAAATAGTATTTAAAACATTCACAAAGATTAGTTTTTATATCAACATCATAATATTCACACAGACTAACATCAACTAGCATGCATTTTTACATATACACACAGATACATAACCACATTTATATGTACCTGTTTTTGTATTATACAGGAAACACGATTTGTCTTAGACAAATATTTACTAGTAAATATGTATATGCATATATACTATCCGAACATTTAATAAACAACAAAATATTGGATAAGATCTAAAATTAATGTCAAAAGATTGAAGAACCAATGTATGACCAAAATTAATCTCAGCATGTGAAATGTTCTTCAATGTGGCATTTAAATTTTAAAAAATAAATATATCAAAGGAAAAAAGTACTGTATATAATTTTTAATAAGACTCCATGTTGTTGGTTTTTGTTAATTATTCAAAATTAGTATTGATAGTAGTGCCAATTATGTATATGATGTAAAAGTTTTATAATTGTAAACAGCATATGTTTAACTTTAACTATTGGCCTGCTGTTGATAATGTTCACACACTTCATTGAGCATGTAATTGATTTATTTAATAATTTACTATTTAAACAAAAAATTACTTCTGGTTTTGAAATGCTTATCTTGCAATTTATAATTTTAGTATTATTTTCCATGTTCTAATAACTACTGTATCTGTTATTTGTGAAAATTATATTTACTTATCTTTGTTAATAAGTTGTAGCTCTAAATTTCATATAACCTTGTGCTATGTAAATAACATGTAATCTACTGAACCTATATAGAAATAAAATACATCATGTTGTATTACTTTGATTTAATTTTATTGTATTTTCACCTATCCTCAACATTTAATAGTAGAAAAAAATTAAGCAATAATATAAAACACAAAAGATATTAAGTGTTATAAAAATGAGTTAATAATGTTTAATTTGAGGGAAAAAAATTAATCTTCTCAGTAATTACTAAAGGCTCTTGTAGCACTTACTATTCATAACAAGTGGAACATTAACACCAAGAGGTGTCTCATTCCCTTGTTCTATTTCTTATTTGATAAGCTGTGCATTCAAAATAAATTAAACAGAAATCCCTAACTTTATAACTAGTAGAACATTTTCTGCAACAAGATTGAGGTAAGGAGACCATTGTATGGGGATGATTTCTTAACAGCGACCTTTAAGAGCCTCTGCTAGAAACTGTTCATTAAATCTGCAGTTAATTCCAAAATTAATCTTGCTCATTTATTCGTAACATACCTCACCACAATGCAGATAGAACTTAGCTCCAAGTTCAAAGGTTGGGTATTCTAAAGACCATCACTATTGGGAATGGAAGCTCACTGATCAAAAGCTAATCTCTGTGATACCATACTGGATTCTGCTGCTCAGATCCTTTTGCAAATGAATAGCACAAAGAAAGATGGAAGCGAAAACATATGGTATATATATATATATAAGTTAAGACAAGACGATGATCGCATAGTTGCTAATCAAGCTGGCATTGTAAACAGCTGTTAGAATCTATAGAGATTCAAGATGGCAATAAAGTCAGTATTAAACCAGTTCTCGTGCGAGTTGTTTCATCCTTATTTTCCTTTTTTTTAATATTTTTTTCATGGAACTATATAAGCGGTGCCGAAACCAGGGAAGTTTAAAGATAATTTTTTTTTTGGTTAAAAAAAAATTAATCCTTTATCATTTTTGTTTACTATTTCTTCTTCTCTCTCTTGCTGCTACAAATAAACATGACAGAATCGAGACAGAGAGACATTCTTAGGCCAGCTACATTAACGCTTGCGCCACCACCGACACAGGCGGAACCGGTGGACCCTGAGTTCCCGCCTTTGTCGACGACAACGCTCGCAATGGCGCGTGCGGACCTAGCAGCCAGTGAGGCGAAGGATCGCAGAGGAGACCAATGCGCTTGAACGTATGAAATTAAAAAGGGCGAACGCACAGGATGTAAGAAGGGAGATTTCTGATCTGGAAAAAATTAATGACGATGTGGGGGAGCTGGAGCATTTCCTCAAAGGCGGCGATGGTATTATGTTCAGTATTGAATCCCAGGTTGCTGCGGATCTAATAGACGCTAAAAGGCTACGAGGGGCTCTAGCACGCCGGGTTAAAAGAAGTGTACTGAACCTAATACAGGCGGATGAGGATACCCCGTGGAGAGCTATAAAAGAAAGGCTGAAAAAAGAATATGGAGGGGGGGCGATGGGCCCCCGAAGAAGACATGCTCCACATGTTTAGGGAAATGAAGAGACCCAACTAGTCGAACGGGCAATACGCGGCAAGTCTAATCGCAAAATTAAACCGGATCAATGACAACCTCACCTCCTTCGAGGAAATGTTTCAGCTCCCCCACATCGCCATTGAATTTTTCCAGATCCGAGATCTCTCTTCTCACATCCTGAGCGTTAGCCCTTTTCAACTTCATCCGTTCGAGCGCGTTAGTCTCCTCTGGGATCCTGTTCACCTCCCTCGCTGCTAGATCTGCACGTGCCATTGCGAGCGTTGTCGTCGGCAAAAGCGGGAACTCAGGGTCCACCGGTTCCTCCTGTGTCGGTGATTGCGGTGGTGGCGCAAGCGTTAATGTAGCTGGCCTAAGAATGTCTATCTGTCTAGGTTTTGACATTATTATTTATGGCAACAAGATAGAGAAGAAATAGAAAACAAAATTTACACCAAAAAAAAAATTATCTTTAAAGCTCTCCGGTTTCGGCACCACTTAAAGAAAATTGAGGATGAAATGACTCGCGCGATAACTGGGTTAACACTGACTGCATTGCCATCCTGAACCTTTATATATAATATTTACATATTAACAGCTGTTACAATGGCCTAACAGCTTGATCTTAGCGACTATGCGATAAGGTCTTGTCTTAACTTATATATATATATGGGATATACACAGATGTGTGTGTAAATATAGGTATATATATATATATATATATATATATATATATATATATATATATATATATATATATATTTTCTTCTAATATGGCTGTTCACTCAACCTGTTAGATATTTTTTAAAAATAAGTTATCATAGATGGTATTGTTTGTATTTGTCTTCATTATTTTATTGTTGTTTGCTTGGCATAAAATCTGATACATATGTAACTATCAACTGTTTCTCTGTATACAATTATTGTTATCTTATTTCTAATTTCGTTTTCTTCTTCTAATCTGTTTTTTTTAAATATTGTTATTGGAGGTAATTTGCAATTTTTTTCATTATTTTTTTCAAAATTCTTCCTCACTTATTAATTTAATTGTAAATATTAATTAAATGTAATTACATTATACTCTAAGACACAATAACTTATATATTAATAAATGTTATTCTAAAGGGACTTATCCAAGAATAAATATAGACTTTATTATTATTATCGTAATTCACATAGTTTACATACATTTATATTGAAACAGAAATATTTTAATCTGAAAATAAAAAGAAATGACAAAGAAGTATTTCACAAAACCCTTCATGTTTTAGATAGTAAGTTTTCATATTATTTTATTGGACAAACTGAAATTATTTGATGTTGTCTTGATATTTACAATGTGTTAATGTAAAATTATTATCATTAAAAAGTTATACCTTAAAGTACAAAAAGGAGTTTTACAGATGTACATAGTACATACAGTTATTTTCTAAAATTAGTCCTCTTTTTCTTCATGAGCAAGACAAGAGGCTAACATAGAGTAATAACACACTTTTCACAAATAAATAAATAAATAAGAACAAACTCATTAAAATAATAAATTGAAAATTTTCTCATGATTAATGACTACTAGAACTTGTATTTACATTTGTATTTCCAAAGGTGAATCCTAAGAAACTGCTGAACCATGCGATACCTTCCTCTGCAGATTCGTTTACAACAGCTATTAATGACTCCTCATTGACAGGTTTATCTACTTCAGCTACCTCTGTACTTTGTACTACAGCACTTAAAAAACAAAACAATATTTATTATTTTCATCATAACATAGCTCTATATAACAATATTATGCTGTGATGGATCCTGACCAACTGTCTTGGTAAATGGGAAAAAAAAATGTTTTCTATACAACAATTTACTATTACATTCACAACAGAGGCTCACAATGATATACAGGTTGAGTTTCAATTGATTATAGTAGATTTTAAAATTTGAAAAAAAACTTCAAAATTTTAGATTCTATGATCTGTGGTTAGATTGTAATAGAGAACTAGTTGAAAAGGGCTGTCCCCATAACTAATTCTTATAACAACAACTACCTTGATGATTTTAATTTTTTTTTTTTTTTTGTAATTTTACCTTTGTAATTACACATAAAAATGTATTCAAATTTTAAAGAATATTTAAATTATGTATATAACAGCCTTGGATGGAGTCTGTGAGATCTGCAGACCATATAGGGGCCAACCCAGCCTCTACAAAGTAGGTACCCTAAAATGGGGGAAAATCTGGTGGTTGAGTATGCTCTAGCAATCAGCTTCCTGCACAACTGTTATCTCAGAAACAATGCAGTCTCTACCATGTACTGAACCCAAGTTCCTCATGGGACTTTAACATTTCGTTAAAAATAATATTACTACAAAAATGAATTGTGGTATTTAAAATCAGAACATAATGATTTTACGTACCACATTATACATATGTAACAAATTTCTCCTAACAAAATATGAATTGACTTGTAATTTTAACTTTTACTCTTGTGCTATTCAGTCAACATCATTATTTGGCCATAACAGAATACAGATGTGATGACCATTTTATGACACTATTGCCACAAAAAACTGAAATGGCATGTACATAAACTTAGCCAGAAGTACGTGCTACGTTTAATTAAAATCACCATGGTGAACTAAATTTAGTGTCCATTACCATCCATTTAGAGGCCATCAACAAAACCATTCACCTATGAAATGGAAGATTTTCTTGTATTAAATTAAATTATCTATAAACCTGACATACCATGTTCACGAAAATCATATAATTATAATTGCAATTCACACCCAAACTACTTAAATTGTATCATACCATTGTGTAAAATCAATATTAGATAAAAACATGCACCCATGAAATTTATTATGAATTGAGTACTTAAGATACAGCCAATTTGCTAATTGAGGGGTGTAAAATTGATAAAATGCATTAGGGTTTTGAACATACAAACAACAGTTTATAGTGCTGATGTAACCAATTGACAGTTAAATAATATTTTAGAGAAACATATCTTAAGATTTTTTTCTGATAACTAATATTAATATAATTCTTCTTTCTTTGGTACGATGCAAATAAGATATTAAATAAAATTAAACTATTGTCCTACCTTGTTTTATTAACTAAAATCATTCCATGTGAGCCCATATCAAAGCATCCAAGATGATAAGAGTCTTGTGGGTCACCTAAAAATGTTGGTTCGAGTGAAACACAAGCTTTCATTCCATTCTCAGTCATCGCAATATTGTTGAAAGATGCACACATTTGAGCCAAATCAAGGAGAATATCCATACAAGTAGCAGTTATATTGTCACCTAAGATATAATATAAGATTAAAAAGTAACTAATTACTGTTTATCTTAATTCATAATTGTATTAGGCAAAATAAGATTGAATGAAATAATTAATTTAGAAGAATTATTGATGATAACTATCCTTTACAAATACTCGAAAAAATAATAATAATAATTTTAAATAAAAAATAACAATATTTTTTACAATACCATTAATAAATAAACTAGCACTTTAGATATCGCTACAGCAAATTGTTTTCTATTAAAAAAATCCAATATAATATAATATGTTCAATATAATTTTTATTTAGTCTAATATATAACCAATTTAGTTTCAGGCTATTAATAAATAATATTAACGCCCACACACACAGAATATTTAATGAGAAATTGTATCACCTCTGTAACAGAATGCTGCTAAAAAACATCTTAGATAATTTACATTGAATGTTAAAAAAAATATAAAGTAAAGGAGGCCTTATCAACCCTTATTCGTCATTTTATTTATGGTTATGCTCTTTCCAAACTGAAAAGAGGTGAGAATTTAATAATAAAAACTTTTATTCACTATGATCAAGAATTCTGTATTCTTTCTTAATTAGCTAGTTATAAATATTAAGTATAAATTTTATTATTTTTATTCAACTGAGAATACTCAAAAATAAATTTAAAATTTATGCATTTATTTGTGTTAGAAATATTCAGCTGCTTAGAAACACAATTAGCTGTGGTAAGGCAGGAATCCTTGTATTTTTCAATCTTTTCTTAAAGGGTTATTTCCTTCAAGGTTTCTATGTGCTTTGTCTTTCTGTTGTACCTATTTATATGTATTTGCACCTATTGGTAGCGATTATTTACTACTTCCTGCTACATTGTATTCAATAATAATGGTTGTACCTTGACAGATGAACATAAAAAAAAAACCTCTGTCACGGAGAGACAGAGGTTCCGGGTTGGAATATCTTTTCTCTTTAAAATAAAAATATTTAAAAATCAAAACAGCTGACCAATAATCAAACCAAAATAAAAATAAAGATAAAAATTAAACATATTTTTCCTAGGTCTTACCGTACATTGTTTCTTTTACAGTAATAATTTATTATTTATTTTATAATTATTATTATTAGTCGTAAAGCTCCCAAAGTGGAAGATGCTAAGTAAAGATGGTTCACGTTTGGGGTTTCTTGTTCTTCTTGTTTGCCAACCAGGTTTTCATTCTTTACGAGAATTCAGCTTTTCTTTCTTTCCTCTATTTTGTTCCAGTTCTAGGCACTTTTGTCTCTGGCTTAACCTTCCATTTTTCAACTTTAAGTTTAAAATTGTTTCTTGTGTTCATGCAAGCATCATTAGTAATTTTGGCTAATTCCAAGTCTTTCTTAACATTTTGGATCCATTCCCCTCCATTAACATGGGATGCTATGTATTTTACTATTCCTTTTGTAAGTCTGTGATCGGGAAGCCTCATTATGTAGCCATAGATTTTAAGACATCTTATCCTCATGTCTAACTCTATTGGTATAAATGGTAGAATATTCTTCAATTTAAATATTTTCTGTAAACCATACATTATATATTTTATATTATTGTTCTACACTAATTATTTGAGCAAGGAGATGGCAAGCCAACTATAATTACTCAGATTAACATGTTGGTTGTCACATGGAAAAGCACTAAATATTTTTTTTAAGCTTTGTGAAAATATTAAAAGGTTATTTTAATGAACAGACAATTTTTTATTACTGTTCTAGCTGGTTTGCTGGAACTGAATTTTAGCCTATAAGTGCAGCTAAAAATTCAAAGTAATGTGGATGATAAAATAGAAGCAATTATAAAAAAAAATCTATTTGTTCTCTAAACACATTTAAAACATTTCTTTGAGCACTTCATTTTATAGAATGCAGCTTTAGAAAAACAACAGTTCAGATTCTGGCAGCAATCTTGATTAGAGGTACATTCAAACTGGAAGCTGTAATTAAAACAAATTTATCGATTATGGATGAAGATATTCTCATAGATTAATCGCAGGATTTTCTGTTCAGAACTGAACTCACAAATTTTTGGTTACTTTTAAAATCTGATAGCACTGCACTTACTAACAAGTCTCTCCAACACCTGATTCTAAGTTGCACAACATAAGTGCAAACAGGCGTTTTTTGGAACTATAGATATGCTAAATAAAAATAAGGAAACAAAATGAATGCTGAACCCCAGGGTAAAAATGTCAACCATAGACACCTTGTAACTTTGACCAACCTTCAACCAAGTAGTGTTTATTTTAGCCTGTTGTTTTATGATGTGTAAATTTTTTCCCAACACAATTTGAATGATTGCTACAGAATAAAAAAGAAACATATTTTTTTTTTTATAATAATCACTAATGTAGAAAAAAAATTAGTTGAAGAACTTTATCAACAGCACACAATTTTAACAAAAAAACAAAAAAGTCTGAAACTAAAGCTCAAATATATACATTAAAACAGATTAATACTTTATTGAATGCATCCCCGAATATTTTCTTAACTATATCAACAGTTAACAATGTACTCCCATTAAAATGAAGAATAGTTGGAATTATCATTCAAATGGTGTGGATATGACAGAGATGATTTTAACTTTTTTTTTTGTGAATTGCGGAACATATTTTAGTTTATTTAAAAATAATTCTCTTTTTCCTAAAAGTTTATTGGCCTCCAAATTAAAATTGTTAATTTTATTTTACTGTAAGGTAACTTTTTTATTATAACAATATTTCATTGGAAAATAAAGCGATATTCAAGTTTCATCTTTTTGTTTACATCACAATTAGTATTATTAATCTAAAGTACAAAATCACAACTGCTGATTTTTTTATATCAACTTTTGCTTGAGCATGTAGGGATTGAGAAGAAAGTGTTAGTGAATACTCTTTTATTAGTGTCCTTTGAAATTTCTATCTTTCCAATAAAACCTCATTTGGAGCTAAAGCAGTTTCTTGCACATTTTATTCATTCCTAGATCTCTTCATCTACCCAACCAAACTCATTTAAATGGACACTGTTATGTATAAAGTCTGTAACTTGTTCCACAGAGACTCCAAAGTCTCCTTATCCTGCTCTTCTTCCTATTCACATTATTTTTGTTTTTTCAACATTTATCTCCATTTTGATTTTCCTTAATTCCTCCTAGTGAGCTCTGAGGCTAAACTTGAGTTTAACTGAATTAAGAAAATTACTGAAAATATTACCAGTGTGAAGGACATGGCTCACAAGTTTCTGTAGCTCAAATACCTCATTTTCAGCAGCATTCTTTTAAGGGTAGAATCCAGCACTATAATGAAAAGCAATTGACTGAGATTGCAGCCCTGTTTAATTCCTTAAGTGGTCAGGTTTTCCTTTGACATATAGTAACTTGTCCTGACAGTGGTCCTCTGTTCTCTATACAGACTCAAAATTGCTATCTATTACAATTCCTTTGTTCTTCCAGTGCATTTATTAGGACTTTTTTTTTTTATTTCGTCAAAGGCCTTTATTAAGTCTATGAAGTAGGCATAGACTTTGTTCTCCTTCTCTATTATCTTATTGGATATCTGTCTCAATATATAAATGAGGTCCTGTGTGCTCTTATTCCTTCAAAAGTCAAAATGCTCCTAACCCAGCTTTGGCCCATGATTGCCCTAAGCCACCTTTCTAGGATCCTGGAGTAAATCTTGCATGATACACTAAGAAGGAACATGTCTCGGTGGTTTTACATTCCCTATTGTCATTTTTATTAAAAAGGGGATGATTACTGACAACTCTTATTCTTTTGGAACTTCCATTCTCTTCTGTATCAGGTTCAATAGGGGCTGAACATTTCTGAACTGAGGCATTTCCGCTCCCTTCGTTCCGATTTATTTCACCATTTACCGGGGAATTCCATCTGTACCTGCTGATTTCCCTATTTTATGAGAGTTGATTGCATCTATCACTTCCTCTTCACTTCACAATCGTCCTCTTCCCAATTTTCTACAGGTCCTGGTGTCATTATCTTTTCTATCCCTTTCTCTCAGGGACCTGGCTCCAGAATAATATTATTTTTGTATTCTATTCTATCCTCACTTTTTCTAAGAACTCTTCTGGTTTTGCCTGTAATAATGGTTCTTTATCTTTACCCATGACATCTAATAGTCCTGTAACACTGTCCTCGGACAAGCTTCTGGTTTGCACATGCATCCTCTTACGATTTCCTACAGAAGTCCTCTTATGTCTTTCGTTTAACAGTGAAAACAGCATTTTTAACATTTCTCCTGTGTCCTTTATTTCTATCACAGTCCTCTTTTGATTATATTTTCAAGGATCTGGGTCTTTACCTCTTCATTCTAGAAAGCTGTTTTTTTTTTTTTTGCTCTTTGTCCCACAGGAGCTTTTCGGCTAACGACAACACATAGTTCCACATGAATGTATTCCAGCAGATCTCAATATATTCAGCATCCCATTCCTGATTTAGCCTTTTTTCCTATTTATTCTTGAGTTTCCATATTTTTTAACTTGTAGACATTGGTTTTGTACATTCAGATGGATTTATTTTTAAGCTCTTCATTACCTTTTTCCATCACTACCAAGTCTATCATTATTAGCAGATTATCTCTACCCATTTCAAATCTCCTACCAACTCTAACATCTATTGCATCCCTAATAGTCTTCTTAGGTATGAGGAAATAGTCTAGTATGGACTTTTCATTACGTCCAGATTCTACCTTGTATATTTATGAGCCTCCTTATGGGCGCATAAGTTATTTGCTACAACGATTCCATTGGCCAGGCATAGCAAAAAGGTTCTTTTCTCATTGTCATTGAAAATTCCAGACACATTATTGTTGGGGCCATACACAATGAATATTGTAAGAAACCCATTCATTACCCAATGCCAGGTTGACATGATCCTGTCACTAGGCCTTTCCACTATTGTAAAGTGCAGCATCCTTGTGCAATAAACATATTATATCACTTGTCATGTGTCTGTAAATTGATTCCTCAGTACAGAAGAAGATAGTCTCCAATTTGTTCTCCTCCTCTACCCTTCCTTTTGTTCCTTTCAGTGAGTACCAGTATGCTAATCTTTCCTTTACCAATTTATTTAATCAGCTCCATCTATTTTCCATTCAAGCCCTTGACGTTCCATATTCCAATTTATAGACAGTCCATTTTCCGTGTCATGTCTTGCACCATAAAAAACTGATCAACTTTTTTCAAAGAAAATTTTCTAAATATTATTTAGAAAAGCTACAATTGAGGAAAAAATCTTTAAATTAAATATAAAACAACAGGTTTTAAAATTAGGAAAATTTAATTCTGCCTTTTATTTTACCATTTATTGAATAGGGAGCTGAGTGGCTCAGTGGTAGAGCACTGAGTTGCCATGCCGGAAATCCTGGTTCAAATCCTGCTCTAGGCAAAACTTTTATTTAGTCTGTTTGCAGCCAGAGATGGGTCATATAGGATCTAGGACCCTCCTGGGGCTCACCCAGCCTCTATAAAATATTATAAAAATAGGTTACCCAAAATAAGGGGGAAAAATCTGAGCGTGACCTACGACAAGTCACCTCCTTGCAGAACCGTTGTCCATGAAACAGTACAGTCTCTACCATGTACTGAACCCCAGACCCATTCACGGGTTGTACTGGTACAGGTTTTTTTAATTTATGCTTGAATATCTGATTTTGGGAATTATATTGCTCTGTAAAGCACATAAATTGGCTTGATATGCTTGAGACATTGATCCCATAATTCCTATTTAATAAATCTAAGTTTTTATTTATTAAATTATTCTTTATTTAGTTTTTACTCTAAAATCTTTTTAAAAAAATAAAGTAATGGTTCTTTGTAGGTACATTACACCAATTACAATTATTTGAAAATTATAAAAATAATTCATTAGATATTACCCTTGATACTTCCTTGATGAAGTTGACTGTCACCATATGAAACATTTACTGATAAACCTTCTGCTTGAGAAATGTATTTCATTTTCACACAACCTGAAAAAGACTTATCATTACTAATTAATTTCTTTAGTATAGAAAGGGAATGAAATGAGGACATTGTTTGTAAAGCCAGTTAACCACTACATATATGAATTAGTTAAGCAAATATCATTTATTTAGATTTATAACATGTACTTGATAGAATATTAATGTAACGTAATTATTTCAAATAATTTTATTATTTACACACCTGGACCACCTAGATCAATATAAGTAATGTTGAAATCAACACAACATTGACAGTCAGGTCCTGAACAGGTGCAATACTTTGTTGACTCATCAGGCTTAGCCTCCTCTTGGACATTGTTTACTGAAATTAAAAATATAAGAATTAATTTAGATTTGATGGATTAGATGGAATACTGAATTTTAAATTATTATAATTCTTTATGAGAGGAAAATAGTTGACTGGATGATCAAATTTAAAGGAGATAGTTGGGGGGTGCAGTAAAAAAAAAACACTGAATAAGTACTAGACTTATAATTATGTGCCGACATTTCGACCTACAGTGTAGGTCATCTTCAGGGCTATGAGAGAGAAACAAACAGAACAAAAAATATAAAAATGTACAGTAACAATAATATGGTGACAAGTAATGTAGAAAATAGAAAATTAAAATAGTGACAGATATGAAAATTAAAGATAACGAATATTAAAAAAGTGACAGAATATAATAAAATTAAGATATAGACAGATTTAATAAAATTAAAGATAATGAAAAGAAATTAAAATAGTGACAGATATAATAAAATTAAGATAAAGACAGATATAATAAAATTAAGATAAAGACAGATATAATAAAATTAAGGGTAATGAAAAGAAAATTAAAATAATGACAGATATAATAAAATTAAAGAAAATGAACAGAAATTATAAATTATAAATAACGAATATAAAATAAAATAACTAATAAATAAACTATCCTTTCTGTACATTTATTTTCTGTATTTTATTTTATATTCGTTATTTATAATTTCTGTTCATTTTCTTTAATTTTATTAAATCTGTCTTATTTTTTTATATCTGTCACTATTTTAATTTCTTTTCATTATTTTTAATTTTATTAAATCTGTCTATATCTTAATTTTATTATATTCTGTCACTTTTTTAATATTCGTTATCTTTAATTTTCATATCTGTCACTATTTTAATTTTCTACATTACTTATCACCATAAATATTTGTATAGATTATTAGTATTAGTATTAGATCTATTACAACTTACACAGGTCATTTTATATCTATTTTATGTTTTTACTAAAAGCTCATTTGTTCACTGTCAGGGCATGAGTATGAGACTAACTTAGTCACGAAACGTCGCCTAAGAAGTTCAAAAAAGACTTAAACTCGAGATCTAAAACACAATATATATATAGTGTTTTAGATCTCGAGTTTCAGTCTTTTTTGAATTTCTTATATATATATAGATTTATTTACGAGTATCATCCTTCGAATCTTAGAAGGCATTCTAAAAATATAGGAAATCCCATTGTAACGACTTTCTTTTCTTTCGGTCCGATGCTGCTGCCTATTTGGTGAGATCGAAGAGATTCGAAGCTCACCATCTTAATTTGATTTTCTGGTAAACTATCCGTTACGCATGGATGGATATCTCTCCTCATTTTATTTTATATTTGGCCAAGAAGTAGCAAAAATTCACCTTATGTTAACATTTTTTTACCGCTCAGCGATATGCATCATATGCTAATTAGTGAACCTGAAACCTGTAACCACTACAACCCGTGAACGAGTCTGTTGTTTAGTACATGGTAGTGACTGTGCACGGACAACGGTTCTGCAAGGAGGTGACTTGTCCTAGGTAACGCTCAACCGGCAGGTTTTTCCTCCTTATTTTGGGTACCCTATTTTTATAATATTTTATAGAGGCTGGGTGAGACCCAGGAGGGTCCCAGAACCCATATGATCCATCTCCCGCCGCAAACAGACTAAATAATTTGAACCAGGATTTCCGGCATGGCTACTTAGTGCTCTACCACTGAGCCAATCCGCTCCCTAATTAGTGAATAGTATTGAAAATATTTTTTCTTCTTAAAATCACTTATTTCTCGATTAATTTTAGTAATTTTATGTCGCGCTAATCTTAACAAGAAAAGATCGGTTTCTCACGTAGTCGAAATGATACAACTTGGTTTATTTCTCTATTTGGACTTTTGGATCTAAATCTTACAATCCTGATCACAACATCTACTTTAAAGATATTTTTTATTGAATGAAGTTCATTAATGTATTGTTATATCGAACATATTTAAGATGTAACTATATAAAATAATAAAAAACTTGTAATGATTAACAAAACAAATTGAGAAAAATCCATAGATACTTTGGGTAAAGGAACCTTGGCCTTAGCCTCAAAAGAGGTCGTACTTTCACTTAATGCTCCTCAAGGTAGGCGAAAGCTTTCTTTTACTCCTCCTTTTTAGAGCAACACCATTTTTTTCATGATTGGAAAAAATGATTGTAGTTTTTTAGCCCAAGTGTGTACTTGAAGTGTGATATTTGACAGTCCAAGTGTCATTGTGATATTTATATTTATTTAGTTTTTTTCTGAGATTTATATTATATTATTTTATTATGATTGATTATCAATGTATAATTTATGTCATTTCATTATTAGTATGAGAGGGGGATAATTATTAATTCCCGATGAGGAGGGCATAGAGCATAAAATGTTAAGCTTGCAATGCTTGGTAACAATAATGGCTAGGTACAGTTTACAGTTTTTACTTTCAAAAAACGTTTTCAGTAGAAATATTGTTCTAAAAATATCTTTGAAATCCTTAAATAATAGCTGCAGAAACTTTGTATTTAAGCTAATACATTCATGCTTGAAAAAAAAAGTATCTAGTAAAAGTACGAAAATACTAGCCTGATTCTATTAACTCTTAGGAATTATTATCATTATCAGGCTCACAGGACTGGTTCGGACCCTTTCGAAATTAACACGGTAGTTAGGCAGGGAGATGGGCTCTTACCCTTGGTCTTCAACTGAAAAAGTCATTCGTGAGTGACGCAAGGGCGTCCAAAATGGAGTAAGACTGGGATTCAAAAATTGAACCTCTCTATTGATTGCCTCGCTTTTGCGGACGATCTTGCAATTTTCTATGATTCCCAGAATATGGCTACAGGTCAAATAAATCAGCTACAAGCAGAAGAAAAAAAAAACAGGCCTTCAGATCTCTTTGAAGAAAACACTGTTCATTACCAACATTGATTCTGCACCGGAGGCGCTACGAGTGAAAAGTTTAAATATCTTGGTGAGGGGATAGAACCCAATGTTGGTGAAAAAGAAGTCTTTTATTTGCGCTTGAATAAAATGGAAATGGCGTGCCAACTCCACTTGAATGCAAAACTCAGACATTGCACTGTCAAACGACCAGAGGTCCTAGATGCTGCAGAATGCCCAACTACGAATAGGAGAGGCTAGTAGAGATATTGGAGATTTCTAAAAACACCTTAAGGAAATTTCTTGGCCCAATTAAAGACCAAGGTGAATACAGACGACGGCATAACAGTGAGTTGTACACTCATGTTCCAAAAATGTCGGACGTTATGAGAAAAAGAAGAGTAGCATTTTATGGCCACTTGTTAAGAATGAAACCTAGTAGACTGACGAACCAGATTTTTATATATTTTAAATAAAAGAAGATCAAACCTGCCTGGTTCGAAGAGGTAGAAAAAGATTTACAGGAGTTGGAAATTAACTATGATGATGTTCTGGGAAACAACCGTCCCAGGATGACACTGGATACTTACGGGGGTTTGCAAGAAAAAACAAAGCTACCGATGGAAAAGAAATGGACGGAAGAATGAAGAGAGCAGGACCGGCGACGAATGAGGGTGTACTGGGCAAATATCAAGAATATATACAAACAAGACAGCTGAAGTAACGTGGTCCTTAGTAGGTCAATACGAAAAAAAAAAGGAGAACGCCAGGAGCACTGCACACAAGAGCTACTGTAAGACTTTTATAGATAAAATATACCCATCCACATTTTACAACTATATTATCATGCTAACTGTTCTGTGGTACGATACCAAACAAATCTTAGATTTGGCTCAGACTTAAATGCATTAGGGATTAAATCTTATAAAACAATTCATGGACAAATAATATGACATTTTTATTTCAGCTATCTTTTGAAATGATTTCTTCCAGTATCTTCGTCCATTTATTATATATGTCTTTACATTGTTATTTTAGGCATTTATCTGTTTTAATGAAAAATCTCTTAGACGTTTTACAATATCATTCTGCACTCTTTTCGTTGGCGTAATGTTCCCCATCTTTAGAGTTCAAAGTTTACTTTTATAATAAACACTGCATAACAAAAACACCTAAAACTATGTAATATTTGATTCAATAGTATTTATACGGTTCAAGGTTTATGACCAGTTTAGTGACTAATTAGTCAATGAATCAAATCAATTCTGTACCAGTCAGAATTCAAGTTAGAAAATGCTAAAATGGTGCATCCAATATGGAAACGCTTGTTGCAGATCCTAAGGGCTGATGGACGTCCGAATAAATCTCCAATCGGCCTTGTTCTCAGATTGGGAACCAGTTGAAGGCCACAGTTGCTTCTTCTATGGGCAACAGATTGCTACAAAAAAGGACCGATTTATTTCGATTTTATTTATAAACCTTTTCTGAGATTAAAATTTCTACCTGATGGAAATTTAGTTTGTGGTGACGCCTTATCCATCTCGGCTACCCTGGCTATTGGCCGGCTTTCCTCGCTATGCTGCCTGTTGGACGTTTGTCTGGTATTTTTATTATTGTCGGGAAATGGAAATTTCCATTGACAAGTATTAATAATAATAATTAATTGTATTTTTGATCTATCTGATATTCACCTCGTACAATAAGAGGGTAAGTTTTAATCTTAGTCAGCAATGGTACAGTGAAGAGAAAGCAATAAAATGAAAAAGGTAAGGCCTGACGCCGCTGCTATGTTTATTAGTGAAACCAAATTGTCGACAAGATCTTAGGATTCATTTCATCCAATTGGACTCATTTCGTTGTTTATTATTATTATTTATTTATATAGCTGTTATTAAAAAACAAATGTTTTCAAGTATTTATTAGGTTGGTTGGAAAATAATTTTCACTTCATCAATATCAGATACAGTGTTACTTATTTGCTACGTAATTCAATTATTTGAAAATGTTCAGTTCAATTCCTTCGGATTCTAAAATCAAATACTACAGAAGTGTGTGAAAAGTGTTTATTGTTTGTGTAAGGGAAACATCACAAAATACTATGTCATAATATTGTAAATAACGTTTTATTTGTTTATAACACATTTTTTTTATGTGTTGTAATTTAATCAAACACATTTGGTACTGAAACGATTTATTAGTAACAGCAAGAAATACTTATTTTATTTTTTAATAAGTTTGAATTGAAACATAAGATTTTTTAATTCATTGAAAGGAATATTTTCACAACACGCTATGTTATAAATCACTTGAATCTGTAAAATTAATTGTAAATATACAAATTTTGTTTGCCAACTAATTTTATCTAACTTTAAATAAGTTTATAAGTTTTTTTTATTTATAATTTTTGTAACTTATAAATAAACACTTTTATTTTTAGCAAATAAAATCATCACTCATCATCATTGGAAATGTGAAAGAGAACAAACGTATTATGCCATCCAAAATATAGCTGGTGATAGTTACCGCAAAATATTGCTAGTACTGGTGGTATTAAAAAAATCTTAGCACCTGTTGGAAGGTTAAAAATAGTTTTTATTCTGAGGCCTATTATTTTATTTGGGTATAGAAAAAAATCAATGATAAAAAAAATAAAATTAAAAAAATGCCCTACAACTAAAAGATCTATTAGAACATAAAAAGACGCGCCTGCGCGGGTATTCAGGCAAGCATATATTGTATTTTATTACCGATTTTTGGGCTGGGTTACAGGCCATGGAGATCTTGGACTGGTACCACACGTCTAATCTAACTCGGCTTTTCTAGGGGTACTGCCATTTTCATTTTGCTTACTGCTGCTCCTCTTAGAATGATGCTTACAATGACAACGTATATCTGTTATAATAAAAAGCCTAACCCTTCTTCTCCCGAAGAGTTTCGACTATTTTCAATCCTTCCCAATATCTCAAAACCACTTAAAATTAGTACAATCCTAGTTTTTTAGTATCTTTTGAAAATCTAGATAGCTTGATCCTCTCCACTCTGGTTTTAGCCCCGCCTACTCCACACAATCTGCCCTAACAAAAATTATTTCAGATCGCTTGAGAAGTTGAGAAATTAACTGCATTCGTACTCTGCTTCCATTTTATAGCTATTCTATTGTTTTGTTTCGATCCTCCTTCTTTAAACTTACACAACCTATCAACCTTATTTTCCTAACTTAATCTGTCTTCCGAAGTAGCCAAACTCCTTCTTTTCAACTCATATTCTACCATGATTCAAGAAGACTTAAATAAATTGAATAAATAATAAATTGAAACTTGCCTCGAAATCTCGAAAAAGTGTCCACAATTTCGGTACCCATAGAAAAAAAAAAAAAAACTGAGTTATTAATAATGGAGTTCCCATGTATTTAAAAAACAAACTATTTTTTCTTTTTTTTTTTGTTAAGTCACTAGCGGATCTAGGAGAATTTTCAGAGGGGAGGGCCATGGGTCAATGTGAATTTGTTATCAATATATACGATCCATATATGAATAAAAATTAATAAAATATCAATTTTTAATTTAAGACAACTGAGGCCAGAAAACAATAACATGGATAAAATAAGCTCCTTGATCAAAGCGGTAGCTATCTATATGTGAATGAAAAACATAAAAGGGTTCGTAATCGCTGATTTTGGATGCACCCATTGAGAAAACATTCGATACAATGAATAATTTTGGTGTGTAAAACCCCCCTCAAATCCACCAATGTGTTAAGTGATGATTAAATAAAATATTTGTAAAGGCCTAATTAAAGTAAATTGTTTCGCTTAATTTATAAGAAGTTCAATTTCATCAGTTTTTACTGATGTTTTGCTATAACAAAGATAAATATAGTAACTGCTAATCAGCATGGAAGCCATGTTTGGCAAGATAGTAGCGTTCCGCGCCTTGCCGAGTCGCAAAGAAATACAAACAATTTTATTTGAAAAGAAAAGATATGGGCAGGACCGTGACTCGAACCAGGGTCTCTCACCTCTCCGTGGTGACGCCTTAACCATCTCGGCCACCCTGGCTCGTTTCTCGGACAGTCATATCATATAACAATAAAATAAATTATAAAGACAAAAAATATTTGTAATCCGTTTTGTATATATCGTTTAACAGACTAAAACCTTGGTTATACTCTAATAAAAGGTCAGAATTAAATTATATAAAGGTTTTTCTGTGCTTTGATTCATTAAATCCTCTATACATTTTATACGGCTGACATCCCATCTCATCCTGATACTATCCTTACCACGTATGCGGATGACACATTCCTGCTATCAGTCAATACTGATCCAGTTATAGGCATCCCATACTCTTCAATCCCATATCACTGACCTTGAAAAATGGTATCAAACCTGGAGGATTAAAATAAATTCCCAAAAATCCCGTCAAATCACTTTTCCCCTCCGTCGTACACCAATGACTTCCTGTCCTCCTCCATCGCTTAATAACATCCCAGTGATTCCTGTAAAACCCGGTACTTAGGACACCTTGACGAAAGATTAACGTGGAATCCTCATACTAAACTGAAACGATAAGAAACAGCTCACCATTTCAGGCTAGTTCAACATTTACTAAACAAACGTTCTAAGCTCCCAATTAATTACAAAAGAATAATAAATGTACATGACAATTATTACACCCATCTGGACTTATACGGAATAGAGATTTGGGGCTCCACTAAGCCATCGAATTCCTCTCATATTCAATCCTTAAAATCCAAAATCCTTCGTAAAATCCTCAATGCTCCTTACTGTATTACGAACAAAGTAATCCATAATGTCTTTAATGTCCCATTTGTTGCTGATCTGGCCCGAATCTCATACCAATCTTTTCATGAAAAACTTTATTCCCACTCAAACTCACCAGTTTCAAACCTGGCAACCTCTTCAATTCTTGATAATCCTCCGAAACGTCTGAAAAGATGATGGCCTCGTGATCTACTAAGTTGAACTTGCTATTTGATTCATTAAATATTTAAAAATTCTTTACTATAGCATCCTTCGTCTTGTTCATTAAAAATTCCAATATAATTAAAACTTATTCAAGTCACATTAGGAATGGCTTTAATGAAGAAATAGTGTATTTGAGCATCATTAAAATAGGAGAATATCGGTTCGAATCAGTGGTTTAGCCTTCCGATATTCATCTGTAGTATGCGGTCCTTAGTGAATTATAGTATTATATTTTACTTGATAATCCTTTGGTAATGGTGCCAGCATAATAAAACAATACAGCTGACAGGAGCTAAAAGTATTCAGTACATTGCTATGGTAATCAGTCTCTCTGGACCGCATGGCCCGAGAGTCCCTCGCACTTTAAGGGTTAAGAAAGCCCCATAATGAAATGATTATAACATTTCTTTTGCCCCATATTGTATAATTGTATAATAACAGAACTTTATTTTCAATCATCAATCATCTAATAAATAGAGTAAAATTTGTATTTTCACAATATAAAAATATTCAAAAAATCTGGATTGCCTTCGCAGCTATTTAGGGTCCCGGGAAATTATAAACAATATATCAATAATACCTAATGTACAATTCATTAAAAATATTAGGATATTTTACCTAATTTGAACCCTTCAATGTTTTGACTTACTTTTAATTGTTTTCTAAAAAAATTATTGTTTCATAATATGTCTTTCTTTAATGCTATAGTATATTATATCTGTCTCACATAAAGTTATACGTAATGTTTTAATTATAATTCCATGTAATTATTGCATGAAAAGCCGAAAATTATATCAGGGTGTCCCGACTTTAAATGGCAAAACTTCAGGAACTTATAGGGGACCGAAAAACTAAGACAAAAACTCCTTTAGAGATTTGCTCGTTTTTGGTTGGTTTTAAAGAAAATTGCAAAAAAAGAAACAAAACAAGTTTTCATTTTTTACTTATTTATTTACATTTATGTTTATGTTATGTCCTTTTTAATGTAAATATTGCTCAAAATGTTGTCCTCTTGCACCAATGCAAGCATTACATCTAGCACTCACTTGATTAATTGCAGCTAAACATTGTTCTGATGATATTTGGTACAGTGCATCTATGATTCGGTCTCTTAATTGCTCTGTTGAGTTGATTGACACCGAATAAACTTTCTGCTTCAAGGTTCCCCATACGAAGAAATCCATGGGTGTCATATCAGGTGATCTGGGTGGCCAAGGTTCTACTCCTCCACGTCCAATCCATCGTTGTGGATAATTTATATCCAGCCAAGCTCGAGCAACTCTGCTATAATGAGCTGGACATCCATCGAGTTGGAACCACATTTCTATCCACATTTGTTGTAAGGGAATGTCATCTAAATAATTAGAAAATTCGTTCTCCAAAAAATGTGTAAATGTGAAACCATTCAATCTTCCAGATAAAAAATATGGTCCCACCAGTAATCCGTTCCAAATTCCAAGCCAAACGTTAATAGCAAATTCATGCTGAAACCTATTCTCTCTAATAGCTCTGGGATTTTCAAGAGCCATAAAATTACATGATAATTTCTTTGATTAACAATTCCTCCTCTTGTAAAGGTAGCTTCATCGGTCCATATAATTTTTAATGGAAATAATTTATCATCGCGAATTTTTTCAAGAAACCAGTTACTAAAGTTCAATCTCTTACATATACTCTGGCATATTCTTGAGGTAATAAATTCTGAACTTTTTGAAGATGGTATGGGTAGTGATTATCACCTTTCAAAGTTCGCCATATTGCTTGCCGTGATATTGCTAATGCAGCAGATGCTCTTCGGATGCTAGTCTCAGGTTTGTTATCGAAGTGGCGTTGGACACATTTTCTTCTCCGATAATCTGCTCTTACTGCTGCCTGGAATTGGTCGCCTTCATTACGTATTAAGAATGACCCAGTCTCTCGTAGTCTATTAAAAGTTAACGAAAAGACTCGTCCATTAGAAACTCTTTTATTCATAGAAGACCCCGATATTCATAGATATACAGGGTGTCCCGAATTTAAATGACAAAACTTCAGGAACATATAGGGTCCAAATGTAAACAAATAAAATAATGTAAAGGATCACATTAAGTGTTTACATATCTCACTGCCTAGCCTGAGGAACTTTGAAAGGTGATAATCGCTACCTGTAACATTTTTGTTTTGTTTCATTTTTTGCGATTTTCTCTAAAACTAAGCAAAAACGAGCAAATCTCTAAAGGACTTTTTGTCTTAGTTTTTCGGTCCCCTATAAGTTCCTGAAGTTTCGCCATTTAAATTCGGGACACCCCCCCTGATATATATATAAATATATATATGTATATACTAGCTGACCCGGCCACGCGTTGCTGCGGCTGTTGTAAAAGTTTTAAAAATATATTACGATAAAATTTGAATTTTAAAGAAACAATGCACTCAACAGGGACTACTGGCGGCTAATGATTGAGGAGGCCTGGACGCGTACACATGTTGTTGCGCCTAATAATAATAATAATAATAATTCTTATCATTATACTACATATATTGTTATGCTTTACCATATATTTTTTAAATTTATATGTATCTTGTATATTTAGCCCTGAAAAAGGCCCTTTAATGTGGGTAAATGTTGGCTTTAAAAATAAACAGTTCTTCTTACTAAAGAGAATTTTTTCTGACCTCCACTCGGGTCTTCCTCTTAAATATAAACTTATTTCAATTCATAACACAGAATCACTAAGCAATATTACAAATAGTTACAACGATTAAATTATAGGTGCCCAAAATCAATTAACTAATTTACCACTTAATCCTATTAATATAGGAATTTGTATTACAGTACTTAGAATTTTTAGTGGCCAAAAAAAAACTCTCTCTCCCTTAACATAAATCATTTATATCTCGAATCAATAATGTTATTTTAATCAGTTTTCGGCATGTTTTTATAGTTTTATTCATCTGTATATAATTATCTGCATTATATTATATTTATTAGTGGGGTATGAAGAGAGGGATACCACTGGATATTATTTATTGTAATATTCAAATATCTTATTTTTCAATTTGATTCTTTACTAGCCAAAATAATAAACTAAAGTAATCAATAAAAACAATTTTTATAATAGCTCGAATAAAATGAAAATATCGGTTTGCCTTCCTTGAAATTTTGAACGTTTACTTATAAATGACATTTAAAGGAACTCTAATACTGTTTTGAAAAATTGAAGATCAAACTACTTTTTATTTTAATTATCTTGTTTTTGTAACTGGAGTACATCTTTCCAATTTCTTAATTCATACAATTAACTTTTTAAAATAAATAAAAGATATAAAATAGATCAATATAGATAAAAAATTACTAATTTATATTAATTGACCATTCATGATGACCATATATTGAAGAAGAAAATAAATTAAAATACTATTTTAATAATAATAATCAAAAACAGTCCAAAGTACAAATTTCAAAAATTGTTAATTGACCATGGAGTACACTATAACTCTAAGCTTTGTTTTAAATTATATGACAATCAACCAAAAAGGTATCTATATTTTATTCAGTATTTTTGGGACATGTTTTGTATGTAAAATTATGTATTTATTTGATTTGTCTTTTATTTTTAGGTTGAAAATGTACAAAATTATAAAAAAATTTTAGAGAATATTTTTAAAATTAAATAATGTTAAAGGACTTAAAAATAATGTAAATTGAGAATGACATGGAATTGTTGAAACGTTTTTAAAATAAAGAAAAATAATATATGACTGGAAAAAAGTTTTAATTTACTCACGTGAATGATTGACTACTTTTTATTTAGAAATTTATACATCGTATGAGATTCTGCGTTTCTCTCAAATCCTATCTCAAGCAAATTAAAAAACAAGATTTAAGCATCCAACTTTAACCTGAACCAAGATGTGATATGAGTCAAGAAATGATACAATACCATGACTAATTGCCGCGGTGACGAGGAGCAGAAGAGCAGAGAGCAGAAGAAGACGGAGCAGGATCATCCTCGAGGGTGAAGAGTGAGCACCTGTGTGGAGAGTGTGGAGAGTGTGGAGAGTGTGGAGAGTGTGCCGGCTCCACTCCTCTAACCCCATTCCCCCCCCCCCTACCATCTAGAGCTTTCTAAACCGACTAAGGAAAGCTTGAGAGGCAAGGCGAGTGCGGTTCAATGCAGTTCTCACCTTCCCTTCTAACTCAGTCATTAGCCTTACTCTTCTTAACAATCTTGCCATCCCTGGTTAAGAAAAGGCCGTTTCAGGCAAAAAATGTAGAAATATTTTTCTTAATCATTATATGTTTTTTTGTTGTTGTTTTTTTTTTTTGGTATGCTGGATGAGTAGGATTGTTTTTATTTATTTTTTTTTTCACTTCTCACTAGAAAACGTAAAAATGTCCAAAATGGGCACTTCTTAATACGAAATAGTTTTATTTAATTTTCTACCAAATTACAAAAAAACTGGAACACATAAAAAAATACACTCCCTGGTCCAACTGTTTAAATGACTAAAAATAAAAATTTTACTAATGTTTTTTAAGTCTAGACCTTTTTTTATCAGACTATAGTAGAATGGGAGATTGACAAATAATTAAATGCAGCACACACATATTTAAAGAAATTTTCATTTATGATAAATGCCTAGTTTTTATTATTATTAGAGAAATAGCGAAAACATTCCAACTTTTTTTTTTCTTATGTAAAGGAGATAGTTGGGGGGTGCAGTCAATAAGAACACAGAATAAGTAATAAACTTATATTATGTGCCGACGTTTCGACCTACAGTGTAGGTCATCTTCAGGGCTAACAGAGAAACAAACAGAACAAAAAAAAAATATAAAACTGTACAGTAACAATAATATGGTGACAAGTAATGTAGAAAATTAAAATAGTGGCAGATATGAAGATAGAAGATAACGAATATTAAAAAAGTGCCAGAATATAATAAAATAGAGATATAGACAGATTAAAAAAATTAATGATAATGAAAAGAAATTAAAATAGTGACAGATATAATAAAATTAACGATAATGAAAAGAAAATGAAAATAATGACAGATATAATAAAGTAAGACAGATTTAATAAAATTAAAGAAAATAAGCAGAAATGATAAATTATAAATAACGCATATAAAATAAAATACAGAAAATAAATGTACAGAATGAATATTAAAGTAAAAATAATAATATAAAGGAAAATCAAAACGAGGAGTTAAACAAAAGAAACCGAAACGAGGATATTTACATATACAGAAAGGTTGGATCATGAAGAATAAAGAAAAACTAGTAAAATAAAGGTATAAAATGTATGATAACGGACTTAAAGATGTTACATGTTACAGAAAAGTATGGAACTGTATGTACAATGACAAATGTGAATAATAGAAATACTATTGTACAGAAAATTTTTTTTTCTTCTTCCTTTATTGTTAATTGTAACCTGGAAATGTGAAATACCTGAAGTTAGGGTTCAGCATACCAAAAACATTTAGAATCGTTGAGAATGGCACTCACTTCTTTTTTTTCAAAAACTCTAGAGAGTAGACTAAATAAGTTGCCTTGTTTGCCTGGCTTTTAGCTAATTAAAAATACTATATCCGATTATTTAAGCGAAACTAAAAATAAAAATTTGTTGATTGAAAATGTTATTCAAGGTCTACCCATCAACATTTTTTTTAAAACTTAAGATTGCTCATAAGCCACGAGCCCTTTGAGCATTTCAAATCGAATTTGAATGCACAGGAAAAGTTTCTTAAACCATAGAACTTTTGTTGGTTCCAATGAACAAAAATCTTTAAGTATGCCTTCTTTTGGTAATTCTATTTTTTTACACGGACTTGTTTATAATTCTAGAAATGAGAAAATACGTTCTTTCTGACGGATTCAAGAACTTGGATAAGGAACAACTGAAGACGTAATACACCTAAACGTTACATTAAACCGAAACGTAGTTTTAATTTTAAATTAAAGATTTTGGGGATTCTCCGAATCGATTTTTTTTTGTGCTTTTTTACCGCAGCTTGAATTTCGGTGTGCTGAATCAACACTTGCCATAATTTTTGGTGTGGAAAATTTCAATATGCAATTAACCTAATGTGTATTAAAAAAAATCAATTATAATGTTTTTCCTTCGATTTACTCTATACGACTAATGTTTTGCTGACAGAAACATGGCGATATTATATTTTTATAACTTATGTATTATTTATTACCTTATTGAATGAAAATTAAATGATATAGGTCATATAAATAATCATTTTGCACGTATTTTACCCTCTTATCTCACTTTTAAACCGCAAGGGGTAACTGTTGCTTGCAGTTGCCCAGAGAGCTGAGTCCCAACGGTCTTCTGAGCTCATTGAACCATGCATAAACACCAGAACAGTACACCCTAAGGCTACCTTCCTTAAGTGCACTTTCTGCTTTAGGGCAGATATTAAAGGGAATATTCAGTTTCCTTTAAGGGGCAGCCTCCCCCCCCCCACTGAACAACGATGACAGGTCAATTACCTGCCCATCCATAATTCTTAATATCACAAATAAAGAAAGAAAGAGAAATGGACAGATCTTAAGGAATCAGACTTGGGGAGGAAAAAGGTTTTTACGTTTGCGTACTTGGAATATGGGAGGTATAAATGAAAGGAATACAAACTTATATAGGCCAGCGGCCAGATACAAAAAAACTTTTGGAGACCGAAAAACCTCGAAATTTTTGGAGTTATTTCAGTTTTTGGCCTATATCTCCTAATCGGTGCGTTTTTGATAAAAAAGCATTAGTATTCATTTTTAAAGTAGATTAAATTTTATTTAATTTAAGCACAGACTATGACCCGTAGGTGTAACAGATTCTGAGTTACGCCCCTTTGAAAATTGGTCCTTTTTTCCAAAAAGTCCATATTTTAAGTTTTGGCCGACTTTCGTGAGAAACATCGGCCGAAGATGTGATCCTACGATGAAAGTCAAGTGAAATGGAGTTGTAGTAAATTTAATTAGCTTTAATTTAAGCACAAAACGAGGCCTGTAGTTGTTATACTTCTCTTGTTAGTTAAAAAAAAGTAAAATCGGGGAAACTGCGTCTGAAAAAATGACCAATTTTCAAAGAGGCGTAACTCAGAATCTGTTACACCTACAGACCTTAGTCTGTGCTTAAATTAAAGCTAATTATATTTACTACCTTGACTTTTGTCGTAGAATCACTCCTTCGGCCGGTGTTCCTCAAGAATGTTGGCCAAAACTTAAAATTTGGACTACTTGGAAATGGGCGTAATTCAGAATAACTAATAAAGGAGACGAAGATAGCAAAAGTAGATTTGCTGAGGGTCGCAGAAATTAAAAAGAGAGGTAAAGGTGAAATCAAAGTGCATCCAAATTTATTCAGTTTCCTCAGAGATCACTTAGAAGAGGAGTAGGTTTTATATTCTCGGAATGTCGGAGTAAGAAGGTCAAGGACTGGACAATAGTGAGCGAGGCTCATGGTAATAGATGTTGAAGAAGGAAATTGCTATATTAGCTTTATTTGCCAAACACTGTTCTCATAAAAAAAGCCATAACCTTTATCTGAATAATATTTAAATAATAAAATGGAATGCCACCCCGAGATCGTTATATTTGAGATATAGTAATCCCATAGCATTAGTGAATAGGAGACATATCCTTCTCTTCTCCAAAGGTTGAAGTGGTTGACTGGCTAGGAGTTGTTTAGTAAATAAAGATCCTTTTTCATTTGATTGACTAACATTGCTTATTGTGTGCTGATTATAGTAATAAGATAACATAATAACATACATACATATATATATATATATATATATATATATATATATATATATATATATATATATATATATATATAAATATATATATATATATATTCTTTATATATATATTCTTTGTAAATATATATATATATATATATATACATATATATATATATTTACAAAGAAAGAAAATGGGGACCCTTTCGCTATATTTGGCAGTCTACATGTTGAGTTGCCCGCTTCATGCCTGTCTCTTAAGTGTAAAGGGGCATTTAAGCAAGCTGCTCAATGCCTCTTACCCTATTTACTTAGGTACTTCAAATTTTCCAAATGGTGTCACGTGTAACAAGATACGCTTAACTCCATAATAATTGCATTTGTTCCTAATGATAATGAAATCATAGCCAAAAAAGAAACCCTGAAAGATGTCCTAGACTTTAGAGTTAAAATACGGTTTGAAATAAGAAGTGACCCCTATTTATTGACAATGGATAAAATATGGAGAGGAGAAAAATTAATTACTACAAAGAAAAGAAACAGCAAAGGAATCCCTCCAAGGGAAATCCTACAGATTACAAGAGACAGAGACGGCCTCTTATTTTCCAGCAAGTGATAGAATGAAGTGCAGGAGACCAGGATTGCATATAAGAAAGCAATAACGTTGAAACCAGCTGGAACTGTTTTAAGAAAATGCTGTTGAAAGCTGATGTGTTAGTTTGTGGAAAGAGTAAAATGCTATGTTTCTACTCTTAAATATATTATGAATATGTAGGTTGATATTTGGGATGCCAGAGTCTCATTTAGGATGAGTGCTCAAATTATTATTTATATGCCTTAATCTTAATTGGGTTCCTTTCCAAAGGTCTGTTCTTGTGTTTACCAATTTACTCATCTTTTATACCTTCAATATATTATTTATAAATAAGTAGTGTATCTGGGGCATGTAAGCACCAAAAGAATTACAATAAGGATCGTTTATTTATTCAATTTTAAACAAGGTTAATGATTCGGATTTTAATATGCAAAAAGGATTGCCATAAAATAACTTAAATGAATAAATTAAACTTATCTGTGAACAGGGGTAGATTGGGTTACATGCCGGTCTTCGCCTTGCCGCTTCGGAGACTCTACTTCTTCCGGTTCCTTCCTTCTCGGGGTCTCGTCTCTCGAGCTGTCCGTCTCCAGAGTGACTTCCTCCGCCTAGTTTTGCTTTCCCGCCTTTTCTTCTTTCTCCACCATCTTGGACCATAAGGGCACCAAAAGGTCTGTTCTTGTGTTTACCAATTTACTCATCTTTTATACCTTCAATATATTATTTATAAATAAGTAGTGTATCTGGGGCATGTAAGCACCAAAAGAATTACAATAAGGATCGTTTATTTATTCAATTTTAAACAAGGTTAATGATTCGGATTTTAATATGCAAAAAGGATTGCCATAAAATAACTTAAATGAATAAATTAAACTTATCTGTGAACAGGGGTAAATTGGGTTACATGCCGGTCTTCGCCTTGCCGCTTCGGAGACTCTACTTCTTCCGGTTCCTTCCTTCTCGGGGTCTCGTCTCTCGAGCTGTCCGTCTCCAGAGTGACTTCCTCCGCCTAGTTTTGCTTTCCCGCCTTTTCTTCTTTCTCCACCATCTTGGACCATAAGGGCACCAAAAGGTCTGTTCTTTGACCAAAACATATTCCCTTTCATGTTTGCCGCCCGCATCAGTGCCGACAATACATAGCAAAAACATTATCTGATATCGAAAGAACCGCCTGGTGGACGGAGAAAATCAAGAGTGCTATTCAAGAAAAGAAACGAATGTGGAGACAATATCTTGAAAACAGATCCCAAGAAAGTAATACGAATGGTTATAAATGTTAAAATGAAAGCTTGGGAAAATTTTGGCTACAAGATAAAGACTGATTTAAGGAAAACCAGAAAATGTTTTATACGGTTATAAAAGAACTTAGGAAGGAAAGAGCCCATGGCTGAAGCACATAAAAGACAAAGAAGGAAATATTCTACGAGTGAGTGATGAAATTATGGAAAGATGGCGTGAATATTTCAGAGGATGTAAACATGGAGAAGACTGTGGAAGAGGTGTGCGAAGAGAACACAACATAGACGAGGAGGAATCGTAGGAAGCTCTATCAGATGAGAAACTGAGGAAATCAGCCGACATAGATGAAATTTCTTCTGAGATGTTGAGATACATGGGCCATAAAGGACAAGTTATGCAACACCTATTTAACTTGGTATGGAAACAAAGAGGTGCTCTACGAGTGGAAAATAACAGTCATAGTACCAACCTTTGAAAAGGGAGACAACAGGGACTGCGGTAATCATCAAGACATTTCCCTTTTAAGTGTACCATGTAAAATTCACACCAAGATCGTCGTAAAGAGAATAAAAAGGATGGTTGAAAATAAGCTGGAGGAGGAACAGTACAGATTCCGTGCTAATCGAAGCACTCAGGATCTCATTTTTACTATGAGACAAATCCAAGAAAAGGTATAAGAGAAAAGCAAAGAACTATCTGTTTGCTTCGTAGATCTAATCAAAGCATTCGACAATATCCGGATAGGAGATATCTCCAAAGCCTTAAGAGAAAAGTATGTGGACACAGGAGACACATTGGAGGTGGAGAGTCTATATAGGAAAAACAGGAATGTAGTAAGATTCTCTAACAACATCTCAAACGAATTTGAGACATTTGCAGGGATCCGACAAGGTTTTAGTCTTAGATTACTTCTGTTTATTTTGGCCCTTGATTCAGCCATAAAAAATTGTTAGGAAAAATTCAAAAAGATCCACCTAGGGAATTTCAATCTGACGCCACTAAATCTATCTCTACTAGCGTTTGCCGATGATCTCATTGTGTTAGCAGATCATTATAAAGATCATCAGCACAATATTAGGATACTCCAAGAAGAGCTGAAGTTCATCAACATGAGTATCAACCCGGCAAAAACAAAAGTAATGAGGATTGGACAGAAGCCAAGCAGAGCTATGAGAGTTATTAGAATTAACGGCGAAAAAATTGAACAGGTAACTTATTTCAAATAACTGGGAGGGCACATGCAAGAAATTGGCTACATCTATTGTGAAATAATTAGGGCAGCGAGCAGGATGCTCAGCGCCGAGGAAAGAACTGTTTATTGGAGAGCCGACGTTTCGACCCACATTGCAGGTGCTAAATATGCAAAATACAGAGAATTAAAATTACATATGGAAAAATAAAAATAGATAAGCATCGAGATATCTGAGTGCTGGAGCATACAGATGTGGGTCCTGAGCAAGGCGAATAAATGTAGAATATTAATAACTAAGTGATAAAGAAGGTAATAAAAATAAAGCAAAGGCAATAGAAATAAAAATATGGTAACAAGAATAAAGAAGGTAATACAAATAAATACAATAGAGATGACGAAATACAAATTGTGGTCATGAAGAATTAATATATCGGGACCCGACAGTAATATATCAAAATTGTCAAAACCCATATTGTCGTAAGGGAAGGAAGGATGAACAAATAATACATTCAATATGTTCATTATTAAAATGGGACGTTTAGGGACTATAAATAATCTCAACATGCTGTTTCATGTTATACGATGTTATCTATTAGTTCACATTTGAACTAAACAATTTTGTGTTTAATGTAAACTGATTCTTGGAATAGAGAAGATAATTATGGGTAATAGGTAGATTTCATTAATCATTTCATCAAGAAATAAATTGGGATCTGTTCCAGAGCAGGTTGTCGCTTGGAGTTAAGCCACAAGTTGTAACTCTTTATCCGTTCCATTTTCAATATTTACAAAAATAAAAGTTATCATGAGCCTTATTATGGAAAAGAAAATGTAATTATTAGCAATAAGTAGATTTCGGTAATCATTTCATCAAGAAATATATAATATAATAAAATATATAAAATATTACATAAAAATGTCAACTAACATTTAGAAATACAGGTGATATATATTTGTTGACACGTTCATTTCTAGATGAAATTTCCCATACATTCTCTTTTTCATACTAAAACTGGTAATAACTTGTATTTTCGGAAAATATTAAAAAGTAAACGAATGAAAAGTCAAAACTTGTTGTTTCAGCTCGAAGCTAAAACCTGCGAAATAATTACCAAATTAAATCTTATGCCTGGATATTATGTTTTATGGTGCAATTCATTCCTTTATTTATTCCTCGAATAGGGTATAGTCTTTCTCAATTACGGTCATGGACCAGGGCAACGCGGCAATTCCATTGGCCACCCTCCCCTCCAGCGAAGAAGATCCGACTTGGCCGGAAGCAGAAGGATATGGTCGCTCCCAATAAATATATTAGTGAGGGGAAAGGGGATCCCCTACCGTTAGTAGGAAAAGGAAAGTAGGATGAGGCTGGTGAGTGGGGGACAAGGAGTAGCTCATTCCTCCAGGAGTTGTCCTTCCGTCAGGTAAGGTTCTTCTAGTTCTTGTATATCTTATAGATTATTGGCACTTTGCGGGCTAGGCACACAACATTCTGTTAATTCATGTACAACAATAACTGGAATTTTCCAGGCAGGGTCCACTTATTGGTGTACGTGAAACTTGATAATTTTATGAGTAACTGATTCCAGATTAAATGAAACTGAACAATTCGGAGAAGTAGGCCCAGTGTCCATTCTATGTCACTGTGCCATAACAGTTACTCACTCTGTATTCTTTTAATGCCAAAGTAGTTTGTTTTCATATTAATAGTTTTTGTTTTGTATTCGATTATTTTTATTATTTTGTTTTCATTTCAAAAACATTATTCAGTTCATTTTTGGTAAATGAAGTTAAAACAACTGAGTTTACACATTAGAAAAGCCCGATCCCAAGAATGCTTTACTTTTTATTTTTGTAAAATGACTAAGAATATCATGTGCCTAGGTCTTTAACCATTTACTTGGTAATATAACCAATAATCTTCAAAGTATTGGTAGCATTACAATCACTACAATTTTTCAATTGCATGATAACATTCACTATTATGTTGTATTAACTACTTTAATCATTATGAATCTCAGTTTCCATAATTTGTAATACGCAATTATTTTTAAATACAGATCTGTACATTGCTAGTTTATTCACATCATATTAACCCGCATAACAAATATAGTTGTAGTTATAATAAATACAATTTGGTTATACAAAACTAATCGATATTTTTGACTGCTCCCAATTAATATCTTAAGTGCTGCTTTACAATATATATAATCTAAACAATAAAATGAGAAATAAAAGAATTAAACAATTAAGTGGTTCTTTATATGATTCGACTGTGCAATAAAGATTGAAATAATTATTCCATTTATTCTATTTTATATATATGTATATATAAATTTTTTTTTTTGTCGAAACGTCGCCAGACAATTAATATTTTCTTTTTTTTTTTGTGTTTATCTGTTTCTTTAACTGCGACAGTAACCAAAGTTTTTCAATTGTAACTATCTTGCGATCTAGCTACCTTCAACCAACTGGCAGAAACGATTTGTTAAAAGACGTGTCTCTTGAGTTTTTATTGAAAACACATATGAATAAAACAGTCAGAAAAAAACAGAGCTTAACAAGGTTCGTTGAGAAATCAAAGATGTTCATCATTGGTTTAGTTTTATATATATATATATATATATATATATATATATATATATATAAATATATAAATATATAAATATATATATATATATATATATATATATATATATCATGATTATCTTTCCGCAATTTGAAACGATGGGACGGTTTTTCGATTGAGCAATGGGTTGATTGAACATTAGATCTCACCTGAGAAAAAACATTGAGCCATGAATTTCTAGAAGTTTATCTGTCATACTTGATGCTCTGGGGTAAAGGGTACTAAAGAGAGGAATGGGAACGCTTCCAACTGACTGGAACGAAGCGGCAACATTCTTAACTCGATTAGTTCAACATTCTTAGCAGAAAATAAGTTCTTTATAAGTTTGCGATTAAAATTAAAGTTTACTTTTACATTTTTGAGTAAACATAGTCTGGGAAATATTTTATTTTTAATTATAGTATATTTGATATTTGATGTTTTTTTTTTATTTTGAAAAGTTAAGATTTCTTTCAAAAAAATTGCCGAAGTGGAGAATTTTGAAACGATCAATACCGCTGCTTAAAATTATTTACACAAGGTGCTTGGCTGATCAAGTAATTTTCTAATTCTAAATCTTTAGTAATTTAGTTTTGTCAATTTTTTTAAATAACGTATTACGGCAGAAACTAGAGGATGGCATAGAGCAACTTGTCCAGGGGCAGTGAATTTCACAACAAAATTTTACTTTTCCTTAAAAGTTGAAAAAAAAAATATTCTGTATTTTTATTGATTTTATAATTATGAGCACTTCGAAACATATATTCTAAATCTGTTACCAATTTTTTTTTTTACTGGAGAAGGTGAAAAAATAATGAGATACATAATTGAGCTTCCTATCCTCGAAAAAATCTTTGTTTTTCTGTTTCTTGATATATCATTAGCGGATACCCATTAAACTGCGATATGCATTTGTAATTTAACAATAAGAAATATAAATAGTTATCTTTAGAATATAGCAAATTGAAAAATTTTGTTGTTCATTAGCCAATTATACTCGAGTAATTTATTCATTTAATTTTTCAGTTTACATATAATACAATAGATAAATAATTAATTAAGTATTTAAAATATTAATCGAAATTTCTATCATTTTTTATTGCTATTGAATATTTTTTTTTATAAAAAGGTCATGTAATCAAACAATTTGGGATTAGATCTGCGTAATACTGCGTGTATTTATTAAATATGAACAACTTTGAGTATGAAAAATTATTTTTTTTCAAATAATAAGTATTTTTATAATAATTATTATAAAAATAAGGATTTTTATAATAAATTTTCTGTAATAATTATTAACCTGGATAGGCAAAATTTAGAGCCTCCAATGTAGCATCGTCCTATTAGCCATAACAGCAAATAATGACGTTAAATGAACGAACAAACAAAATAATAATTATTAATACTGACGAGAACTTTTATTGAGTCCAGAATAACACAACTAATTTATTAAATGATTAATAATTTTCTCTCTATAGCATGAGCATTTCCACACTATCCGTATTATTAGTAAATCTAAACAATAAAACATTCTATGTAAAACATTATTTAATTAATATTGATATATCATACATTTATTGCAAGGATAACACCTTGTCCCTCGAAGATAGTTTTTATATATTAAAAAAAATTTCTATAAATAAATGTGTATTTGGCTCTTCCGTTGGAAGTTATAACATCAAACCATTTCCAATTCGTTTTTAGAATGTGATCCAAGGAACAAGATTTTTGATTTTCCCAAATCGAACTCGTTCAACATTCAAGGCTAAGTATAAAACTCGATTAAGAAATAGAAATTTTCACATCAAGAAGCAATAATTCAGATATAATGTAATGTAGAAAATAAAACAATCGTAAATAGTGGAAAAAGAAATAGTAATATCCAAAATTGTTTATTTTCGAGCTAAAAAATAAAAGTTTACTTTACTCGACAATTGAATATGGCCAAAGACTTTTCAGCTTGCTTGGTTTATACCAAATAATATTTTTTTTCAAATGCCTAAATAGAATCCCTTGTAAAAACTGGATTAACCGATTCCACTGTTATCAAGATTTTGGCATCTCCCATGCACTGTTTAATTAAATTATGTTTATATTAATTAATGATCTTATTATATATGTTAATTATATTTATAATTAAGACTTCCATTCCATCATGAAATTAGCAATTGGAACACCTTAAAATTCCATATAATCAATAAATGAAGTATGAGAGATTATCGTCCGTTTTTTGTTACGATCCATTATTAATATATTTGTTCATCCTTGATTAACAGTTACAAAATATTGAAGACAAATAATACCTCAACGATCCAACACAAATGTCTAAAATGTGGGTTTCAATCATTTTAAAGCTATGCTCTTGTTTAAATTTTTAGTGGCCAATCCCCGACACTTTTAATGTTACATAAATAAAATATATATTTTCATTTAATTTACTTTTATTAAATATGTAAAAAGCATAAATTTACACACATTCAAAAAGCATAATATTCTTTTTTATTTATAAAACTAAACAAAAATTGGAATCGGGTTTAATAAAGGATAATAAAATGTATCTATATGTTAGTAACTATAAGCACTAGTGAAGCAAAACCCCCGTCCTTACAAAAGTTAATAGATGGAGATGGATGAGACATTCTCGGTTATCAAGAGGTCGGTTCACCAAAGACACGTAGCCCTGGATTATGGCTTCGTTTTATAATTTCATTATAGAAAAAATGCGGAGATATTTATGTTTATGTATGTATATATATATATATATATATATATAAGTTAACTGGTGTAAATAGACACTTAGGCTTAGTAAATATCAACAGGAGTTTAGGATTAAGTTTTGTTATGCTTAGTTTATAATACATCCTATAGAGTATATATAGAGCTGTAAGAGAGAAATAAAGTCAGTTTATGTTCAAGAGCGTGTCGTTATTCTGCCCAAAATCCCCTTTTTTTTATGTTATCATTTCAGTCTCATTCTAACTGGTGCCGAAACCCGGGAGTTTTGTTCGTTCACGGTTCGGAAATTAATTAGAGAGAAAAAATAAAAAGGGGTCTGCATAATTGTACGATGGTGGAAACAGACGAGTTAGCTCAGGAACGCGCGAAGTTTGAGTTCCAATTGGCCAAGGCAGCGGAAGAGCATGCGCAGTTGATGGCTCAGCTCACAGAGGCCAAGAAATCAGCGCAGATCGAGTTAGTAAAGGTGAGAACTCAGAATTCTGCTTTTATCCATGAGGTCATAGGACAATTGGAACCGTTCACCGGTACAGTTGGTGACCTGGACCACTTCATTAAAGGAGCCGACAGGATTATGGCTCTTATCATGTCCCGACAAGAGAATGGGACCATATTTGAGTCGGATGTGAAAATGTTGGAAGCTGCGCTGGTCAGCCGGATTTCAAGACGGGTCTTGAACGCCATACAGGGCGACACAACTGTTTCCTGGGACACCCTGAAGAACAGACTTAAGAAGTTATATGGCGGAGGGCGCTGGACTCCTGAAGAAGATGTGTTCTACCTTGTCAAGTTAAGACGGAATCAAGGGCAATCTGAAGGTGAGTTCGCTGAAAAACTCCTAGTGCTCTACAATAGAGTGGTAGAGAAGATGGTCGAAACGTTTGGTCAGGAAGAGGGCAGCCGGCGTTTGGAGTTCGTACGAGATCTTCTGAAGGTTCAATTAAGCCATTACATGGATCGCCCAGGTTCTCTAGCTCGTGACCGTGATTTTGTCGAATGCGCGCACGAGCTGGTAGATGCACATGACCGGAATAAGGCTCGGCAAGAGAAGTGCGAGGGTGAGTGGATCGAAGTAAGATCCACAAGGAGGCAGCATCGGAGCCCACCAAGACGTGATGGGGGAGGTAGAGGATTTGAAAAACGACCCAATAGAGGCATCGAAGATAGACGGCGGAGGCAAGAAAAGAGGTGTTACGAATGTAACCAACCAGGACACCTGGCCGCACAATGCAACCTCACCCGATGTTATGAGTGTGGTAGGAAGGGACATGTGGCAAGGGAGTGTCCAAGACGCAACCGAGCGAATAGGAGGAGTTCACAGCCGGAACCTATGGAGGTTAACACACAGGAGTGGAGCGGAAGGCGGAACTACCAGAGGAGCAGAGGGCAATTCTCCAGTGGGGACTCATCCGGAGAAGAAAGCATACACTCTGGACGCAGCACTCCGGTTTCAAGGAGACACGAGGTAAGAAGTGGGGACCGCGGAAAGGGGGGACCTTCGGGACCCGAGACGGGGGCGCGACAACTACGGGCGGATTGAGGGTACGGTAGTCGGTGGGGCAACAGTCCAGGGGAATTATTAATTAATAATAGTGAAGAGAAGGGTAAATGGACGAGGTTGCCCGTGGCGAGACTGAGGGGAACGGGGATGAAATTTCTGGTGGACACGGGGAGTACAAATTCCTTAGTCAGTAAAAGGGGGGCTGTAAAGTTAGGTATCTGGGAAATGCGCAAACAGTGTGAGTGTACAATAACCACGGTCAGCGGCCGATGCAAAACATTAGGCGAAGTTTATTTCGATTGTACAAAACTAACGGGAGGCGACATAAGAGTGAAATTACACATCACGGAGTCCTTGATGCCGGGGTACGACCTTATTGTGGGTTGTGACATTTTACGTAAGGCGGGTCTGAAGATGCGGGTAGAGCGCGGGGAATGGCGGTTTTGGATGGGCAAGCGGCGGTATCGAGTTGCCACGTCAAAAGGAATTGGTGGTATCGAAATCGGGGCGGTCGAATTCGATAAGGAAGTTATTCGAAACGTGGTGAACAGGAATAGAGACCTTTTTTATCGAGAAAACGAGACGCTACCGACTACTGGGAAAACGGTACATCATATTATCTTGAAATCAGACAAACCTGTGTACGTTAAAGATCGTAGGTACCCCCAGGCGATGAGGGATATTATTAGGGGACAGTTAGGAGACTTACTCCGACAAGGAATTATAAGGCAAAGTAATTCGCCCTTTAACAGCCCACTGTGGGTGGTTGAGAAAAAACAAGGAGAGGCAGGTGGGACGGAGAAACAATATCGCGTCGTCGTCGACTACAGAAAATTAAATGAGGCTACGGTAGATGAAAGATACCCCCTTCCACGAGTCGAAGATATCCTGGATCGACTATCGGGCGCAACAATATTTAGCACTCTCGACCTCAAGAGCGGATACCATCAGGTCAGGATGGCGGAGGGTGATATAGGGAAGACCGCGTTCTCCTGGGAAAGAGGGCATTATGAATTCGTGCGGATGCCCTTTGGGTTGAAGGGAGCCCCATTAACTTTCCAACGCCTCATGGACGAGTTCCAGAGGGGAGTGGGGGAGGATTTCGCGCAGGTGTATATGGATGACCTGATAGTGTTTAGCCGGTCACAGGAAGAACACATAAAGCATTTAGAGAAAGTTTTCGACAGGTTACGGGAATTTGGTCTCAAATTGTCGCAAAGTAAGTCAAGGTTTGGACTGAAAGAGATTAGGTTTCTAGGGCACGTGGTCTCGAGTGATGGCGTACAACCTGACCAGGAGCGCGTGAAGGCTATCCAAGAAGCTCCGTTACCCACTAACGTGCGAGGGGTCCGTAGGTTCCTGGGAATGGTAAATTATTACCGCCGGTTCATTCCGGGTATTGCGGCATTAATACAACCGTTAACGGAGATCCTAAGAAAAGGGCGACGGTTCGCTTTGGGACCAACGCAATTGGAGAGCATCCGGAAGTGCCGGGAAATTCTAACGTCGAAACCCGTGCTCGCATTCCCAGATTTCAGGTTAATGTTCCGCGTAACGACTGACGCGAGCGAAATTGCTGTTGGGGCGGTTCTATCGCAAAATTTTGCCGAAGGGGAAAAGCCAATAGCCTATGCGAGTCGGCAGTTAAACGAGGCGGAAAAACGCTATAGCGCCATCGAGCGTGAACTGTTGGCGGTAGTGTGGGCGGTGGAGCATTTTCGGCCTTACGTTTATGGCAGACGCTTTGAACTTATGACCGACCATAAACCCCTGGTTTATTTAAGTACCCTTAAGGAGTCCTCAGCTCGGGTATCACGGTGGAAAGAGCGGTTGGCAGCATATACGTTTAAGGTCGTTCATAAAAAGGGTGTCGAAAACGCGGTGGCGGACTGGTTGTCGCGGGATTTAGTCGTTAATGCTATCGACGATGAAGGAACTTCGGCTGAGCCGTTCGCTTTGCGCTATTTAAGGGATTGGGCCGAAAGCGGACCGGAGATTCCATTAGTCAGACAGGATTCAGCAGACAGCGCGGCGTCATCGGAACGTCCTAAGGAGTTACCACAGATCGACGAAATCATCAATGACAAGAAATTGCAAATCGTTCTCCGTTCGAAGCAGGGATCCGGGACGGAAACCAGGGCTAGTATCTATGAGGGGTTATCGACAGTGATAGCGCGTATGCCGGTGACGGTAGACGATGCGGAATTAGAAAGAATTTTTTTAGAATTCGGTGTCCCCGGCCAGGTGTGCCATATATTTTCGGGAAATAAGCTCATTACCGAGAAGCTTCAGCGATTATGGAGGCAGGAGAGGATAGGAGTCGGTTTTCCAATAATCCAGTGCTTACGTCAGGTTGAAACTGTTCCCGACCCGACAATCCAAAAGCAAATTATTGCCGATCATCATACGGGCAAATCAAATCACCGCGGGGTGGAGGAGACGGTGCGCGCACTTAAACGTATGTATTATTGGACAGCTATGAGCCGCACGGTTACGGAGTTTATTGGTCGATGTTCTGTGTGTCAGCGAGGGAAATACGATAGGCAACCGCCGGTAGCGGAACAGGTAGTTACCCCAACAGCGCTGGAGCCCCTTCAAAGTGTCCAACTGGATATCTATTCGAATGAGGGCCAGTCCTGGCTCACCGCGATTGACACATTCAGCAAGATCGCAATGGCTTATCCCATAGAAACAAAGACACCTAGGGCGGTATGGGAAGGGGTGTTGCAATGGTGCGCAAGTTACGGAGTGCCCGAGCAAATTGTTTCGGACTGCGGACGGGAGTTCGATAATGCTTTGATACGGGAAGAGAGTACTGTCCTGGGAATTACGTGGCGGTTGAATACTCCTCACCATGTCAAGGGCAGAGGCGCCGTAGAACGCCTCCATAATACGCTTGGGGAACACCTTCGGCTTCTCAAATTAGGGCGAAACCTAGACGCATACGACGCCATGCCTAGAGCGATTATAGCCTACAACAATACAATCCATTCGGTGACGGGTTTATCTCCAGTCGAGATTGTGTTTGGTCAAACAAGGCGCGATCGGGGGGATTTATTAACAGTTACCAACACGGAGTTATTGGCGCAACTTTCCCGGAGACGTGCCGAACAGACGTCGTCATGGAGTAAAGTTCGGGACAAATTGATTAGAGAAAAGACCTCTCGGGTACACAAGGCTAATGAAAACGTGAGAGTACATTCGAAAGGGTCACTTCCGTTGGGAACTGTTGTTTATCGACGATTGCGGACAGCTCGAAATAAAACGGCTGCACGTTACGAGGGGCCCTTTAGAATAATCACAATCAGGGAACATAATTTATATACAATTCGGGACATCAATCAGCCGTCCAGGGTTCGTACAGTCCATTTAGAAGAGCTGCGTGTACCTCATAAAGTGTCACCGCTGGAGCCGGAGGCTGTGGTTCAGGAGTGTTAGTGTTGTTGTGTTGTATTTTAGTTACTGTGGCTAGTGATTAACTAGACAACTAAATTACTGTGGAATTACTTAAACTGTTTTGTAGTTCATGGAAGTATTATTTTGTGTTGTTCTTTTTCTGATCTTTCAGGTTATATTTTTGTAATTATTCTTATGTAACTCTTAGTTAATAGTTAGGCTATAATTAATAAGGTTGTAAACATTTTTTTGTTTTTGTTGTAATTATTTTATTTATTTTTTTTTAGTAGTTCCTCCTAGTGAAGGAACTGGAGGGGGGGAGTTAACTGGTGTAAATAGACACTTAGGCTTAGTAAATATCAACAGGAGTTTAGGATTAAGTTTTGTTATGCTTAGTTTATAATACATCCTATAGAGTATATATAGAGCTGTAAGAGAGAAATAAAGTCAGTTTATGTTCAAGAGCGTGTCGTTATTCTGCCCAAAATCCCCTTTTTTTTATGTTATCATTTCAGTCTCATTCTAACTTATATATATATATATATATATATATATATATATATATATATATATATATATATCAAAAATCAAATCACTAAAATAGAGCCAAAAACTCAAAAAGAAACACTATTATTTATTATAATGCAATTGGGAAAAACCACAATGCAAAGCCTTATGTTTCAAAAAATACACCTACTTACCAGTCGACGTTTCGCCTATTCAGGCACTTACCAAAATCAAAAAGGGGTTATGTGAATCGCATCTCGAAGAAAAAGGTGAAATATATCTCAACGATCAACAGCCCAAACAGGCTCCAAACATGAGACAGCACCCCACCACCAAGACATTCAACATACAACTGTTACCAAAATCAAAAAGGGTATGTTGAACGTCTTGGTTGGTCAGTCCCATTGCTGTCTCATGTTTGGAGTCTGTTTGGGCTGTTGATCGTTGGGATGTATTGCACCTTTTTCTTCGAGATGCGATTCACATAACCCCTTTTTGATTTTTGTGTCTTGATAATGACTGAATAGGCGAAACGTCGACTGGTAAGTAGGTGTATTTTTTGAAACATAAGGCTTTGCATTGTGGTTTTTCCCAATTGCATTATAATATATATATATATATATATATATATATATATATATATATATATATATATATATATATATATATATATATATATATATATAAATATGCATATTGGTTTCTACTCATCTTGACTGTTATGGAAATATTATAAGTTTAAAGAAGGATTGAAACTCGAGAACCAAAACATAATACATATATATACTCAAAAACAAACATTAACATTTATTCGAATGCAAAGCCTTATGTTTCAAAATTCTGGAGTAAAATAAACACTTACCAGTCGACGTTTCACAAGACGTTCAATACATCCAACAGGTGAAACGTGGTCTGGTAAGTGTTTGTTTTACTCCAGAATTTTGAAACATAAGATTTTGCATTGTGAAATTTCCAATTGCATTCTATTATATATATATATATATATATATATATATATATATATATATATTGAAAAGGGAAATGTAAAAAGAGACCTTACATAAATGTCAAGACTGTGGAAAAATTCCAACGAAAAGCCCTTAAGTCTCCAAACTAAAATAGAAATTGAAAATATCTGTCCAATATTTCGCCTTTACCTTACTACTTAATAAGTCCACTGGTTTCTTGATAATGTACTTTTTTCTTGCACTTTTACTTTCATTTTTTCATATGGTCTTTTGTCTTATGTTTTTTTGTTGTTTATTACTATTTTTATTTTCTGAAGTATTTATCAGCTGATTTTATCTAACCTTATCTAGCTGGGGTCGAGCAACCATCCTTATGATTCATTAGTTGCATTTGAGCCTTGGAGGTTGGTGGATGTTTCTTGGGTGTATTATTCATGTTTTGCTTTGCTGTTATTCTCTTTCTACCCTGAGGATGCCTGTATAATAATAATAGGCGAAATATTGGACAGATATTTTCAATTTCTGTTTTAGTTTGGAGACTTAAGGGCTTTTCTTTGGAATTTTTCCACGGTTTTAATATATATATATATATTTGTGTGTGTGTGTGTGTGTGTGTGTGTGTGTGTGTGTGTGTGTGTGTGTGTGTGTGTGTGTGTGTGTGTGTGTGTGTATACACATACACACACACACATATATATATATGTTTATATATATATATATATATAAATATTTAATCAAAACCGAATATTTAAGAATATTTAAAATTGTGGCAAAATGTCTGGGAACTATGTTATTTGCATTTGACTCCATACTGCTATGCAAACCTGGTGGAAGTCGATATGGATATCCTATTGAGAAGAGAAAACTCTACATATCCCCTGCCTCAGGATTGGTCAAGAGTATTTCATAGGTGAATGAGTCACGATTGAGAAAGAGGCTGGGAAATCCTCACTGATTCACTTCTCTCGTATTGTACAAGATCCGGCTACAGTTTTATTGTGGCATATTTCTGGGAACTAACCTTGTAATAAATTTTTCTAGAAAGTAATTCAGAATTTAATACAAAATTTAAGAAAAAATAGCATTTTAATATTGTTATAAACTGCATATACACGTTTATATTTTCAGATTCTCTGTTGTTTATTTAGACTCGGAGCTGAACGATGAGAACGAGACAATAAATGAAGTAAATAGAAGAATAATGGCCGCGGAGACAGTATATTACGCGAATATTAGACTCTTTAAAAGTAAAATTTGGTCAAGATGCACCAAGATTAGGCTTAACATCGATAATTACAACAGCGCTTGCCTACGATGCAGAATCTTGGACACTCATTGCTGTAATAATAAACCTGTTCCAAATTTTCGAGCGAAAGGTGATGAGGGAAGTTTATGACCGGGTGTTTAATAATGTAAGCAATGTACTGGACTGATGCCGAGATATGTCCCTTGTACTAGGATGGGGTCCAATTCATCAAGGCACGTCGTATAATATGAATTCCTGATAGAATAGTTCCGAGAAAACTTATGCAAGGTGATATAATTGGCAAAAGAAGAGTTGACCAACCACTTAGGCAGTTAAAACTAGATGTTGAAGAGGACCTAAAAGTATTATGTGTCACTGAATGGAAAGAGAAGACCTGAAACCGAGAAGAGTGGAACCAAATTGATGAGGAAGCCAAAGCCACCGGGTTGGGGCTATGGCCTTGTAATAGAGAGTAGTAATAGCAAACTTGCCTTCTTTTCAATATTGGTTTATCAAAATCAGATTTGTTTCGGTTTACGTTACCTTTGGTTCACTCTCTCCTAGCATTCTTATTGACATCCAAATCCAACATTCAAATCCTTGGACGATCTAATATCCGTCTATTTCTTTTTATATCTTACTAATGTTATAAATGTGAAAGTTTGTATGTTTGTCTCTCTTTCACGCAAAAAATACTGAACGGATTTGGACGAAACTTTACAGTAATATAGGTTATACATCAGAATAACACATGGGCTATAGCAAGCGCGGATTTAGGGGGGGGCGCACGGGGGCAGCTGCCCCCCCCCCGACAGTTTTATAGGAACTGAGGAGAATCCATTATAGTACATAATTTAAGGAAAATAACATGATCATAGTTGTTAAAATATCAGAAAGAACAAGAGTGAAACTATTTGTTTTGATATACTACTAATCTTACTAATATTATAAATGTGAAAGTTTGTATGTTTGTCTCTCTTTCACGCAAAAACTACTGAACTGAATCGGATGAAACTTTACAGTAATATAGGATGTACATCAGAATAACACATGGGCTATAGCAAGCGCGGTTTAGGGAGGGGGCACGTGCCCCTCCCTAACCCCGACAGTTTTAGAGGTACTGTGGAGAATCCATTATAGTACATAATTAAAGGCAAATCAGGAATTTAGCATCTTGAAATTGGCAGATAGGTCCTTTGTATGATTTAAGAAAAAATTTGGATAATTCCACCCTTAATATAATAAGGGTTCAAAGGTTGTATGGAATCCGTCAGTTTTGAAGTTAGACATCTGAAATTTTGTACGAGTAACCTATAGTAAAAAAAAATTAAATTATTTAAATAATTAAATTATTGTAAAAAAGCACTGTCAAGAAGCATTATGTGGTAGTCCAAATTCTATGCGAGCGAAGTCTTTTTATATATCATAGCACAACAGCTATGAAAATCCTTCCCCCCTTTGGAAATGTCATTAACAAATTTTACATGGTACTTGCAATATACTAAAAGGAACCAATTCTCGTTTCTAAATGTTTCTTTTATGCATTCATTAATCTCTATGGCTGTGATTGAGGAGGCTAATTTTATCAGCAACATTTAGGTCTTTATTGAGAGGTTGTTATAGATACGTTAGGTAGCAATGTTCCAGAGCAATCCATCCACAAACATGTCAACATCTTCACAGAGAATATAGAAGCTGTATTTAGGGAACTCCACTGTACAAAACCTTTATCAAATCCTTCACCGAAAGTTGTTAAATTTTTCCATGTCATTGATAAGGGACCCGGGTTCTGTGATTTTAATGATTTCTCCACAGGCGTTTTGTCCACAACAGGATAGAGTAAAAATTAAGATTCTGTTATTAGGGAGATTTATTTATGACAAACCAATCGTCAAAACATTACTCCAATTGATAATGGAATAGCTTGGAGGTATGTGGAGCTCTGATGGATTAGGTTCTAAAGATATTTAAGGGATTAGGAAATGTTGTTTAATTATAGCGAAATATCAACAAATCGTTCCATATGGTGCATAAGCTTCCCAAAAAATATCTTTACTGGAAGAAACATGATTTCTCCGTTGATCCGGTTCGACCTTGAAAATTTTCATAAAGTGTATTCATTACAGTGATTATTATGGAAATTCTGATTGTAATAATATTATAGTTGAAAACATTGGTCGACGTGAACCGCCGAGAATGTAAGTCTGATGTCGAATGTAGGCGTTTGGAGAGAGCCGGAAAATGACTAAGAGAAATCGAGAGAGAAAGGGGAAAGATGGGGTCAGTTGGCCAGTATGACTGGGGCAACTTCTAGGCCAGCTCCCTACTCTACAGATCACTAGCGTCTAGGGAGGCACGGCTCAGAATCAGGTTTCGGCTGAGATCGGCTCCTTTCGGATCCCCCCCTCTTTCGTCAACTAGTCGGAACTTAACAAAGATAAAATGAATCAGTCGGAAGATAACAAAGGGTTAGTTTTGCTACTCTTTCTAAGCTTAGTCGAACATATAAAAATTGATATCGTCAAATTTGCTGATTTTACATCATTAAAACGTCATGTTGGCAACTCGCATCGCAATGCTGACCAGTCTACATCCAAAAAATGTACAAAATGTTTATAAGGAGAAACAGGATTTTAAAAATATAAAATTTAATTCACTTAGTCATATTAAGAAATGCCCTATTTGCGACTTCTCGGGAACGAAATTAATTATCATCCCCCACTATCAAACAAAACCCGAAATAATCTCATGAAGGGATTAATTTTAAAAACATGGATGAATTTTAAACACTGGAAACACCGGAAATGCGTTCTCTTGGTTTTATAATCCATTGGGAAGCAATAAACGCCAATTAAAAATATTAGGAACAAAAAAAATAAATGGTTATTGTCTTGCTCAACTGGATGTAAAAAATAAATTAAAAAACAGATGTCGGTCATTCGTGTGAGATTGGTAGACAAAGATTTACTAAAAGATATCTTTTAAATATGGAAGAGGCCTATAAATTAAATGAAGAGAGTCGAAGACACGAAAAGATTTTGTTAGTGCTGAATGGTGGATGGATTAATCGCATAGTTTTAATTTAATTAATATCCTAGTGTTGGAGAGTTTAAGACAAGGTGTCCGAAGTGCATTTTTTGGATGTAACAGCAATAACGAAACCTAGTTGATTAACTGTATCAAATGAAATGTCAATGTTCCATTAAATCCAACAGTGTTTGTGAGCGAAATGCCTCCGTCATTTTAAATGTCTGTCAAAAAGTTATGCCTAAACCTAAATGAGGTTGTTTCACATATAAAAAAATTTAAATATTCTGAAAAAAACAAACAAATTTATAATGTGCTTAGAACACTCCTGAAAAGAACGGAGGAGCATGCTTTCGAGATGCTCCTACAGATAGCTATTGCAAGCATGACAGATGAGCCAAAATATATTTACCTCCATGGAAAAAAGTAGGACGCCTTAATAAAGCATTAGTTATTATATGCGCTAATGACGTTCATTAGAACAACCTGCTCGATCAATAAATAAGAGAGATAAAATAATAGAACTTAGAAAACGACAAAGGGTATGAAAAAAGATATTTATGAAAGCATTCAAAAATGCAACGATTGCTGGGTCATTTCAGCATCCCAAAACGCAGGTATTCATCGTATTAACGAGCAAAATCCTAGTTTTAACAGCTACCCTAGCTTCTTAAAATGCGCATACTGCGAAATGTGTTTTGGCTCAAAATAAATAAATTGCGAACTAAGCCACATAGAAACCACTGAAACCTGGGGGATCAAACGACCATGAATCATTTTTAATGATTATACAAATGGTTACTGGATAGGACAATTGATTAAGCAGCCCCTTGGGTCGCAAACTCTGTAGAAGAGGATCTACTCCATGGAATATCTACCTCTACTATGTGGAATATGGGATCTACTCCCAACGGATAAAGAATCTCCTTCGTTTTCCCTTAGCACCACTCACTGCTCTACTATAATTTCATTACTTTACTGCGGAATTTTCACGTTTTTGTTTTAATTTTTTAAATTAATATAATAGTCCTTTTATATTGACAGATTGCATATTTTTTTTTCCTCACAAACTATTTTTTTTTTACAATATTTTTCACGATACATAAACGCCGCATTCTATTTTCAATATCGTTTTCATCTTGGATTATCCATTGAAGGTGCCATAATTTAATTAATAAAGTTTTCTATTAAAATGTTGAACACTATTCCCATTTAAGACCTTTAACTAATTTTTGTATACTTTGTGGCTTGGTACCTTTATATTAAATACCGTCTACTTACAACTATTCCCCCCACGCTTTGCAGAATTATATTCTTAAAAGTTTTCTTTATTGAGTTTTAAAAATCTGAAAATTGGAAACCAAATAATTGATATTGAGAAATTCATACGAGAAATTCATTGTGACCTCTACCCGGACCAATTTCTTCCACAAATAGTTGATAATTTGATATTAAATGCCATATACATTTTAAAATATTAGCATGTCTGATTTTTCTTCGTACATTTTACACAAAAATGTATGTAAAAATATTTATCACATTGACCCACTGTCACTTTCGAAGAGTGGGAGATAAAGTGGGCAGAATCAAAGTTCTGTCTCCTACCTCCTCCTTTCTCTTGACCTTCATCTTTCTCTAACCTCATAAACCCTCCCGTACGGGATCTGAATAATCTTTAAGATCTTTTTAAGCAGCTGACATAATTTTCTTTTTTTTTTACTTTTTGTTTCAAATTTAGGTAAGAAATTTCATTCCTCCATTTCATTTTTTAACATATCATTATTTATTATCCTGGCTATTCTTATTTTCGGCTCAGATTGTTTGCTTCTTTCTTTCTTGTCTTAAGAAATGCAAGTATTCGTCAATTCTAGTGTAATTATTTTTGCCATATGAATCCTTATAATATAAAATATTATTAAAATTAACACTTATTTATTGGCGCCCGATATTGATATTTGATTATTAATTAATTGAAGAAGAAGAGTATTTTATGGTTAGGTTTTTTATAAAAAATAATAATTTATGGTAAGGAAACCAGAAAATAACCTAACAAACCACAGCATCTTTATATGAACTATATCTTAGAGTAGAATACAAATAAAATTTAATTAATAAATGAAAATAAAATAAATTACGAGCTAGCTTGCAATAACGAATTAAATGAAAGAAAAAATATAAATACGATAACAATAATTATAATGAAAGAAAACTGTTAATACTCACACATACACAAAATTTATGGAAAACAATGCAACAACAAAAAATTGAAGACATTAAAGAAACCAAAAATTATAGATCTTTGTCCGCTTTTACCAGCCTTTTCCACCTCTTAGTATCCTGGGCCGCTGGATTTCCAGTCTGCTACATGTAGCTCCGCAGTATCTTTGTTGACTCTTTCTAGCCAACGGGTCTTTGGCCTCCCACGTGGTCTCTTGCCAACTATTGTGACATTCATTGTTGTGTCCGGTCGGATTACTTCGAGCTACATGCCCCACTCATCTTAACCTTCTTGCTTTCATATCGAGAGATATTGACTGACCAGTTTCCGTGCGAAATTCCTTATTGGTCCTTCTCTTCCACGAGTTTAGACTCCCATCCCATACCGCTCCTGTTATCTTGCGGAGGAATTTCCTTTCACATCTCTCAATTCTGCTTTCCAAGGTGCCGGTGAGAGCCCGCATCTCACAGCCCTTTATCAGACCGGCTTTGTTACAGGTTTATACACCCTTAATTTTAAATTTCTAGAGATGCTTTGTCGAAAGGGGTGACCCTCGAGGGGGGGGGGCAACAAGGAATATGGAGCTGCTCTAATTGCACAATGGAGCTGACGCGGACTAGTTGCTTCTTTTTTTTTTTTTTTTGCTATTCGCTTTGTTATAGCCTTTCTGTGCATTTCATATAATATTCATATAATGTGGAAATAAAAGTATTTTATTAACTCATGGTTCAAAATTGTACATACCCTACTTTCAAAAATAAAATAAAAACGAAAATGAATGAAGAGAATAATAGAAGATGACAAAAGACTCTCTTGGACAATGGGGTAAGGAGAAATCTAAAGAAGCCATCATCATGTTCTTGGCCTGTAATACTACTTTCTAAACAAACATTTGCTCTGAAAATATCATTAAAATGTCAATATCATTTGCTGTAAACATTAAGTTTCGTTTTTATTGTATTTTATTAACATTTCCCTACTAAAGGGTGAATATTGTCATCTGAGTGCTTGTAAAAGTTTTGTTAGACAGATTATTGAAAGCAATGTTATCAGCTTTGATACTTTTTTATCACATGCCTAATACCATTTTAACAAAAATTATATTCCAGATACAAAAATATTAATAACCGGACGTTATTAACAAGGAAAAATTCTTATCTAAAAAATATCTGTTTTAGATAATTCCAATAATTATATAAGTATTTATTCTATATAAGTATTTATTCTATACAAATATTTATAACAGATTGAATTTAATTATGTAATGGATTTTTGGTAGGTATGTTTTTGAGATTTAGGATTTGTTCTGAGCAGGACATTCCTTTCCTAAAATCTGCCTGATATTCCCCAAGTTGATGGTCCAGTTGAGGTTCAAATTCTTCTAAACAGGGCCGTAGAGAATATTTTATAAATTACACCCAATAATGAGATCCCTCTTAAATTATTTGGATCTGTTTTGAACCCTTTCTAATGAAGTGGTTGAACGAGTACAGTCATCCGGGATTCTTTCATTTATCCAAATTTCCTCCAGAGACTCAATGGCATTCCTATTGACGTTCTTCCAAAGTTCAGATTAAGATGATGATTAAGATTCCACCATTATAATTCTTAAAATTGATTATAATTGCCTGGAGTTTCTTGATAGTCGGTGGTTCCGAATTATGTTCTGCTTTCTTAGTGATGCTGAAATGCATCCTTTCCTTCGGTTAATTGCATTTAAGGAAAATTTTGAAATATTCTGTCAGTGTTTTGCAAGTATCTTTATTGCTGTGGGCAATATATACGGTTTCATCCTGGAGTTGTAGGATAGGCGCATTGAATTTAGTTAATTTTCATGTTAAGGTTTCATAAAAGTTCATTGTATTGTTCCTAACGAAGTGATGTCAATCTGTGAATGGAGCTGGTCTTCTTGATATCAATGTATTCTTTTGAGGCTTCAGTTCACCATTTTTCTAGTGCTTAAGAAGTTCTGTCTACTGTCCTCACTTTTCTGCGATTCCCATCGTTGCCAGGTCTTTCTTCTTAGCTCACTGAGTCGGTCAAATTCCTGTGTCCACTAAGCATATTTCCTGACTTTGGTTATAGGGGCCTGTTCGGCCTTAGTCTGTATGTTTTGCTTCATTTGATCCCAGTTCTGATTCTTCATGTCTTCTGTTGTTTGAGAAACCTCCTCTGAGTTTATTATTCTTTCTGGACCTCACCTTCTCTTTTTTATTCTATTAGTTCGAATTTAATTTCTTTTTTTTTTTTTGGTTGGTGGGGTAACGATCCTTAGCGTTATTTTAGATAGATTTTAACAGAATCAAGGTTGGTTCCTCATAGCACTTTGAATTTCCTTTCCTTATGGTACTTCCTTTTTATCACCACGTGATCAAGTTGAAATTCATCCAGGAGTGGGTTTGGTGAGATCCCCTTTTTCTGCTTTCTTGGTAGTTTTCTAAATGCTGTGGACATCATGCCTGATGCCATTACGATTATTTCTAACCTGTCTAGAAAGCTTCCAACGATATTTCTACATTTCTTCCTACTTGAGCGTTAAAGTCCCCCAAAAGTATGATGTTATGTTTTTCCGGGATATTTTGAATAACATCATCCAGTTTGTCCCAAAAGAGCTCCACTTTTTCTCTATCTTTCCTGTTGTATTCGTTAATGCGAGCATGGGCTTTCACCACGGTGTACACTCTGTTAGTCGACCTAACAGTGACTGTGGAGAGCCTTTCTGATAGTGACTAGAACATAATAGCAGAGTCCAACATATTTTTACTGATGATGAAACCTGTTCCAAGGTGTAGTGGAGTATTTCTCAAGATTCTTTTATCTGTCTTACTCTTGTATATTCTGTATCCTTCAGAGCAGAGTTGTTTTCGTCTGTGAAACTAGTCTCTTGGAGGGTCGTTATGAGTACCTTGTGGAGCTTTAGAGTGTCATTGAGTTGTTTGAATTTTCCAGTCTTTATTAATGAATTCACGTTCAATGCTGGATTTCTGTAATTAATCTTGCCTAAGTCTTGAGGTAATGCAGCAGAATCCAAAAGTCTGCTTGTGCACTTTTGTGCGATGGGTTGCCCACCTGGGGTACTTATTATTTCCACATTACACTCCATGATTGATAATTATTAGAATTTTATTAGTTGACTCTTTATTTGAGCCACTAGTTTACAACCTGGGTTGTAAGCCCTTTTATTTTTCAGCCACCCCTACCAGGGAAACAAAGGCTGACCAAAGGTTGCCATATTTGCAACAGATGGGACAGACGCCTTTAAATTTTGTTTTCTGTTTTGGTCCACAAGTGGTATTTTACTTCCCACCTATCCTGCATATCTGCAGAGTAATCCACTATCCACCACCTAGTAGGGGAGCAGAAAACCCACTCAGGTAATTAATATCATTTAAACGTTTTTAACTAAAATATTATTTTTACAGGTGAACTTAAAAACACCGCTGACTATCCGCCATTCAAGATGCGGCTATCAACAGTGTTTGAGCTACTTCTGATTTTTTTGTTTCTTGCATTCGCAGCTTCAAGAACGATGCGTAAGTCCAAAATAGCATGCCACTATATATATGTTTATTTAAGTTTGGTTTAAATGTGTATGTTGTGTTCTGTAATATATTTTGTACAGATATGAGAAGAAAACATATTGGTATTAGTGTCGTGGGAATCAATCATGAACAGGTTCAACCATGCAGCATCACATAAATATAAATCATGATTATGGTTAAGGGGAAAGGATTAGAATAAGTATAAATTATTGATTAATTAAGGAAAATGGTCGCATGGGCTAGAGTAGTTTATATAAAGTCGGGTTGTTTGATAGTCCAAAGAAAAGTTACCAAAGAATACCAGAAAAAAGATAAAAGCCTTCCTGCAAAATTCTTACTAATCTTTTAACTGCAGAGGCAGCATTTTCCATCTTATTGTACGGCAGATAGGGCAGAGAATAGTTAGGATGATATTATTATTGTATATAGGATCATAATGAACTAGGATCATTTTACCTTTTATATTTCATAGTCAATTATTTTTAAAATTTACTAAGGATGGGAGTTGTGAAGATAAAACACAAATAGTTTAAGTTAATTTAGTCAATGTAAATAACATACATTTGATCTATTTCTAATTTTATATTTTGTTATTAAGTTTGCTAAAAAATTATTTTATTTTAATTATCTTGTTTTTGTAACTGGAGTACATCTTTCTTAGTCAATCATTCACGTGAGTAAATTAAAACCTTTTTCCAGTCATATATTATTTTTCTTTATTTTAAAAACGTTTCAACAATTCCATGTCATTCTCAATTTACATTATTTTTAAGTCCTTTAACATTATTTAATTTTAAAAATATTCTCTAAAAATGTTTTATAAATTTGTATATTTTCAACCTAAAAATAAAAGACAAATCAAATAAATACATAATTTTACATACAAACATTTTTATTCAGTATTTTTGGGACATGTTTGAATGTAAAATTGTGTATTTATTTGATTTGTCTTTTATTTTTAGGTTGAAAATGTACAAATTTATAAAATAATTTTAGAGAATATTTTTAAAATTAAATAATGTTAAACGACTTAAAAATAATGTAAATTGAGAATGACATGGAATTGTTGAAACGTTTTTAAAATAAAGAAAAATAATATATGACTGGAAAAAGGTTTTAATTTACTCACGTGAATGATTGACTAAAAAATTATTTTAAAAATATCTATTTACCTCCTGTATTTCAGAAATGTTAAGCAACTAATAACAAAGGACTCAGAACAATTGAATTTATAACAAATACGGCAATTAGTATTTCGTTGAATAATATTTTACAAAATAGTGGTTCATTTGACACAAATTTTTGAGAATATTCAATAATTTTCTTTTTAAAATGCCAAAATTTCACACAATATAAAATAATAATTTGATTTTAGATCCCAAAAAGGGAGTAAAAGAAGGCATCAGGCAGACACAAAACCGCTATTGCCAGTGTACCAACTTGATGTGTAATTGTTGCAGAGACTTTTCCCTCCCAGTTGTTTCCGTCAAAGGACCTGGTAATGTTTTTCATATTTTATAATTAAAATTATTTTATATTCATTTAAATAATATGGATAATAAATGTTGTAAGTATTTAAAATTACGTGCAGAAAAACTATAACATACGACAATTTTAGGTTGTGCTACGGTGGCTTATCTTAATGAGGATGCTATGAGGCTTACAATGACATTTGGCGACAAAGTTCTACGAAATATTACATTAGCAGGTAAAATTATAGTTTTTGATATGAAACATTATTCGTCTTACCAATTTTAATAAATTTGTCTTAGCTTATTGAGACTGGACATCGATAAAATGGCATGTGCAAACAAATTAATAAAGATAAAAAATACTAGTAAAGCCAACTTAATGCTACTGAAAAAAAACTAAATTGACAGTAAGTTAAATGCCACTATTATTAAATAGTAATAATCAAATATTTATGATAATGGATTGAATTGGTGAGGGGGAGCAGTAAAAAATTACATAAAATGATCAACACTTTTTTTATTGTGCCAACGTTTCGGCCAACGGCCTCTGTACTCTCTGTATTTCTTTATATCATAATCAATTCTTCACATAAATTATTTTATTTATCTTTGGTACTGCAATGTTTTATTTAGCTATTTTATGTTTATTTCCTAGCCCTGAAGATGGCTTACATCTTAGGCCGAAAAGTTTAAACAATTAGATAAGTTTTGCTTACTTTGTTCATCCCTTATCTTTAAATGAACCCCCTGACCAATTCAATCCACTATTAGAATTATCGAGTCAACTACTTTTCACTCAAATATTTATGATTGTGACGTTTAGATTGCTTTGGATGTCTAGTCTTCAATTGAGTCCCATTATATAAAACTGTTGAATTCGTCAAGTAATTATGTGAAAGATCTTCATGGTGTACAGTTTATTTGCATTATATCAATTCTTTCACTCCAGTAATATTTAAAATTATAACTTATATTTTTAGCAACAAATAGTATAATAAATTAGAAAAGACGGTTAGTAGCTATTTCTATTGATGTAAAAAAACTATTGATATACATATAAGCAATAAATACATTAAAATTAAATAGATCATATAATGTAAGGATAGAGATATCCTTACATTAGAAGTTCCAGTCAACTAATTTCTTCTCTAACATAAATAGATCATAGTGGACTATTACAAATAAAATAAAACACCTACTGACATATTATAAAACATTTTTAAAAATTTAGGAAAAAGGCCAAATCCAGTTTGTATTCCTCTTCCTGGGGGTGTTTCAAAATTCTGTGGAAGAGTTTATGGAATAACACGAGATGGTGACCATTTTAAAGCTTGTCTAGCATTAGAACTTCGCTCTCTTGAAGATCTGGAAGCAGCGTTGCGAGTCTCTTGCTTCAGATTCGGACCGGAGGGTGTTAAGGTATGGATATATCACTTTGATTTATAAAATTCTTTATTTCCCAAATATATAAAATCCAATTTGGCAGACGCCTCTCCTCCTTTTCACCAAGCTGCCAAATAGACACATTCCTTCAGATACGCATATTTCTCTTTCACTGTTTGCCCATACGAAAGGTTAATCCTCTCATCCAACCTCCATTTATACAGAGTCTTAACACTTACATCACCCAGAAGTTGCAACTTGTACTTTAGCGTCTCCAAGATATGTGTGTTCTGTTTATCCGGACTATCTCTAGACATTCTCCAGAGGAAGAGAAGCTTGGCTCTAAGCATCATATAGCATATAGCATCATTGCTACATTCCCATCCCCTGATAACCCTCACGTCTTCGACCTTAAATGAGCAACTTTGCCTTGTAATGCAGTAATAGAACATCGAGGAATGGAATCCCTGCTTGCTCCATGTTCTTTGATGGATCTGTTTATGTTCGAAGAAGGGGTTTTAAATTTTTAGATCGAATGACCTGCAAATTTCTATGAGGTTCAGACCATTATCTCTCACCACTTTCTCACCAAATTGTCCGATAACTCGACTGCCGACTTCCCGTCCTATTCTCCAATTGAAATCCCCAGCAAGAATGATTTCTGTATTAGTCCGCACTTTTTCTAAAGTTTCTCTTAAGCTCTCCTCAAATGCGTCTTTACTCGTCTATGGTTCTTGGTTTTCCGGTGAGTACATCCCTATTGTAACAACATATCTGCCCCAGAGGTTTAGATCCACTCTCATCCACCTTTAGGAAATTTCCTCGGAATGTGTGATCCTACTTTTTATTTGTTTCTTCACCATCATAGAAACCCCTGCTTTCGCTCTTTCCTAATTTGTCACATCACTCCACAGGTGAACATACTCCCCCCTCCATTCCTGTCCTTTTCCTTTAATCTTAGTCTCACTAAGCACAATTACGTCCAGCTGGGAAGCAGAAATCTCTCTTTGTACTTCCTGTTTCTTATTTGATAAGCTCTGTATATTTCCAAGCTCCGAAATCAAGGGTCCGTTTTCAAAGTCTTTTTCCGTGTAATTCATTTGAATCCGAGGCTCTTTGTTGACTGTTTTTAGCAAAGCAGATTTTACATCATCCGATTAGCTAACCCTAGTGAAAACCCCCAACCTGGAGGACTAGGGTTTTGTTTCAGGGTTTTCCTTCCTTAGACAGGCTGCCATCAGCTGGTGGTGGATTTTCTTCGGAATTGTCCTCCTAGGCAGAGCATTTGATGAGCATGGCCACGCCAAGAACCTTGTCCCCTCGCCCTAGACTCGACCGCTGATGATCCGGGGCTGGTACCCGTCATATTCCCAGCTATCCTGCCGGCATTACTCGAAAACAGGACATTGCGCTATCAGCCATTGCGACCCGCCTGTTACCTAGAGCTAAAGGTGCCCTATTGGAGGGCAAGGTACTAGTATAATAATGTACTATATATTATTATATACACACGGGTATAAATGTATTTTATAAATATACTATCTTTTTTGTATATAGAATATAATGAACCAATTATTCTAGGATTTTGTTTCTATACTTTTCATAAATAAACTGTTCAAACAAAAAGAACTGATTTTGTCGTTGTTTATTGCTTTTGGAAAATCTCTTATATGCCCAGTAAACCATCTCTAAAATTAGCTTCTTCAATTCCACAGCTGGAACCCGGAAAACCTGTTCCAGTGGTACCAACTGAAGAAGATGAAGATGAAGATGACGATTATGGCTTTAGTGATGATGATGATGATGATGATGACGATGACTTTGGATTGAGCGACGACGACGACGACGACGATGACGATGACGATGATGATGATGAAACCGAAAATGATGTTGATTCAGGGGATGCTGATTACACCGGTTTCAGCGCATTGAGTGATGAATTCCTTGGTGGCTTCTTTAGTTCATCAAATAACAAAAAACCAATCAAATCTCCATCAAAACCATTAAAGCCTTCAAATACCCAATCACAACCTACTTACAGTGTTAAGCCAATGAAAACTGTAATATCAAAAGTAACTATTTCAACAGCTAAACCTAAGATTAAGAAAACAACCACTACATCATTTACTAAAGTTCCGAAACAAGAAACAACAACACCTAACATGGAAGTCACTCAGACAAAAACAGTACTAGAAGAAATTACCACATCACAGAACTATGCTGAAACTTCTATTAAAAATCCCAGTAACCATTCCAAAACAGATGCACAAACAAATGAAAACAGCACTGAAATGGTTGGTTACACAACGGTAACTGAAAATGATCCTGAAAAATATTCTGATGAAGATGAAGAATACGAAAGTACTGAATCTAGTTCAGAAGGTAGTACAGAAACTGACGAATCTATTGACTCTGAAAACAAAGACAACAGTATTGCAAGTAAAATACTAGATGATGAAGAAAACAGTGAAGAGAGAACATTCCAATCTAACAGAGGACACAATCTTACACCAGCTGAAACAGAGGAATTGTTCCCTGGACTCACGGCCCTTATACGCCCACCGTCACATACTTCTTTCTCATTTCCACCTGTAAGAAGTGCTAGAACTCACAGAAGAATGCGCTTACCACCAACCCACGACTAGCTTCATGTATTCACGGTGTATATAAATTTCAAATATGTTCAGTTAGAAAATAATGTGTTCATACCTGATTAAAAATGTACTTAATAGCTATTTCAATTCTTAAATTGCAATAATTTCTCTTGTTGCTCAATTGTAGTCTGCGTAAGTTAGCATGTATAAAATACAAACCACTTTGAACATTCTATATATGTAAGGAATTTAAAAATCGCTGTAAGAATGTAGAATATATTGATTAAGTGTTTTGCTCTAGGAATCTTACAATAGCTTTTTAATATTCATACTGATTCAATTTATATAAACAATTACAATTACGTATGTATGATGTAGTTTATATCATCAAAAGCTCTTCCATGATGGCACTACTGTAGATATATTTATTATGCCAATTGAATATTTGAGAGCTAATGTCCATTATTACTAAGTAACTGTAATTAAAACTGTGAAAATAGTAAATATATAAAGCTTTATCTGTATTTTTTTAAATATGTAATACAACCCATTTCTGATTAAATAAAAGTGTTCCTTCGCTTTAATTTCACCTCTTTCAACTGAAATAAAGGTAATACTAAAAACTACAAAAAAAAAATAAGATCTTTAACGTCCTAAAACTAATGCTTTAATTAACAAATTTGAACAGTGGTATGGTATTTTTATTTTTAAATGGCATCCACCAACAGGCCAAAGCCACAGGATGTACAGGATGTAAAATATATTATAGTTTTCACATTTTTAACAGGACAATTCTTTCAAAAAGCTTGAAAGGTGGGAGGGAATGGAGATTGGACGCTAGTCTTAGGGAGATATAGGGTTAGAAATTTTGTTTAGAATGAACTACTGGTTTTTTTTTCCAAGAGGTAGGGAGTACTGCGTTTTGTAGTGAAAAAATATATACGAAGATTAGGACAGGTAGGATATCTAGAAGGCATAATTTTTCAATTTGATAGGAATCCCATCAAAGCCTGTGGAGTTGGAGTGGAAATTCAAACAAGAGGAAATAATGTCAGTGACCAAAATGTCTGAGAAATAAAAGTTGATGTTAAAAGATGGCGTTTGTGAGAAATCAGGAGAGGATGATTTTGAAGTACGTATTGAAGTAGACCAAAAATATGAGTGTATTTCCTCGGGAGTGGCAGGAAAGGTTCTAGAGGAAGATGAATTACAGACAGAAAGCTTTAGAAAGAGTTGCCATTCAGATTTAGCATAGGGAGGAGCAGATAGGGCTTCGTGGAAGTAATTGAATTTTGCCAGACGGATTGTAGACTGTGTCAAATTGTAGAGCCCTGAACGCTTGATAGTCATCAGTTATCAAGTCTAAAGCGTCTACAGGCAGCATCTCGCTCCCTTTGGAAGTCTTTAATTTTTTGACACGTCTAGGGAGCTAGTTGGAGACGGAAGGTTGAAGTCCTGAGTGGGATTTCAAGGATGCATTTGAGATTTGAAGTGAGTATGTCAACCATGGAATCGACTGTCGCACAGGAATAAATTTCGCTACAAATTGAGGGAAGGTGAGATGTTTTCAGGATTGAGTGCATATAAATTGCGAAAGGTTGTGGTTTTAAGTAGGATAGGATTGTATGAAATCTGGATTACATCATGAGAGGACAGAAATGAAAAGTGTAATTGATAGGAGGAAAGTAATTTCTGCGATGAATCAATGACAAACAAGTCTAACCAGGTATAGATAGGAGAGTTTGATGGGTGCGAGAAAATGGAACAATGGAGAAGTGTAGCGAGTAAAAGAGATTTTCAAGGTATAGTCCATCATTGGATTCGACAAGGAGATTGGTGTTAAAATCGCCAGAGATTATGGTGTGGTTATAGAGAGGAACATAATTGTAAAGTATTTATTCTAAGAGATGAAAAGAGGGCAGTATACTACGAATTACAGGAGAGGGTTTGAGTTTCATGAAATTTCAACAAATAGAAATTCTATGTGAAAATAATCAGATGCGGGTGAGGAATCTACGATATGAGATTTTAGGGAGGTGTGGACATAAAGACCTACGCCTCCACCAGTCCGGTCTAAGGGGTTATGGCATGAAATGAATAGTCAGGTAAGTATATAGAAAAGGTAAACATGTGGCGTTTTAAACATATTTCAGAATTCGTCAAAATGTAAAGGTAAGGATTTTGAGTTGACGTGACAGGAGATCAGGACACTGAACATAAGGGTGAAGTAGGTGAGAAGTTCTCACTATTTGAAGTGAAGAAAAATTAATTTTATTGGATAAATAAAGTGAAAAACTTGATTGTGGGCCAAATAATTAAGCCAATGCGAGATATAACGAAAAACAGTTGAGAATATTATTACTACAAAAATTATACTGGTTATAAAATATAAAAAAATAAGATAAAAGATATCTATGCACGTGAAAAAATAACAATATTTTCAGGATCCAATTGCTTAGTATAAATTAAAAAATAATAAAATAAAAGTGTAAAGCAAAACAAGAAATCCGTTGTGAGCGCCAATGTTTGCCGTGCAATTTCTTTCGTCAGTCGTCCCATGCTGATCTTTTCTGGAGATCTAGATCATAGACCCTGTTCGGTTTTATTTAACCGGACTTCTAGATCCCACATCCTCACAATCTCAACTGTTGTCTTGCAACACTGTTTTTTCAGCATATACAAGCAGTCTATTTCCAATTTTGTGTCTCCTTTGCTAACCCTATTTACTAGAACAGTTATTTCATCCAAATAATTTTGTAAATATAGTTCAGTGCTTTCTCAAGGACTCTTTTAGTAGCGAGCAGTTCTTTCCCATAAGCCACAAAAAGTCTTTAACAATAAAAATAGATACATAGTAGAATATACTTAAGAAATTTTTTAGAGAATTTAACTTACGGATTACAATTTTCACCAAAAACCAATGTTATGAAAGCGAAAATAACTAGTACAACGCATTATTAAGGAATATAACTACTTTAATTAGAAAAAAAATCCAATAAACAGAGTAAACATTTTCCTTCTTCCCACACCGCTAAGGTCCATGGAGGACCTTGGCCTCTTCGAAAATTTCCCTCTACTCTAAACGATCCACCAAGGCACTGCTCCATGTTCTCACACCCCATTAGCCTAAGGAATGTCTTCACATCATCAAGCCTTTGCGGTCTAGGCCTGCCTCTTCCACTTGCTCCTTTTGGGTGTCCCTCTTTTTCTATCCGTTCGTTGTGCATAATTTTATACATTTTTAAAGACCTTAATGATAAAAAATCGTTTATACTGGTCTACCATATTAGAAAAATATGGTATAAGCAAATCTACCATATTAGCAAATTATTCGGTATTAAAATCCTGGCCCAATATGAAGGACCATGTTACCGATTTTTTAAAAATAAATGTGGCATTTGCAGACAAAGTAAGTATGACAGGATACCTATCAAACAACACCTAAAAACCCTTTAATAACTTAATGATGAACACTATACTAATTAACAGTTATTATAACTATTTAATTGACGATAAATTTAAAAAAATATATTTGCTTCCTATTCAGATACTAACTCTATGGATTGGAATCTATACGACAGTATTTAATTTGTTTCCCAAAACTAAAATTATGAACAAGTAACAAAGGTAGATAATACGACTTACTACTTATTCTAAGAGTTTATAAAGTAATTGGAAAGAGGCAGTCCAATCACCCCGTTAGGTGTGAAAATCGCGCCAATTCTTCTTTGTTAGAAATTTTATGGTTGATAAGTTTAGAAAATAAATTAGAAAACGAAAAAGATAAATTATAACACCGATTGTTGCTTATAACAATTATGAACAATAAAATGTAACGAAAAATCGCTCTGGTCCTCCAGGTTGGGGGTTGGACGCAGGGCTAACAAGGGGATCTGAAAATCATCAATTGTAATGAAACCTATAAAAGATAAAGAAACCGGGCTGATTTTAGTACAAAGAACCAGGCAAACGAAAAGAACGATATAAAAATCGCTTCGTGGAACGTATATTCCTTTAATCGACCTGGGTCCCTTAAGCTCCTAATTAATGAATTTGATTTCGTAATACGGATTGAACATTCAGGCATTACAAATATTGCGCTGGACGGGAAGTGGAGTGATGGGTTAAAGATATCACATAGCCTATCATAGTTGCTTAAGTAAGGAGCATCTACTAGACACTGGATTCTTGATTGATAACTGCATGAAAGAAGATAATTATTAAACTTAAGGGGTATTCGTCGAGGGCTTGAATACTGCGGCTTAGAAGAATATTTAATTACAGCATTATGCGGCTATGCAGTGAAGAAATCGATAATCAGGTTGAAGATGAATTATATGATGCAATTGGAATGGCTTATTTTAGTTTTTCGAGATATAATAACAAAGTATTAATAGACTACTTGAACGCTAAAGTAGGGTGGGGCTATGTATCTTACCTATGTATCCCAGGTTTCTGCTGTTCTCTCGTTCCCTGATTCGTAATCCGAGAGATCCCCGTTGTCTGGGCGGTCAGTCACACGTTCTCCTTCCCCGTCTGGTGTCCATTCCCGCGCGAACCTTTGCAAATCCCCCGACGCTTCTCCTACCTCCGTTTCAACCATATTGACCTGTAAAGCGCGAGATAGCCAGTCAGCTACACCATTATCCTTCCCTGGTTTATACACTACTTCTAGATTGTGCTGACTTAGAATCTCCTGCTATCGTGTGACTCTAGGCGAGGACACCTTCAGATTGTCCACCCGGAACAAAGGACGGTGATCTGTATGCACTTTAAAATTCCTTCAGAATAGATATGGCCGAAAGTGTTGCACCGCCCATACAATTCCTAATGGTTCCCATTCGAGTGAGCTGTAACGAGATTCCGCGTCCATAAGTCTTCTGCTAGCGTATGCCACGGGTCTCCCCTCCCCCTCTCGCCTTCCTGTGATAAAAACGCCCGCAGTGCATATTCGCTGGTGTCTGTGGTGATAGAAAATGGTTTAGCAAAATCTGGGAATGCGAGCTAACAATCTCCTCATCCCCTTCACATCATTAGGCATTACCATTTTCCCAATTGCTTCAACTTTCCTCCCGTCCGCCGAAATTACACGTCCAAGAAAATTAATTTGCCTTTGACCCAATGCCGATTTTCTTGCAATAGCTTCAGCCCAAACTGGCGTATTCTAGTGATGACTCGTGGCAGATCCTCTAAATGACTCGCCTCTGTCTTACTAAATACCAAGAAATCATCCATGTAGACCTGGCACATGTTCTCATCCAAACTCCGCAAAAATTCGTCCATGTCTTTGAAACGTGATAGGCGCATTTTTCAGTCCGAACAGCATACGTGTGAATTTATAATGCCCCCTTTCGAAAGGAAATGCTGTTTTGGCTTGGTCCCGGGGGTGCATACGAATTTGGTGAGACCCTGATTTCAGATCAAGCGTACTAAAGATTGATGCTCCACCCAGCCGGTCCAAAACGTCTTCCAATCTAGGTAAACATAGATGACTTTATCCTCTTTCAAATGGATCTTATGGAGAGTCTCCCCCGTCATGCTCAGCGGATCTCTCTCGCGAAAAAAAAGTCTTCGAATTCATCTCCTACGCTTTGTACCCCATCGGCGCCCTTGGTGATTACTCCAACGCACCTAACGCTCCCTTTCGCATCCTGCCTCGTTTTGTATCGCTTTTTGCCGATGCGAACTGCCCACTGACTCTCTGCACTGCAAATTTTTACCCCTAGGGTGCTAAACAAATCGCATCCCGAAATTCCCCCATATTCACGAAACTCCTCCTTCTTTCCCCATTTATCTAGGGTTAAATCAGTTTCCCCCTCTATCTTACAGGGCCCTCTCAAAGTGACCACCTTGCAGTGACATGGTCTCACCTCTGGGTCAGTCTTCCCTTTAAATAATACCTTTAACTTGTCTCTGCTCACTAATGAACAGGAACTCCCAGTGTCTACTAAACACTTCCACCTTTACAAAACTATATAATAGGCAACCTGATACACTTCTTTACCACACTATTCACACAAAAAAGGTTGCTCCTCCGTTCACACAATCCTCATTCTTTTATCTGCTCAGTTCGCATCTCTGTGCTCCGTTGCTTGCTTCTTCCTCCGGGGGTTCCTCTGCCGCTGGGTTCGCTGCCTTCCGTCTAGGACACCGAAGCCTCCGAAGATCTAGCCGATTTCGACGATATCCTGTTTCTCCGCACCATTTTTTGACTATTGATCCCCTTAGGTTCGCCTCGATCGTGCTCCCTGCGCCGTATACAGGGTGTCCCTAATTTAAATGGAAAAACTTCAGGAACTTATAGGGGACCGAAAAACTAAGACAAAAAGTCCTTTGGAGATTTGCTCATTTTTGCTTAGTTTCAGAGAAAGTCGCAAAAAAGAAACAAAACAGTAAAAAAAAAAAATGTTTGAGGTAGCGATTATCACCTTTCAAAGTTCGTCAAGCTAGGCAGTGAGATATGTAAACACTTAATGTTATCCTTTACATCCTTTCATTTTTTACATTTTGGCTTCCTTCTAGGATTATAATTCCTAAATCAGTCTTCAGTCAGTTACTCAGATATTTTTGTGTGAATAGCATCAGCCACAATTTCGCATGCATATTCTAATGTTGAATACGCTGATATGATTTTTGTGTATGGTTTCTGTAACGGTAATACTTTAGAAGCGGTGCGGGAGTATGCGCACCGATTTCCAAATAGAAGAGTGCCTAATCGACGAGTCTTTTCGTTAACTTTTAATAGACTACGAGAGACTGGGTCATTCTTAATACGTAATGAAGGCGACCAATAGGAATAGGTTTCAGCAAGAATTTGCTATTAACGTTTGGCTTGGAATTTGGAACCGATTACTGGTGGGACCATATTTTTTACCAGGAAGATTGAATGGTATCACATTTACACATTTTTTGGAGAACGACTTTTCTAATTATTTAGATGACATTCCCTTACAACAGCGGATTGAAATGTGGTTCCAACTGGATGGATGTCCAGCTCAATATAGCAGAGTTGCTCGAGCTTGGCTGGATATAACTTGTCCACAACGGATTGGACGTGGAGGAGTAGTACCTTGACCACCCAGATCACCTGATATGACACCCATGGATTTCTGCTTATGGGGAACCTTGAAGCAGAAAGTTTATTTGGTGTCAATCAACTCAAGAGAGCAATTAAGAGACCGAATCATAGATGCACTGTACCAAATATCATCAGAACAATGTTTAGCTGCAATTTATCAAGTGAGTGCTAGACGTAATGCTTGCATTGGTGCAAGAGGACAACATTTTGAGCAATTTTTACATTAAAAAGGACATAACATAAATATAAATGTAAATAAATAAGTAAAAAATGAAAACTTGCTTTGTTTCTTTTTTTGCGATTTTCTCTAAAACTAAGCAAAAACGAGCAAATCTCTAAAGGACTTTTTGTCTTAGTTGTTCGGTCCCCAATAAGTTTCAGAATTTTTGCCATTTAAATTCGGGACACCCTGTATATGGGCATTGTCTGGCCATATCTCCCTCACTGCGGCATTCTAAACACCGCGCACGTGGGCACTGAGCCACCAAGTGCCCTATCTTGCCACATTCGTGGCACCTGCTTTCCTCTCTTCTCCCATTCTTCCTCTCCGCAATTTGGCTTCTTTCTCTAGGTAATTTTTCTCTTCCCCCAAACTCTCCATCTCTTCCTCATCCCATGTCCCACTCTATTCCTTCCTGCCTCGTTCTTCCGGTAACACTCTTTTCCACCCTGGTTCGATCTATTCTCTCTCTACCATCTCCAGTGCGTATTCCATGAATGACCTATCCCTGGGTAATCCGTTTTTCTTTCCAGTATCCCTGGCTAATTGTACCTTCAGGACTGTGGTCATAAAAAACATCCACGCACCTGTATCTACGACCGCACCCGTATCCATTACTTCTCGTAACTTTTCGTTAAACCTATTCAGTTTCACGAGCAGGCCTGCAGCATACTGACCATTTGTCTGATTTGAACGTTTCATCTCCCAAAACATCTGCAGCATATCCTCTTCTGGGGCCCATCGCCCCCCTCCATACGCTTTTCTTAGGCTCAAAACTATACATAATGATTTTTAAAAAAATGTTCGCATTCATATTTTAAACTTATAGACGTGAAATATAGATCTTTTATATTTCCAGAACCTGGCTTGAGAAAATGATTATTTGAATTTAATTGATTCAAAGGGACCAAAAGATCAATATCTTGACCCACAACTATTACAGTTTTATTAGTATCTCTGGCAATTTATGTCGAAATATTGTGCATGGTACAAAATGATTAAAAAATTTTTTTTAAATTAAAAAATTACAGTGTGTTTAGAATATAAAAAGGTAAGTTTTCACCAAATTTCGTGGAAAATATTGTTAATGTAAAAGATAAAAATAAAAAACCAAAAACATGGTTATTTGAATTTTTCACATAAATTTTGAGGTTATGTGAAAAAAGTGTAAATACAAAAGTTGTAGATCTTTTTATTACCTACAACTTTGCGATTTAACTTTTCCCCATAGGACTTGTAGTTTTGCCGAAAATCTAGATAAACCATTTTTAACACTTAAACCCTACCCCCCTCACTTCCACTTCCCGACCTCAGATCGCCCGTAAATTATTTTTCCTTCCATTTTTGTTATATTCTCTTCCTTTTCCATTGGGTTTCATCCTACTATAATTTTTTTTGGTTTCAAAAATTATCGACCCTGGTCTATTACTGCTTATAGATACGTATTGTTAAATACAGTTTGGTTCACTGGCGGATCTAGGAAAATTTTCAGGGAGGCCATGGGTCAATGTGAATTTGTTATCAATGAATACGATCCACATGTGAATGCAGATACATAAAATATCAATTTTTAATTTAAGACAACTGATTTAAGACAACAATGACATGGATAAAATAAGCTCCTTGATCAAAGCGGTACATATCTATATGTGAATGAAAAACATAAAAGGCCTCGGAATCGCCGATTTTGGATGCACCCATTGAGAAAACATTCGATACAATGAACAATTTGGGGGTGTAAAACGTATTTTTTTCTTGTTGAAAGCCAACTAAAATTTAGGTCCATATCAACTAATGAGAACTCTAGGGGGGGTCATGCCCCCCACCCAAATCCGCCAATGGTTTAGTTTCATAAAATAATGTTTCTTGTCCCTGGTCCCCATACACCAAAACTTATATCAACATTAACAGACATTAATAATGAACTTAACGACGAAAATTCATGAATATTTTCTTGACAAAAAAATTAGAATATTCCACGAGAGGACAAAAAATAAGCTCGAACAAAGCAAAGAGACTCCCATAGAAAAATAAATCAAATAGAAGAAATACTTGTAACTTTTTTTCTTTCAAAAACAGAGACAAAAAGAAGATAGATCTGAAATTCCAAAACAGAAAACCCAAGGGTAAGAAAAAACAAAACAATACACACCCACCAAGTAAAGAGACCCAAGAAGATTAAAAAAAATTAACCTAAAATCAAAAAACCTGGGCCTAATAATTACATAAATAAAATAGTAAGGATGTTGAAAAAATGATTGAGGAACTAGTGCAATCCACTGTTACTGATACAATGACCAGAATGACTTTGACTTCGAGGAAGACCTTTTACATCCAGATCCTCATAGCTCAGACCAAGATCCTCTTGATACAGGACCTATCTGATGACCTAGATTAACTCATCATATATTCAAGAAGACAATTTTACATTAAGTAAATTTTTACACAATAAGAACTTGACTAACCTCAGTGAGAAAAAATATTAAGTCACACAAATCTCCAAACAATTGACAAAGAACATAAATCTCATAACATTACAGAACAAAATTATAATACCATAATAGAAAAGATAAATCACATTATGAATATAGATAAGACAGAGTAAAATGGTGTTTAATTAACAATTTGGAGACAGTTCTCAGATAGCGCACATGTAACAAGGATGGCAACAAAGAAACATATGACAATATTTTAGGTAAAATTGAACAACTTTAGCTTATGAAGAAAATGTCCTTTGAAATCAGCCCATCCTAATAATAATCAAACCATTGAAAATTAGTACTATTAATACAAACCTAACCTTTGATCAGTTGTAACAAATAGACATTTGAACTAAAGAAGTAGAGGCTTTAGAACCCAATGATATAACTGTTGATTAATTTAAAATTTGTGTATTGTATTTTATATGTTGGTACCTTTATTTTTTTAAATTTATTATCATTACTCTAGGATTAAGATATTATGTACTCCAAGTACCAATTTATCCTCAAATATTTAAGACTCCCAACCTGAACCACCTAAACATTTGAAGGCTGAGCATAAATATGATTCCAGTATTTGCAGAATAAACAATCAAGCTAATTATGAAATTTTAGTCGGCACTACTTAAATAAGCAGGGAGGAGTCAAGGGACCATCCACAAATCACGTCCACTCTTTTCTGGTAAATCTAATTCAGCACTCCTAACGCTTTACGTTCCTATCTTACACATCCTTCATTGCCATAGTGTGCTCTTATTTTAGTCGTAAGTCTGTAGTTAGTCCAAATGTCAGTAGATCAAAGCCAATGTACATCAGTCACTGTTTGTTCCCTTTAACTGCTTATAAGTATTATTAATTGAATCTAACAAAAAAATTTTTTTATGTTTAGAGTAGCAGATTCTGTAATTTTCTGTTGACCAGGAATCTAGCCACCTCAATAAATCTTGGGAGTAAATAAATACTCAATTTTTTTTAATTTTCAGTTTAAAATAATTTTGACTGGAGAGTTAGTCTTAATCAACATTCAAAATTTTAATTATTTAGTGATATAGAACTCATTAAATTATGATAAAAAGCTATTGCACAAATGAACAGGGCATTGCATTTTTTACATCTAATAATTCATTTAAATATTTAAGAAGGCAAAGAAAGGAGGGAGTATTGGAATAATTTTCTGTAAATAGATTTAAAAAAATTACAGTTTAAGCATTTATATAAAACCTATAATGGACAACCAAGATTTTTTTTTTTTAATTAAAAACAAATTAATTTTTAGGTTTATCATCTAGCAACTTTCACAAAAATATTTATTTTATGTTTAAAAGATCATTTTTCATCGAAAAAATCGCCTTTGGATTATGAAAAAATTCATGCAAGAAATGAAAACTGGGAAATGAAAACTTTTAAATGCTTCTTTTTGGCTTGGTGATGTCATCAGGCTTGTTTACATTTTTGTGATAAGAAATTCATATGATGTTTTTGCATTTTCATATAGAATATTATGTTCTTCTTGAGAAATAAAACAATTGCTTATTAATTAAATTAAATTATTTCAAGTAAAGAGTCAATTTTTGTTATTATTGAATCTTTTTATTCAATAACTTTTAGTTTTATCAACATAACCTACACATAACAAAGGTTTCTTTACGATGTTTTTTTGAGTGTGCTTAAAACTTTGTAATGCAGAAGTACTTTCTTTATCACAATCACTTGCTTCACTCAAAGACAAAGTAGAAAAATCTTTGTCTGTTTTATTATCAACATATGATGAAATGTTATCTGAATCACTGGAGTCATCTATTAAAATAGGCGATGAAGTATCCCTATCTTTCAAACATGCCTTTGTTTGAACAGCTTTACTTCTGCCATGAAATTTTTTAGCATTGTGTTTTTCTGATGTCCATGATACTTGTGTTTATGAGAGAGTTTACATGCACTATACACAGACTTGTTATTGCTGAAACTATTCTAACTTTACACTATATTCAATGTAGAAGATCTATAATAAGAAGCCATAACAATCTTTTAAGGATAATTTATACATATAACTTAACTGATAACATTATCAAGACAATCATCTTATTTAAACATAAGGAATAGTGCAAGGCTTAAACATTCATTAAAATGATCTTCAAAGGCATAACAGTTTGTAGAAAGAGTCAGGCTATCTTTTCTTCTCATCAGAGAAAACCACTTTTTTCTTTTTATTGGATCCATGGGGACTTGAAGGAACAGTTTATCTTGGATTGATTTTGTATATAATTTTCACACAACATTATTTGTAAGACATGATAAGTGATTAAAGTAAAAAATGTTTCAAAAATAATTTTGTTACAAGGAAAAGTAGCGAGAAAAAATGACAACAAGCCTGATGACATCACATCATGTCTTATCAAAACTAACCGTTTTGGCACGAAATTCAAACATAAATTTTTATAGTAAAAAATTTCATGTTTAAAAAATATTTTTGCATTAAAATTAGTGGTAGACCATTATTTAAGGTTGATAGATTTCATTGAAACGATTATTGAAAATCACCTTGGTTGTCCATTAATCAAAAATCAATTGCACCCCAAGCCTCCTTACTCTCTCACCCAAAGCATAAAAAAAAATTAATAAATAAACGAAAAGAAACATTTTATTGAAGATAGATTTGCTAAAACATAAAATAATTTCTAAAATGTTATATTTAATTTAATGAAATATGCCACAGGAGATTATTTTGCTGGAGGCCAAGTCCACTGATTTGCAGGAGGTGTAGTAATTAGAGGTAGCCACGGCTTGGAGTAAACAAAGTTTCTAATTAATCGTAATTCATTTTCTGCTTGGACTATCATTTCTTCAACTTGACCACAATTAATCTTTTGTTCAATATCAATGGCTGATTTTGCCTGCAAAGGAAATCAATAATTTAATAAATCACACAGAAATAAAAGTAAAATTATAGAACAAATGAAATTATTAAAATCTACTTTAAGCACTAATCTTGGCAGTGGCATAGGGGCCAGCAGTGACCGGCATGTCATTAATAAGGAATTTATATTACTATCATAGTTTTAGGTATGGTCACTGGATATTAATACGGCAAACATGGTTAGGCTATAAACTGTATCTTATCCATTGCAGATAATATTTCAGCATTTTATGTATCGCATAAAATGAATAGAAAATTCATCGCTGTATAAGGATCTTGTGTATTAATCTGTAAGAGCTTAAATGTTCAATTTTTCTTTATCTTTTTATCTTCTCTTTTGTGTCTACTTAGATTGAGTCAAGTGTTTAAAAAATACATATACAAATTCTGAATCTTCCACTCATGTTTATAAAAATTTCTTTGGATGATCTCATTCGTTTTGGCCGGGTGGCATATTTATAATGAAATTATAATACAGCAGAAACATAATTGGTGGATATTGTGTTTTGTGCTAGTCCCATTGTATCTCATTACTCAAAAAAATTGCAATAATTCCAGACTTGTAGCATGATAATTACAGAAACGCAAACTTATGTGTTGAATGTAATAAAAGGAGCAGCTACATTACTAATGCCAATTCAATAATTGGCGACAGGCCCAAGATATATTTTTTAACTTTAGCATCCCTACTTGTAACAGTAAGTTTTTTAACACGCAGTAATTAAGACTAATAATGAAAAATAAGAAATGTCAAAAGTGTAAAACTGAAATGGAGTATGCAGAATATGTTATAATGGAAATAAAGATCATTTAAAAAATAAATTTATATTATTAGAAGGATTAAAATAAATTATATATTTGAGATCTTTGAAATTTTTTGAGAGTATAAACTAATATTTAAACATTTTATAACAACTTTTTAGAATACTCATTTGATGTGATATGTGTTGTCATATGACAATAGCCTGAGATTTAAAAATTGTCTCTGTATTTGTTTTAGTGAATTTTCTTCACTTCTTGGGTTTAACATCATTCTTCAGGAGGCTCTTTCCATCATTTTCAGTGATGGAAGATATTCTTCACTTGATGCCAAAAATTGAGGCTATTGAACCTGAAGTGGTCACACAGGAAGACTCTGGGGATGAACTGGAAGGTAGAGTACTATAGTATAATAAGTACATATACCAGTATAATATAGTGCATAAGTATAATACCAGCCAGAATCAATTTACACGACATGTCACTGAAAATTAACAGGAAAGTAAGCAAATACAAAAATACCTTCAAAACAAAATAAAAGGCATTATTAGCATTTACATAAATTCAAATTAAACAAGATAAAAGTAAACTTACACTTTGCACAATAGCCATTCTTTTATTAATAAGTTCTTCTGTATGTTTTCTATAAACCGCATCTTGAGGAACATTTTTCAAAGCTCTGAGAATTTTTCCATAAAGAAGAGTCAACATTCGACTAGGGTCTTTAGATACCGCAAGTCCAGTTAGACCAGTTGTCTGGAAGAAATAAACAGTGGTTAAAATAAATTTAAATTAACAAAAACTTTAAATATTAATGTACTCAAATTCTCATAATAAAAAGTAGTTTAAAAATGCACAATAGTTAATCAACTCACAATTACAAGTTCTAAAAATTAATAAACCCTCCAGGACTCGCACTTTCTGTGACACATGGACTCTTGCAGGGGGAGGGAGGGGGAGGGAGGGGTCTGAGCACTGCCTAGTTTTTTAGTCTTTCAAATCCTACTACTTACACAAGACCCATCAGCAACTTGATAACAAATATTTTTAACTTTAATATAACTTAAATTAGGTGGAAAAATTAAATAAAAAGGTTCAAACTCAATAAGTGTAATAAAATTTAAAATAATAGTCATTTTTAAATGGCAGTGATTGAATAGATAATTCTAAGAGTGGTGTAAAGTGGTCAGGGGGGCAATAAATGATTTCACAAAATAAGAAAGACTTATTTTAAAAAAGGTCATTCTTATTTTGTGTAATTATATATATTTACTGCACCCCTGATCATTTTGCACCAATAGTAATTTTTATTACAAACGAGAGTAAATCATAAGAACAAAACATTGAATTGCAACTTCAGCTGCTCTTAGATGTCTTAACGGAGTCCTGTTGACCGGATTGTGAGTTGATTGTGAAATCTTAGACCATTCAAAACAAAGCAAACACTCAATTTTAATTCCAATTAAGGCTCTTATTACTTCCAGTGTGTTTTGTTAGTCATGGAGTCCTGAGTAGTTCTGCACCATACTCCTGAAATTTTTATTGCTAAAATCAGTGATTTATTTGAGTATTTCGTCTGTAAAAAATATCAAAAAATATTGTAACAGAGTTTTTTCATGCCTGAAAAATGAGTTACGGGGGAGGGGGGTCTCAGCACTGCTAGCAGTAACATGAACAAAAGATTTGTTGAAACTGAAGTGAAAAATCATAAATGGCCCTTATGTCTGTGTTCCATATAGGTTATTTTTTTTAAGGTAGTTGAAAGGTCAAAGTTTAAAGTTCAAAAGAGTCATGGTGGGACTTAAACAAACAAAAAGGCAACACTCGGACCCCTCAGGGTCTCAGAAACCTATGAGTTCTCGAGGGTTACAAAATAATTAAAAACAGAAGTGAGATTAATACAATTACATGAAACTAGAGTGATTTTGAATTAAATTCTTCTTTCACATCCATTTTCTTTCAAGGAAGAAGTAACTGATTGTTTAGTTTCATATTTAAGTTGAAAATACATGATGCAAAAAAATCAACCATAAATAATAACATTTTCGGTATCAGTTCCGCAGGTTGTAGCTTCGAGTCAAGTCACAACTTTTCATTTGTTTCCTTTTTAATGTTCATGAGAATGAAAATAACTTTAATTCTGACTGTATAGTAACTCTTACTGACTTTAATAAAACTAAGTAACTATTGAAGAGTTGACTTACACATACTGTTTACATTATATCATTGTATATACTAGAAAACCTTTATTGAAACATTCATTTCTTGATGAAATAATTACCAAAATATACACATTACCCATAATTACATTCTTTTTCCAAACTAAAACACAATTATTTTATTTTTGAGAATATTAAAAAAGGTTTGAAAAAAAAATTTTGAGAATGAATGAAAACTTAAAGCTTGTTGTGACTTAACTTGAAGGGACAACCTGAGAAACTGATACCAATAAATCCAACTATAATAAAAAAAATAAAATAATACTTTTTTTTATTCCAATTGTACAACTAGTTTGGTTAATTTTATGAGTTGTAATTTTCTGTAGAGTTGGGCGCTACTAATTATTAATTAGTAAGAAACTATAGAAAATACACTTAAATCATTTGGTGAATTTAAACAGCATCACTTTCAGATATAACCAACAGACCATTAACCAATTCATTTTATTCTTTAATGAAGCCTGAGATTGATTGCAAAATCATTTTGATAACATACAATACAAATAGCAAAGAGATTTCTGACAATTCAATTTGCATTAAAGTGGATTCATATAATGATGATTATGTAATTATTTTAGTAAATAACGGTCTAGTTGCGTATAAATAATATGTAAGCAAAATCATATAATATTTGAATGAAGAATAATGAATTACTTCAAATATATTTACCTTTTTTAAGACATTCATTTCACACCCCTGTAACCTTACTCTGGGAAACCTAAGTAATACTTCCAGCCAAGGATACTATTTTTCACCCGATTTTAAATCAAAATGTTTATGAAAAAAAAATATCAGATGTTTACCATATTTTACCATTATATATTACCTTTTGAATAGTAAATAAACACCTGGATATAATATATGCATTTCTTATCCAAAAAATTATGATCAATGTAACGTACAAAATAATTGTCTAAGTAACATTTTTAAATGTCTTTTTCATTGCAAGTTTGGAACCTATGAAACAATCTTGAGGCTGATTGTTACATCGGCATGTGGAAAGTTAATTCTGACCCAACAGTGCGAGAAGCTCCTTCGAAATTAGGAAAGTTCACTACTCGGAAACTGCAGGAGCCAGAGTAAAAATTACAGTTTGCCCAAAAGCTGGATGTAGCATTGGAACGCGGGTTTGAAGAGAATGACGGTGATAAAATATTATGCCAGCCAGTGTAAGGACGCTATTAAGAAAATTGCTGAAGAAGTGCTGGGCTTGGAGGGGCCATCTAGGAGGTCTGAATGGTTCGATCAAGAATGTCAATAGGATTCAGACAGGAAAAACAAGACCTATAGGAAAATGATCGATAAGCATATGACTCGTGAGGCCGTTTCAAACTACAGAATGTTAAGATTAGAGGAGAAACAACTGCATAGGAGAAAATAGAGGGAAATACAAAAAGAAAGAATGAGAGAGATTGAGGTCCTAAGTAGACAAGCTAATACTAGAGCTTTCTACAAGACAATTAAAGCGCAGCGAAAAGGATTTAGACCCAGATCCAATACTTGTAAAGGTAAGGATGAATAATTAATCACCAATAAAAAATCGATCCTGAAAAGAGGGTCTGACGATTAGAGACATTTGATGGGGAGTGTTCAGAACCCTCCCATGGAAGATGAGCTTCTTGACCCAACAGATGATGAGGAAATTGAGGCTGCAATTCAGAAGCTTAGAAACGACTGAGCACTAGGATGTGATGGTGTACCAGCTGAGCTTCTGAAGGCTGGTGGAAATGAAGTGATAAAGGTGACCGAGATCTCTCCTAAGTTCTGCCTAAAAAGTCCTCTCCAATGTGGCACACCAAATACTACTTCCCCGTCCCCAGAGAGGTAGGAAAGAACCAATGTGGTTTTTTGAGTAGTAGGTCCTGTGTCCATCGTACATTTGCCCTGAGAACTCTTATTGAAAGGACTAGACAGTACAATATTAGTTCTAGTACTATATTACTTCTGACTCACCACCTTTTCTTGGATAAGGTGATGATATATGGTAATAACATCAGGGAGAAACTGTATCAAGGTATGGAAGAAATGAATATCCCCAGAGAATTGGCAAGCCTTTTTGGAATTGAGGGAGTCGAGAAGCAAGGTCAAAATCCAGAATGACTTGTCAAAAATATTTAAGACAACTCGGGGTCTGAGAAAAGAGGATGGACTCTCATGCCTGTTATTAAATTTTGCACTCGAAAAGGGTATAAGAAAATTAGGGTCGACGTATTGGCCTTCAGGTAAACCAAGTAAAAACTTGGTAAATGTTGGGTAACACTTGATGGCAATCAGAAACCACCATCACCTTTGGTGCCTACACATTGGAAAGTGAGACAGTTTTGTCAACCTCGGTTCTCTGGTTAAGGCGGATAGTTCAACCGGCTCACAAGTTTTTGGCCGCTAATAAATATTATTTTGGGATGACGTAAACGTCTAATACTAAAATGGTAGTTTACTACCAATTAACCAGAGCCGAATAACATTTTAAAGATGTTCCACCTGGACCTCTTTGCATATTAACCTACCCGACGGATAGAAAGGCTATCAAGGTTATTGTTCTGTTGTGTGCAGATTTTTTTTTTTTTTAAATAAAGCTTTTAATAACAAAGTAGTTGTTATTATTATTAATTTAATTATTTAGTATAATTGTTAGGGTTTGCCGATGACACAGCTTTGGTTGGGTAACACCCACAGCAATAAAGAATGGCTTTATAGCACTTCAATAATAAAAGCAGCGGCGAGAATCGGCAGATTAGTGAAATCAAAACAAAGTACATGGGGGCCTACCCGAGTGGTGGAGGCCAAAGAGAAAAAAATGTGCTAATTGGAGGCTCAATATTTATATAGCTTGGCTTTCAGGTAAATAAATAACGACGTAGCTTCATCTGTCCATAAAATTTCTCCTGAAAAGTGTGGATTGTGATCAGCTTGATTTAAATACCGATCTGAAAAATTTCTTCTTTGCCGTAAATCTTGCGGCAATAAATTTTGTACCCGTTGATAATGATATGGGTGACGTCCATCTGCAATGAGAGTACTCCATACTGTAGTTGACGTAACATTTAATTCTGCTCCAGCTCTTCGTACACTGGCAGATGGATTATCATTAAAATATTGTAATACGGTCGCAATTCCTTTCTTCATTTCGTAAAGGGGCTAAAATACCATCAGCATGTGGTACGACAGCAAATGTACCAGTTTCTCTAAGACGTTGAAACGTAGAGTTAAAAGTAGACTTACTAGGTAATCTTCTATTTGGAAATCGCAAGGAATATTCACGACGGGCAGCATTGGCATTACCATTGCAAAAACCTCACACAAATACCATATCGGCATATGCAGCATTAGCATAAATGGAAGGCATAATGAGTACTAGTAATGAGAGGCGAAAGCCTCAAACAAACTGATAAATGTTATTGATAGTTCCATTCTTCTTATTATTTGTTATTGATGTTCTATTCCAAACACTATTAATCCTAAAGTCCATAGTTTATATACAGTTAGGGAGACGAGGTCATATTAGTATTCTATCTAAATTTATCTCCTAAACAAATCGTTAGCAAACATACCTTCGTACGAAATATTTTCTTCTTGTTTTAAGGTCCTTAGTTCATATTTTCAGTTTGGTCACTGCTGCTGTTGAAGAAAAATACCGAGCCTGTCTGAATGCTCAAGGAAATCACTTTGAACATTTAATATGAATATTAATAGTTTACATTAATTAAATAAAGTAGTTGGAACAAATAAAATTCTTGGTGAAGGGACGCCTGGGTTGATAAATAGTGGCTTTTAGGATTCTGTGGTCAGACTGGAATGAAAATCGATGGGATGCTTCAATGTTTTTAAAAATAGTATGGTTCGGAGATAGAAAGTAGTCTATTTCATTACGGTACAATCCATTTGGAGACAACCAGGTTCATTCCTTTCCCTTTCACTTCTTAAAAGAGGTATTAACAATTTTTAATTGTTTTTCTATACTTGATATTTACCCATATGGACCAACAGAGTTCTCTTCTGGACAGGTCTTCTTCCTACTTGACTGTTGAAATCACCCATAATAATCAAATAATTCTGGTGATTGGATTTTATAGTTGAGATTTTTTTATTCAGAAGTTGATAGAAATCTTCCACTTCTTCTTCTGAAGATGCACTCGTTGGCGCATATACTTGTATTAAAACTAATTTCTTATCGTACATCTTTATTTTTAATACAGAAAGTCTATCGGAGACTTTCTATTTCTATATTATCTTTATTAACGACTTTTCGAATCATGAATCCAACACCTCGATGTCCACTGACCTGACCATAATGAAAAAATAAATATACACTTTTCCTTAACTGAATATTTTCTCCCTTTCTTCTTACTTCAGATAATCCAAGAATTTTTATATTTGAATTAAACATCGCGTTTTCCAGTTCTTCTATTATCCAGTCGGCTAATAAACATCTAACGTTAAGTGTGGCTATTTAGAATTTTTTAAAATGTTGTTATTGGGAGGTTTAGGTCATTTTCCCCCTTGCTGACCAAACATTCTGTTACACATCATGTATTCCCCTACAAGTCAGAATTCCCTTATCCTGATTTGTACTAATATAAATCTTATTTAAGGGCTAAAATGTCCAAGGAAAGAATATAGTTTAATAGTCCTCAGACTGATAAGAGAAATCTCATTTTCTTTCTTTAAATTAATCTGGATTATTTACCCTCACAGAGCATTATTCAATAAAACACGACCCAAACTACCACCAAGTTGATTTTTTAGAGCTCATAATATCCTGAAATAAAGTGAAAAAACTAAAATTATGAAGCAAAGTTATAGATTATTATCCGAAATTAGATTAATTACATATTATGGTTTAATATGTCCATATTCCTAAACCTCACTTTAAAATTACATTTTTGTAAATTGGTAAATATGAAATGGCCCACATCTTGTAAGTGAGTCTGATACACCAAAACAAACCATTCCCCATTTTAAAGCATATATTTTAATGAAAATTGAAATTTAATCCAATTAATGCCATCTATAAAAATAAATATTTACATAAAAAACACATTCTTTAAAACTATTTTCAGTCAAACGCAATAGATATATGCCAAAACGATACATGCTATATAAGGCCTAAGATGTTAAAAATAAATAGAAAACCAATAAAGTTCTTAAATATATTTTTATTGAAACTAAAAATTATATGTAATTTATCTTAATGCAATTAAACAAAAGTATAAAAAATAAAATTTAACAGATATAGGTAATTTTTATTTGACTTATAATATAACCCAGAAAGATGGTATTCAAACATATAGGTCCTTTCGTTTTACACATAGCTACAGATTATTTACAGTACATCTAATACAAATTATTAACTAATTTGCAATAATTTATAATAAACCATAACAAAGAGAAAAATCGTTAAAGAAAAAATAAATCAGGTTTAACATTAAAATGCCAGCCATAAAACAAATAACATTAATGCTCAACATCTAAACTCAAGTTCAAAAACAGAGGAACTATCACTAAAAAAATAATCTGTTTGTGTGTTCATACTTATGTACATATATATATATATATATATATATATATATATATATATATATATATATATATATATATATATTTACTTATAGATTAATATAACAAAAATATCGGGAATAATATAAATTAATGGGCATTATGAACATTTCATAGCGACAGGTGATTTATTTGGTTTCAGATAGGTTACACATTTATGAATAACTTTAAATTCATATTGCGTTTTATACAAAACACCTATTTTTCATTGTGTTACAAATGTCAATATCTGTGAAAGGTTTACTTTTTGTGTTTTAATTGGAAAAAAAGTTCAGCTGAAGCACTTCAAATGATTGTGGAAATTTATGTGGAGCATTGACAATCCTCCAGCTGATATATCATGTTGGGAATGATTTGACAATCCAATTATGGGAATTTTAATGCTTAAGACAGCATAGTAGCTTTAAAAAAATGAAAACAAAGAACTGACAATTTATAATTCAATGAGGTTCCAAGCCAAATGCAAGAAGAGCTTGAAAATTGTTACAATATTATGCAACAAGCAGTTCCAGTATAATTGTAATTCATAAGAATGATTCACAAGCGAATGGATGCCTTATTAGCTGAAATCATGAGACATAGATTTTTCACTTGTCAGCAGCTATTTCAAAAGAAAAAAATAAGGTTTTTTTTTTTGCATCAGATTGTGACTGGGGATGAGAAATTGATATACTATGATAATCCAAGAAAAAAAAATAGTTATGGCCTCATATTGCAAAAAATGTTTAGAAAAACTCAAGTGGGATCCCTTACAGATTACTGCTTATTCCGATATGTTAAAGTCACCGGTTTACTTCTTTCGAAGAAATCAAAAACTGGTTCCGAACATGGATCACCTCAAAAGACAAGACATTTTTTTCAAGATGAAATTTGAAAATTGCATGAGAGAAGGGAAAATATAGCAGAAATCAATAGACCATAGTTGGAGTTATCCGATTATGTATATTGCTTTGGAATAAACACATTATTCAATATCAAAAAAGCAGCCTGAATTAATTTGTTACTGCTGATATATATGCACACACATACATAGCCTTGTTACCAGACTTGAACTAAGAAATAAGTAAATAAATTTAATAAAATATAAGAAATCTTAATGCAATTCATTTGTTTTTATCAAAACTTTCAATATATTTAATTTAAAAATGTATATATATAAAGAAAAAATTATAATTACTAGTAATAAATTTCAAATATTTAAAGAGTAATGAACAACTTCTTCGATAACAAAATAGTCACTTAAAAAAAATTGATCAATAAAATAACAATAAAGATAGTAAATTAAAACATTGACACTAATAATATAAATTTCCCAGTGATTTTCAAATCAAAATTTTTTTTCTTCAGAAAATTTGGAACCATCACATTATTTAGTGTGAGAAAATGTAGTTGGTTGAAGTATTCTGGAATGCATTTCCCTAATTAATGGGACTGTATATGCTACACATTCATCCCAACCTGGAAGTCTCCAAGCACTTTCTCTTATTTCCTTTCTGCTATGCAAATCTTTATAACCTGTACAGCAAAAAAAAAACATTTACACATAAGCAATATTAATTATTTACTAAAAAAATAACTTTTAATGAACTATATTAAAAAATGAAACTTAATTAAGTTAAGTTGTAAGCATTTTTTAGCAATGATACAGAGCTCATATTATATCTAATGCTGTGGAATTAAGTTGAAATGTTTGAGTATGTTAGGTAAAAGATGGCTCCCGTAAAATCCAAATGGAAACCACTTTTTTTTTAACTAAGCTAACATTTCTTTGATTTCGGCCAACATGACACATCTCCATGTAAATAATATAACATCTGCATAAAGAATAGTACCGAAATTAAAAGAAAATTATGATATATACAAAACCATATCATTCCATAAAACAAAACCCTATAGTGGTAGGCAAAACCTAGTTTCTCCCCAACGAATAAGGAAAATCCAGCGCTTCACCTTATATATAATCTAATAATTAATGAACAATTATTACATTATAGAGAAACTAACAAAAAAAAAAAAAAAACAAATATTATAAGGGGACATACACCAAATATGATGAACATTATAAAGTCGTCCAACTTGAGAAAAAAATCCAGCAAAAGCTTCCTTGTTGCTGCGACGATAATTTATGGCTCTGGCCCAATTGTTTCCCCACTCAATCATTGTTCCAGGTTTTAAGCGGTAACTTCTAATTTCATAAATGTTATTGCCTTCTCTAGTCTCTATTTGTGGCCAATAACTAAATGATAACAAGTACTGTAAATGTCTCGACCGCAAGTAAGAGCCCCTTTCATCTTCAAGTTTCCAATAATCCTGCAAACAATATAATAAAAAAAAAAGGAATTAGGTCAATATGTACATATATTTTTATTTCCATATTATACATTAGTTTGCTATTAAAAAGTGGTTTCAGTTCATGGAGGAAATATTACCCAGCAGCTCTTCGGTGTAAGATATGACATGATTTATACGAATAACTTCTTCTGGTAATAGTTTTGTTCTAAAAAAAAATCAAAGCCATGATCACTAAGACTAACAGAGTAATATGATTTATCGAAACATGTTCAAAACAGTGCCTGAAGATAAGTTTTCAAAATGGTGGGATACATTTTAAAATTATTATACTTAGTTGTTATTAATCATAGAGGCTTAAAATTACATGTTGTTAAGGCCAGGTAGTTCATTTTGTTTTATAAAAGAGTATTTTATTTTAATCTTTGACAAAGCAAGTATTTTGTAAAAGAAAAGAACATTTTTCCTTTTATTTTATTTTTACCTTTTTTGTAAATATAATAATGTAAATATTTAATTTTATATTGTTATTATTTGTTTATTATTCTGTTTTTATAATTGTTTAAATTAAATAGAATAGGTTAATTTTATTTTAAATTTAAGCCATATTTATTTAAAATAAAATTAACCTATTCTATTTAATTTAAACAATTATAAAAACAGAATAATAAACAAATAATAACAATATAAAATTAAATACTTACGTTATTATATTTACAAAACAGGTAAAAATAAAATAAAAGGAAAAATGTTCTTTTCTTTTACAAAATACTTGCTTTGTCAAAGATTAAAATAAAATACTCTTTTATAAAACAAAATGAACTACCTGGCCTTAACACATGTATAGGAAGTGAAAAATTCAATACAGATTGGAATTGTGAGTGGAAAGAAATTAGTTTAAAACTAATTATTCCCAAATAAATACTTTATCATATACCATAAAGTTTAAAATTTCACTGGTCATTTTAAATTAAACTCCAAAAATTGACCTAACAATAATAATTCAACTTTCAAGCTAGAAAACCTGTTGGGTCCAGGCCCACTCTCTTGCACTATTTTGCTTCCTTATAGAAAATATTTACATTTCTAAGCTTATTAAGCATTCTTAATGAAGGATAACTACATCCATTATTAATAATTGATTAACTTTACCTTAATGTTACCAATTATTTTGACAGTATCCCTTTTAAAACAAAGCTTTCTTTTGGAACCTGAAGTTTCACTGATAATTGTTTAATTTTATTGATAATTTAAGTCCAGTACCCTTGACGATTAATATTGATAATTGTTTGATTCTGAAAGTATTCTGACCTTTTTTTTCTTATTTATTAAAAAAAAAACCCTTAGATTTAGGAGAAACTAACAAATTTCATAATTATTTGTTATTTTATTTTAATGATACCCTTAAAATCGATCACTAATCATAATAATATATTAGAAACTGAATTAATACAAAATTTTAAGAATACAAACAAGTATGTTCCCTAATTATAACAAGTAATTTATTATTTACAATTAAAGACGACTGTACAGACAAATAAGGTCATTTTTATAACTACAACTAGCTTACATTATCAGTGGCCAATATCCTCTTGGCCACATCAATCCCTGAAAATCCCCCAGTGTGTCTCCATAAGTGAAGAGCTTGGTCCATGTCCCCAACTTCAACTGTCCATGAACCAACTAGTTCACTGTTCAATTCACTTTTACGAGACTCAATCAGATGCACAGTCTTTTCACTGAAAATGGATTACAGAGATTGATTTGTGATCATAGGTCACAAATGAAGTAAATGTTTATGGCAATCTAACCCTGAATATAACAAATTAATGGAATTTCATAATTCACAAAGAAAATTTAAAAAAGAAATGAACAATTATTTACATAAAACATGGTACAAATGATGGGCTCTATTTTACTCAATAAATAAAAATATACATTAATTGAAATACTAATATCGGGTCCTTGAGATTTCCCGGTTTTGAAGGTTTATAAAAACTCAACAGAATGAGAAAATAAGAAATTTTTTTGCTTTTATATGAAGTATATCACCAAAACGAAACCCAAAACCATTAACACTGAAACTTGGTTGAAGGCATTCCCTAAAGTTTTCCACAACTCAATGGCCAACTGCGAAGGGTATTCAATCTTTCATCTCTTCTAGAGAATGAATTCTACGATCAAAATTTTTTTCATTTAAGTATTAAGTATTCCAAAGAAAAAATATTCGAATATCGAGATCTGGTGAACTTGCTGTCCATCCAAGACAAGCCCCCTTACTACTTTTAAGGTCATCTGCTTTCAGATAATACCAGTTTTCCAATCAACACTAACTGTTTTTACATCAGGAACAGAGCAGGCATAAAGAATTTTGAAAAACACAAGCAAAAATGTCTCTACATAGAGATCACAGAACTATTTATGGGAACTGAAAGGTGGTGAGTGACTGGACAAAAAGAGGCTATCTTCCTCTCTTTACCTACCCCATAGTCTGTACAGTCAACCTTCAAAACCGTGAAATTTGATATACCCCACTTATTAGCTTTAAGAGATGAAATGAAATTTTAGTTGGGAAGAACAATATATCATCTTTATTTCATAAGATTTATAATGACTTACAAATTATTAAAAAAAAGTTAAAGGTTAGTTTGTTTTATTATATATAAGAATTACTCCAGGATGATTTATAGACTAACATTAATAAATTCTCTTATAAGTTTATACAAAATAAATTAAAATTCAAATGTTTACTAGTGGGGTGGGGCTTATTCACAATCCCAGTGAAGAAGAAATCTAATAAACTTAAGAAAATAATAACCCTGACCAAGTGAGGTCATTTACCTTATAAGGATAATTTACCTTGAAGGAATCATATCTATCTTATTTCATTTCATCGGTTCTATATTTTTACCTATCCATATCAGATCTTCCTCTTTTCTATCTAATTATTTTTTGTTCAATTTGGTCTATAAATACTAGATGTAGAAAAATTAAGAACCAAGCAAGTTTTAATGTGTTTAAACTTAATTTTTAAAAACAAAGTAGTTCAATAAAAAGATACATAGAAATAAATAAGGATACGAAGAATAAATCATATTTTTTAAATTATTGCAGTAAAATAGCTCAATTAGGATGAAATTTCATTTTATTGCAACCCAATCATAGCCAAAAAAGTTATTTTTCTATATTGATAATATTGTCTTATCAAGGACATGCAGTGCTTGAAAGGATACACCAGTAAGAAGATGTGATAATGTTGCTCTCCTTAAAGCTATGACTATTGAGTAATAATGAGAACAGATCAGAATAGAACTAAAAATGGCTAGCAATTAGTTTAACTTAATTTTTTTATGAAAGAATGAAAAACGACTTTGAACGTTTTAGTTTAACAGCTACAAGCATATTACATACTGATAAATCTCCAGCTCAATATTTATTTAATGTGACAAAGGATAACAAACTCGCCTAAAACCTCCGTAACCAGGTGCTCAGTTTTTTTTTTTTTTTTTACAGTATGCTCATTAAATCAGACATATAACTGAGGATTCAATAGATACATAATTTATAACACTAATATATAAATTGCTGTAATAAGAAGAAAATTTCACTTGCATTACAATTCTGTTTCATATTCTTTTTTTTTAGATTTAATTAAAATTTTAAAAAAATAATATTTTATTTTTAACTTATATAATTTCTAATGTTTCAACATTAAAAATAAATTTATTTATTGCAACTAATTAAATTTGTTTTGTTTTTTATTTTAAGCTAATATCTTCAATTCAAATCAAAGATTGACAAAATGATCAAAAGCCAGTCAAAGATTGGCAAAAACATCATAAATTAAAAAAAAAATTAACATACTTTTAATGATATTTGCACCTTTATTAAACTGAAAACTGAATTTTTTTGTCACCATTAAAATAAAAAGCAAAAATCTTATAGTTACATAGCATCATCCTTACTTATCATACCAAAATCAAATTTTGTTATTGAAAGTTAAAAATTATTAAGAAATTTTTGGTCAGCCAACAATGATCTATGTTTTAATATTTAGTCTCATCTCAGTTTACTGGCAAATAGATGTGGATTATCATATATTTCATCATAAAAAAGTTTCAATATATAAATAAGGAGGAATTTTACAAAGTCTCCATTCTTCACAAGGATAATTATATCAGGATAGAGATAGTTGGGGGTGCAGTCAAATGAAACACCAAATAAGTGAAATATTGTGTGCCGACGTTTCGACCTACTTTGTAGGCCATCTTCAGGGCTGTGAGAGAAAACATACAAAACAAAATTATCTTATTTATTGGCACAGTAATGTAATTTTATAGTTATTTTGTTTTCTCTGTTTCCTCTCACAGCTCTGAAGAAGACCAACAAAGTAGGTCGAAACGTCAGCACACAATAAATAAGTATTGACTTATTTGGTGTTTCATTTGACTGCACCCCCAACTATCTCTATCCTTACATTAGAAGTTCCAGTCAACTAATTTCTTCTCTAATCTAAGGATAATTATAGTTTTAATTTAATACGTCATGTCAAATCTCAATCTTAAACTCTACTTTATCTATTTGTTTAGCTTGTATTCTTTTCATAAATAAGTAATTTAAAAACAAAATTTTAGTAGGAATGAAGGGAAAAAGGAATTGACATGTTTGGCCAATTACTTTGCTAAATATTATATCTTAATAAATATTAAGATCATTAGATGACTTTCAATTTATTTTATAAATTTCAATGTAACTACAATGCACATGTGTGTCGCATGCATCTCCCGTTTTGAAACAGAGCAATTATTTAAATAAAAATAATAAAATTTTAGACTTATTGATTTCAATACAATAAACCTGTAACCACCATAACCCAGATAGTGTCTTGTTTTAGTACTTGGTCGTAACTGTACTGTTCCTATGCTCAATTATCAAGCCTTTGTTTCAATAAAGGATAATCATTTTATTGAGGCTGGACAAGTGACGAAACAATCTCTTAATCCAACACTTCCATTGCTGATAACAGAATAAATAATTTAAATGTCACAGATACCAAGATAGCCGCAAGTCACACTCCCGCAAAATAATAATCATAAAAAAAAAAAAAATAATAAGATTTAACGCAAAACTTTAAGATTGAAATAGTTTCTAGTAAATAGGCTCATTCTACTAATTTATATTCAAAACAAAAAGGCTGATAATTCACCAAAGATTTACAGCCAACTAAACTCAAAAATAGCTCTTATCTCATTAAATTAAGACGTACACTTCTCATTAAGGAGAAATTCTTACTAATTTGTTAAATAGTTCTTCCTTGAATCAGGTTTAATATTATGAGTTTGTAGTTCATATATTATTTCTTTGTCAGAAAGCATACGTGAATGTGGCTCTTTGGTAGGTTCAATTCTTCGAACAATCAATTTGCTAAACCATCCTTCCCGACCTTCATTTTTAGAGGGAGTAGTAGTTAAGGTTCTGAAACAATATAAATTTAAAATTACCTTCCAGTAATTCTATTGATTATACTTAAACCTTTCAAGTAAAAACAACTTAAATAACCAACCTATAAGATAAAATTGATTAAATTTAGAATAATTAATGCTGTGTAAACAAATAAAATATCAAATTTATAATCTAAAGGGTTATCTATCAATACTATTATTATCATGATTAATCAAAGTTAGCTGCACTATAAAATGTAGAAATATCAGTTTCTATTACCATGATGTCGATAAGGAATAATAATGGATCCATCAATCAGAATCAAGTCTTAAAATATCGAGTTTAAAAAAATATAATATTTAAAAACTTTTTGAGCTGAACCATATAACTCAACAGTGATATTTGTCTAAATCTTTAACAATTAAACTAATACTGGTCAACTCAATAATAAAGGCAGGTATTAGAGCCAACAACAAAGATGTAACTAAGGGATTTTCCTGTAAGGTTTATGACTTGGTGTAGGGGATAGAAATTATAATGTTAAGGTAAGATTTTGAACAGCCTGAAAGGAGTAGTGTTCAGGGTACTGATGAATACATTTGAAACACCTTCTTGTAAAATCATTTTTTTAAATCAGCATTATTATTTCTGAGTTAGTTCAGGCAGCAGTAAGAAGGCCTAAAAATACAGGTATTAATGAGAGCATGGTAATTAGATAACATATGGGACTTAGAACAGAGACAATTTTAACTTCAATAAAGGAATGGGGACCATAAATGGTTCTAAGGAATAGAATAGTCAATGAAGAACAAAGTTGGAAAATCAAAGAAAATAAGCAGGCTAGTTGCCAATATGTATGTTAATACTATTAATACATTCTAATAGGATAAACATTAAGAATTTATCTAACAAGATAAAATAAAAAGTACTGATTATAGCTTGAGGTTTATACAGACACAAATTCTGAAATTACAAAAAAAGGGCCATATGAGGAAATTTACCTTTTCTATTAGGCATTCTATAGTTGTTCGTAAATACTTTAACAATCTAATGTTACTTAAAAAGCAAGTTCAAGTAATATATTTCAGCTAATATTTGAATCAATATGGGCAGGTAAATAGACAGAGACAGATTTAAAGATAAAAGACAAGTTTTAATGATAGATTAAAGCCACAAAATTAATAATCAGAATTAAATTTTACTACCAAGGAAATCAATGCTTCTCTTCTTTCTGAGTCATTAAAAATCACACCATAAATATGGAAATTAATTAAAGAAAATTAAAAAACAGCGGAGAAAAAAAATCATTAATTATATAATTGACCTGACAAGTATGTAATTAATGAGTACAAAATAGAGACCCTTCCATCGAACTCATAAAACTTTTTTTTCAAACCAGAATTTAGAGACAAATTAAACATAATTGGGAGACATATTTAATTTTGAATAATTCTTATATCCAAGACAAAGCCAAATTATGAGCTATAGTTCAGTTCTGGGAAAACTGTCATTAGGTTATCACCATTTGTTTAATTACATTAATTTTGATTATTTATCTGATTAGAAACACTTGAAATGATAGAACGTGACACTAAAAGAACTAAATTTATTATTAAATATAACAATATATTTGTAACAAATTATACCTTCCGATAAATGAAGCTGTAAATTTGATTTGTGAAAACATTGATTTAACAGGAATAAAATTTCTTAAAGAAGACATTTTAGAACACTAGCCAACAAAAATCACCATTCGATTGTTAAATAAACTTGTCCCCTCAAGAGAGATAAACATTCTAAGAGGTATCTAGCAATCATCAATGAAATTCAAAACGAGTTCATAAGATTAACACTTGTACATTTCTAACAACAAGCGCTAACGTCGCAAAGGTAGATATAATACCAATTTCAAAACATTCGAAAAATGATTTTCTCATAAAAATCTTAAAAGCAAGTCGTACAATAAAAACTAATATTATTATGCCATTGCATGTCTATAGTATCCCTTTTCGGTAAATAAAAAAAATGACAAAATCAGTAAAATAGATGTAGTGATGACAAACTGCACGGTATGCTAAAAATAAAAAACAAACTAAATTCCATTATTTTAAGACCGTGGAAAAATTCCAACGAAAAGTCCTTAGTCTCCAAACTAAAACAGAAATAGAAATTACCTGTCCAATATTTCGCCCATTCAGGCATCCTCAGGGTAGATAGAGAAAAAAAAACAACGAGAAAAGAACAAAAACAAAACAAAACCTGAATAATGCACCCAAGAACCATCCCACCTCCTCCAAGGCTCAAATGGAACTAATGAATCATAAGGAAGGTTACTCGACCCCGGCTGGGCAAGGTTAGATAAAAACAGCTGATAAATACTGGAGAATATGAAAATTCAACATACACTCACCAAACTACAAAAAGCACAACAGGAAAAAGTAAATAATTGTAAACAACACCAACACATAAGACAAAAAACAATATGGAAAAATGAAAGTAAGATTGCAATGAAAAGAAAAACAACATTATCAAGACACCAGTGGATTTATGGCTATTCCACAAAATATATTTTGTATATATATTAATATAAAAAATAAAAAAATTGTAAATATATTCTTTTTATTTTTCAATACCATTATTTTAATAAATTTTATGGCGAACAAAGTAGAATTGATGTATGATAATCGAATTTGATTGAACAAATAAACAAACATATTTTCACTGCACTGTTAACGGAAAATGTTCCAGAAATGTTTATTCTGCTTTCAAAGCGACCAGTTAGAAAAATGCTGAGTAAATGTTTTGACCTGCCAGTGAGCTCAGTTTTATGAGAGACTGAGAGGAAACTAAGCTACTCGCTCATTTAGTCAAATATCTATACCGAAAGTAGTTACATTTGATTTAATAATTTTTGCTTTGATCATTATTGTAGTCAATCTTAGCTTTATAAATATATTTAAGAAAAAATAGAAAATTATGATCACCTCTATAATGAATCGATTGAAGCGATAGATTTGTTTTGGCACCATCACCTCCAATACTTTGGAAGCGTTGCGGGGTAGAGTATTTGTTTCCCGCCCATCCTATTACTGAAGAAATATTAGTGATAACGAGACGAATATCTTCTGCCATCACAGAGGGCTCTAGAGTAATTACATTTTTTTTCCCTTTCCTGCCATTGCTGGAATACGGGGTTTGGCAGTGGCGGGTTGATACGTTGGGTTTACACACGCTCACCACTGCCAAAAAAACAACAATCTTTATTAAAATTCTCTTATTATACAAGACTTTTGGGGGTATTGTGTAATTAGGGCGGGACAATTTTATAAAATAAAATTATTCTGTGGTGCTACCCGGTGCTCGGATGTGCACCTTAATGATAGGGCAGCACCTTTTAAGCCTCCTGGCCGGTCTGCATCCGTCCGGGTGCCGTCCAGGCCTCCTAGTCCGCCGCATCCGTCCGGTCACCATCCAGTCTCCACCTATCCGGTCCTCCTGCGTTGGCTCATCGTCTGGTGGCCGTATCCTGCTGATGGTGAAGTGCGCAGGACCGACCACCTCCTTCCACTCGTAGACAAACTCCCTGAAATGGGGGTAATTGTCCTCCTCCATCAGGCAGGGGAAGTCTTCCTCGGCGAGGGCGAAGATCTCGGTTTTCCTCGACAACCTGGCACGGTGTCCTTCCATCGCGGTGCAGGAGAGCACCACGTGCTCTGGGACTCCACAGGTGGGGCACCGGGGTCCATTCCTCTTCTGTACTCGCTCAGCTTTCCCCAGAACCCACCGTGTCCTGTCAGCATCTGCGAGACCCAGTAGTCCGGGAGGACCCATGTGACAACCAACCTCTACTGGACGGTGGGGAAGAACTTCCTCAACGTAGAGCCCTTCTGGCTCGTCACTCACCGTCTGTTCCACTCCTCTATCGAGTCCTCCCTCACTATCTTCGAACATGTGGAAGTTCGGGATCTCGCCGATCCTCTGACGGAGTCCCTCCGGCAGCGTCTCTAGCCCCTGCCTCTTCGCCTCGTACTTCACGGCGTCCTCCTTCAGGACAAGGTCCAGGGGCATCGCTCCGGCAAGCACCTGCACCGCCTCATGCGACACCGTTCGATAAGTCTTCGTGACTCGCAGCAGAGCCAATCTCTGGATCGTCGCCAGTCTCCTCTTCTGCACCTGCGTGAGGTAGCGGCTCCACGCCGGGGATGCATACCTCAGGATACCCAAGACCACGCCTTTAAAAATGGTCATCGTTGCCGGGTACCTGAGGCCCCAAAACAACATTACATAAACTCTTAAATTATAATCAAATGCTTAAAAGTTAGTAATTAAACAAACTCTTAAACCCGCAGAAAACGTCTAAAATCTTTAAGTGTCATGGTAGAGTTTGTGACCGAATTCGCTCGGCAATCCGCAATACACGTAGTGTTACCAACTACGCTCGGCTAGTAGCTCGGCGGGGACACTCCGCTACCGTCTACCTAATGAGTTTTATTTAATTTAAGTTAATTTTTTATTTGGCAATTTAAATTTTGAATTTTTAAAATTTAATATATTAAATACTTGACAAAGACCCGGCGACTTATTAATTTACCTTATTAATTATTTGAACTGTTCATAGTCAAAACCTATGTGAAAACCTCTTGTGAAAGAGAATTACAATCACCACCCTTCAGTATTCCACCAATCACTCGGAATCCTCCAGATGCTCTTGATCCAGGGCCAATGGCAATTAGTCCAACTACTTGTCATCAATGTTTAAAGTTATCAACCTGAAGACCATCCAAACCAGGCACCTAAGATAAATCAACCAGAACTTACTCTCTCATCAAGAAACCCATTATTTACAAGAATTTATACTTCAATGAAGAAAGAAAATTGAGTGGGGAGACTGTAGTGTCGGTCCCTAGTTGCACTTGCACACATTACTTGTGGCTTTGTTCGGCAGTTGTTGACATAGACGACATGTGAGTGGTAGTGCCTTTGTTGGGCGCGTTTTTGACTTAGTTTGTAGTTGCCCTTGCGCTTCTAATTATGTTACCCAATACTATAATATAACTGTGTTGGATAACATAATTAAAGAAGATAACCACAATATTTTCTCCTTACCTCAGCTCACATTCTCCTTACCTCGATAACATCCCATTTAATGTCCTCAAGAGCTTGATTGATCTCCTCTAATCTATCTTCACATAACAATATCCTAACATTTAATGAACAAACCTTGAGAATGCCCTTGTTATCACTGTGGAAAAGTGAATCTTCTTTTTTCTATGAATTAGTACTTAAAATTTCTTTTTTATTCACTTCTTTTTTGTCACCTTCATGAGTTGGCCGCAGGTGGAGTCGGCTTCCTCTTTAGGCGAAACATGACAGTAGTTATTGAAGGAAATATGTGAACCATAAACCATTCATATTCATATTCATCATGACCATAAACCTTAAGGAAGGAAAGATGTTTTGGATAAATATTATTATGTACATACCAAACGGTTCTTCTTCAGCTACAGATAAAGAAACCTTTAACCAAATCCAAAAAGATATCGACGATGCAACTGGGAAACCAATTATTGCGGGATACATAAACGGAAGAGTAGGAAAAGATAAGGAAAGGGCTTCGTGGAAGTAATTGGATTTTTCCTGTCGGATTGTGGATGGTGTCAAATTGCGGAGAGCCTGATAGTGATCAGTTTGCTGTGGAAGGTTGAAGTTTTGAGTGGGGCATGGGTATCAAGGATAGTTTAGAGATTGGCAGTGAGTATGTTGACCATAGAATCGATTGTGGAACAAGAAAAATTCGCTAAAACTCATGGTTTCAAGGGATGGTGAGATGTTTTCAGGAGTGAGTGCATCTAAGTTACGAAAGGTTATGGTTTTAGGTAGGACTCCAGAGTTTGGATATTGTATGAGATTTGGATTGAGTCGTGAAAGGATAGGAATGGAACGGGCAGTGGAGAGGAGGAAAGAAGTTTTGGCGATAAATCAATGACAAACAAGTCTAAGCAGGTATCAGATAGGAGAGTTTGATGGGTGGGAGAAAATGGAACAATGGAGAAGTGTAGCGAGTAAAAGAGATTTTAAAGGTATAGTCTATCATTGGATTCGACAAGGAGATTAGTGTTAAAATCACGCGGGATTATGATATGGTTAGAGAGTGGAACATAATTTTAGAGTATAGATTCAATGATGGAATCAAAAGGGACCAAAAGAGGGCGATATACTCCGACATATAGGAGAGGGTTTGAGTTGCATGAAACTTCAACAAATTAGATCAAACCTCGGAGTGGGGCCAGCAGAAAAAGTTATTGAGGAAAACAGTCTAAGATGGTTTGGACATATTCTAAGAATTGAAAACAACAGGCTGGCTAAGATAATATAGAAGGCAAGGATTGATGGAAGAAGGTCTAGAGGTCGACCCCGACATACCCGGGAAGAAGGAGTAAAATAAAGCTTCATGAAGAGAAACTTAGAATAGAAGAAGAGAAATGGTAGAGGATCGTATGGTGTACATAAGGAAACCTCACACTGCATGGGCGGTAGCGAGGAATAGTCCATCCTAGATGATGATGATGATGACAAATGTTCACAGTTATCACCTTTCTTGCCTTTGAAAGTTTAATGTTCTTATCAATTTAGACTCAATAGACATTACTTTTTTTCTATGAACTACAGACAACATAAATAATTACAAATTATGGTATGAAGACTGTTTATGATACAAGATGAGACATTAATTATTCAATGAGTGTTTTTTGCACATATTTGTTTTCCTAACCTCTAATTGGCATAGATATTTTAATTCTTATGAAGTTCTCTCGTAACCTGGGACATTGTTATACTCCTAACAGGCCTGACTTACTCATTATGATCACTAGATTTTTTAAATAATAGTTTCATAAAAAATAATTCATTTCATAAAAAGACACATTATAGTTAATATTTTTACAATTAATGTGATTCTGATAAAAATACAAAATACACGCTCTTATCAAATAATATTATACAAATTGTAATTTATACATATTTCTTCAATATTCCTAAGCTTGACCAATATATTTATGCTCATACATAATCTTAATCTTTTGTTTTAGCAAGCGTAGCATCGTACTAGACCTACTTCATCACAGTTCATACACTTCAATGCTACTAATTCAGAATTAAAATGGTTCCTGTAAGCAGACTTCTTACTCCCATTACACATGCTACATGGCAGTAGTTGATATCCTCCACAAACTGAGCAGGTTAAACAGACTTCAGAATTCTAGAAATAAAAATAAGTAAATGTAAAAGAATTCTTTAATGTCATTTAAGCTCATTTAGAAATAAAACAGGATTTGAAAAAATACTTTTCCCCTTTTATTGATTGTTATAACAGAAGAATGTTTTGTTTTTAGAAAGTTAAAAGACATATAGGAAAATTGAAAATAATCAAATTTAACTTTTAAATTTGTTTCTGTTCTTGAGTTACTGTTTTAAGAATTAATAAAATTTATTAAATATGATTATTATCTATTGATAATAAATATATGATAATTTTAGTTTTTAGCATAATTAGGTTGTTGTTTTAATTATTTTTAAATAATTTATATAAATATGTGTGTGTGTGTGTGTGTGTGTGTGTGTGTGTGTGTGTGTGTGTGTGTGTGTGTGTGTGTGCGCGTGCGTGCGTGCGTGCGTGTGTGGGTGCGAGTGTGCGTGCGTGCGTGCGTGTGTGTGTGACGGACTGAGATAATTTAATTAAGATATATTTTATTAAATGTGAATTATTGTTAGACGGCTCATGTCTGTTTGAGGGCAGCGCAATCAGCAGTTCATAGGTCCAATACAGAAATGAGGTCGACACTGAATAAGGAGTTTCCGTCGCTAATGTCGACCTTATTCAAATATTTAAAAAGTTAAATTCAATTCGCAAGTTGATTGGGCGTGAAGTATGACCACCAGAGGCAGCACCTCACAGAACCCGGAGTAAGAATGCTTGCGCTAGCTAGAATAAGCCTTCAAATACCCAACCGTTTTTCCTCAAAAGTCAGAGTTGAAGACTGGTACCAACGAGAACTAGAGGGACCTGAGCAAGCAAGACACCAGATAGAAAGTAGGAACTTTTTTTATACAGTAGTCAGACTTTTATTCTGGGTGAAGCCGCTTGTTGTTCTGTTGAAGCACCTGGATGTGATGACATACCAGCTGAACTTCTGAAGGCTGGTGGAAATGAAATGGTAAAGGTGATTCGAGATCTGCTACATAGTGTTTGGATAAGCAAAACTCTCCCGCATGACTGGTGCATTGGCCTTATCCTCCCTCTTCACAAGAAAGGAGACCAGATGCTTTGTGATAACTACCGTGGTATAACACTCCTAAGCTCTGCCTACAAAGTACTTTGGAATGTGGCATTCCAAAGACTACTTCCCCATGCCCAGAGAGAGATTGGAATGTACCAGTGCGGATTTATTAATGGTAGATCTTGCATTGATCAAATATTCTCCCTGAGAACTCTTGTGGAAAGGACTAGAGAGTACAATGTAACGACCCACCACCTTTTCGTGGATTTCAACAATGCCTATGACTGTATCATCAGGGGAATACTGTATCAAAGTATGGAAGAAATGAATGTCCCCAGAGAATTGATAAGCCTCGGGGAATTACTGATAAGGGATTCGAGAAGCCAGGTCAAGATCCAGAATGACTTGTCTGAAGAATTCAAGACAACTAGGAATCTGAGACAAGGGGATGGACTCTCGTGCCTATTATTTAATTTTTCACTAGAAAAGGTCATAAGAGACGCAGGGTTGCAAGTCACTGGTACGATTCTGACTAAGTTCATCCAAATACTTGCCTATGCAGATGACATAGACATAGTGGGAAGAACACCGAGAGATCTACAACAGGCTTTTCTTGCTTTGGAGAATGCTGGACGGCGTATAAACCAAGTAAAGACTAAGTATATGATGGCTAACCCTTTAAGACAATCGGATCCCACCATCACTTTTGGTGCCTACACATTCGAAAGTGTTAACAGTTTTGTCTACCTCAGTTCTCTGGTCAAAGCAGATAGCTCAACCAGCCCAGAAGTTCAAAGAAGAATATTGGCCGCTAATAGGTGTTATTTTATAGGGATGGCAAAAATTTTACGAAGTCTTCTGATATCAAGAAGAGCCAAGATCATGCTGTACTAAGCAATCATCAGGCCTGTTTTAACTTATGGATCGGAAACCTGGCCTCTGTCCGGGGCAGAAGCCAACAGTTTACTGCCCTTCGAAAGAAAAATATTAAGAAGAATGTTTGGAGCTGTAAGAGTTGGCGATCAATTTAGACTCAAACAAAAGAGTTGTATCTTTTGTATCAGGAGCCTGACGTGGTGAAGCACATAAGAATAGCTAGGCTGAGATAGGCTGGACTTGTGGCCAGAATGGACAACGCTATCCTGAAAAGACTGCATTTTGGATTCGTTGATGGAAAAAGAAAACGTGGGCGTCCACGAATTAGATGGTCAGATGAAGTCGAAAGTGATGCAGGCAGCATCCAGAGCTTGGAAGACCTTGGCCCAGGACAGAGAAGAGTGGAGGCGACGCCTTGATGCGGCCAGGGCTCGTGCTGGGTTGTAGAGCCAGTGATAATAATAATATATGTATTATGTGTACATAGTAGGGATTTAATTTATAAACAAACACTCTTAGAATTAGTTATATTTTGCTCTATTTAATAACAAGTGTATGTATAAATACTCGAGGAGAGAGAAATAAAGTTTTGTTTTATACCAACCGCAGCGCTAGTTTGTTCATGCCCTATTTCCCTTTTTTTTAGTATCAGTGTTCAGTCTAACCATAACTGGTGCCAAAACTGGGGGCATTTTAAAAAATACATATTAGTACTTCGGAGCCAAAAAACTTTTCCTTTCGCAAGAAAAAGTTTCTCTCTGGGAAGTTCAGGAATAAAAAAAACATGCCGGAACAGGAAGAGATAAAGAAGTTGGAGTATCAGTTGGCCAAGTCATCGGTGGAAAGGGCGAATTTGGAGGCTCAATTAAAAAAGGTCTACAAGACGACCCAACTTGAGCTCATTAAAATACCAACACAATGTTCATCGTTTATTCACATTCACGAGGTAATAAGCCAGCTGGAACCTTTTAATGGCGTCTTGGGTGACCTTGAACATTTTATCAATGGGACAGATACAGGAGGTAGATACATTAAGCTAGAGAAACCAAATTATTATATTTTTTTAGATTAGTTTAAATTCATAATCCGAATCGACAGGTAATGTTTATTAATTACTTAACTTATTAATTTTTTATTGTTTCTCTTTTTATTGAATTTGATCTGTTGATCTGTTTATAAATATATATATATATATATATAAAATAGGTCGATATATTTAGCCAGCAAACACAAAATAAATTTTTTTTTAGAATAGTTTTAGATTCACAATCCGATGTGTTAAAATGACATATGGCTTGATAAGAATACTATAATTTAACTAAATGTGTTGTATAACGGTTAAAAATTTCCTGCTAACACTAATCTGGTCGATCCCCCATAAGATTTACATAACTATTAAATTAACACATGGAATAAGTTGCTAATTAAAATCAAAGGCATCTTAGAATAAAGCTTCCTTTATGCACATTATTTTATTCTCTTATTTTTTTTTTTAACAATGATCAAATAATGTTTTCATCAAATCATTTATCAACGGATCAATTCATCTTTACGATTTCATAATATTAGACTTTTTAAATTTGTCTAATTAACTACAACATACAATAAAAAAATAATAAGTTAACAAATTACGAAACATTACCTTTCGGTGAGACTAGACTATTCTCGAATCCATACACAATTTAAACAGAAGTGAATCTAAACCACCTCAAAACTACTTGAATACACACACAAAAAATCAAAAGTCCAAACACAAACAATAAAGTATCATAATAAATAAAATATTTTATGTTTTGCTTGACACATCTAGCAGATGTGAATAAAGGCTTCAAATTTTTCCTGATTGGAGTGCTTGCGGATGAATAACCTCTCCACCTTCTTTTAATTAATGTAACTAATTAAATACATTACCTATCGGACCGAATTGTGAATCTAAACCATCCTTGGTCCCACTTGAATATTCACAAAACATTTCATTAAAAAAGGTCCATTCGTTTAGGAGGAGTTCAGTGACGTTCACACGAACAGGAAACTTTTATATATAAAGGTATGCATATGTGTGTGTGATGAAAAGTGAACACACAAAATTTTAAAATTATCAAAATTTTATAGTGGCTATAAAAAATTAAAAATGGTATAACTGAGTTCATCATTTAGTAATACTTTGTATTTTGACAGACTACTAGAAGGATCATTTTTTAGGTCTCTTTGATACCTGTAAAATTGAAAATTCATTTTGTTTTAAAATGCATTTTTTCAATTTTTAAATTCTTTTAGTGAATGTCTAAATAATTTCTATCTATTATCCATGCAGTTTTCTCCATAATTATAAAACTATTTACTTTGTATGGTTTCATTATTTTTCTCAGTTCTCCAGTCTCATTCAATTTTTCAATTGTGTCTGCATCCTAAAAATAAAGCATAATAAGGCAATTAATATCTTATAACAGATTAATTGAAAACAAGTAATAGACTTACGTGGATTTTTTTTTATGCGCTTAAGTCATGATTATTATTTACAGCTCTATAGTCCTAATCAGAACTAATATTCTGTATTGTATCTGTATTCTGAAATAATATTTAAACTGTTATCTAAATACACCATTAGAACCAAAGTCCAAAAATTCCGAGGTCAGTTTAAATTTTACCCAGGATTATTGTAACTAAAGTGTTAAGCATTCATGCTGAATTTATTTGATGTTTCAGTTTGAATAATTTAATTATTAATAATTTCTATAATTTTAGATTTATTTATTCATACTGATTTAGAGCATAATAATAGAGAATTATTAGAGAATAAGATAGAAAGGCTGTGGGAAAGAAGCTTTAGCAATCCTAGATGGTAGTATTAGAATAATGAGGAAAGTAAATAATCAATGCTTCAGACAAATTAACATATATAAAAGCTGAATTGTGAAAAGTAAAACTAGTAATCTTGAATGATAACAGTTGACCTTGATTGTATATGTGGAAGAAAATGGTCAGGGCGGAGGTCAATAAATTTCTCTAGTAAAAAAACTAGTAATATTTGATTTGTTAAAGAATGGTAATTAGTATGGGGTATTCATACCTTTTTCTGACTAATTATATTTTAAATAAATATAATTTGACTTTCTAAGATATTTCTATAGCAAATATAGAAATAAAATTTCTTTATTATGAACTATGGAAAGTATAAAGAGAAAAAATGTAAACCTACTAGATATTTAAAAGAACATACCCCCAAATGTCTTCCTTCAATAAAAACTTGTGGTAACTGGACAGACGTTACTCCCATCCTCTCTCGAATTTCGTTTTGAACTTCTTTGCTCATGAAAACGTCCTTTTCAGTGTATTTTATTAAAAGTGTCCTCAAAATGTGCCGAACTTTAAGGCAACGCTGGAAAGTGTCACGAATCACACCCATTGTTGTTGTATATATTACCACTTTGCCTGCTTCTCGTTCTTGCCAGGACTAAAAAAAAATGATTATAAGTAAATTTTGACTGCTAATAATTAATTCTGGAAACTTTGAATATTTATCCAGCATGAATCCTGGATTAAACAATAAAAATTCCGTCATTTTAAATATATAATAGGGTTGGGGCAAGGAGGTACAACAGTCGAAAAATAAATTAACATGATATGTGAGAAACTATATAGGCATTTAGTAACATAAAATCGCAATCTCAGATTCTAGTTATCAATGTAACATTGAAAATTAGTTTTCCTGTTTTTGGATTGACAGATATTGACATTTTTTGAGAAATTGATAGGACCAGTAAAAATAACTGTATGATTTATGTTGAAGCCAAATTGAACTTACATTAACCCTTATAGCTCTATGGACGCATATATGCGTTTGGCGAAAGTCATCCGTGTGGCCTACGGCCGCACTTATGTGCTTTCTCTAAGTCATCGGCCTGGACTAAGGGCGCATATATGCGTTTGCCGGTTTTTTCAATCAATGTGCAGTCATTTTCATATAAAATTAATACGTGGGGTTTCGTTAGTAATTTGCCTTCCTCAGGTAGCGGTCGGTCAGTGTTAGGGTCATAAAAATCTCCGGGAATTTCCGAAATGGAAATCCCATTTTACGTCCCATTCTTTAACCAATTACATTTTACTGTCTTTTCTTTTACTGTCTTCTTTTTGGTGACTCACAGCACTCAAAATGACTCAGTCAGCAGTATTGTATTGCCAGCGTAACAACCTCACGGTCTCGCTCGCATCAACAACGTTAGTGCCATATATAACTTGTTTGATTATTTTTTATTCGTGACACCCTACAAAATGTCAAATCTTGAAGAATATTTCACAAGGGACGACAGTAAAATAGAATGTAGTGAATCAGTATCATCATACATTGAATCAGAAGAATCAATTGGTGAAGGAAGAACAAATAGAAAAGCACAAGGAAAAAGGAAAGCAGGAAGTAAAGCACATCATCGGAAGAGGAAAATTCAGAAGGAGGCGAAAATATCGAGACTTCTCACCAAGATGGAATATTATTCTGGTCAAAAAGGAGCTTAACTCCTGTAATACATATCTTTGACGACAAAAATTCCGGAGTAAAGGAAAATTTAAATCCAAAATCAACACCCTTAGACGTCTTTACGATGACGTTCCCGGAAGAATTAGTGGATGAAATCACCGAACAAACAAATAATTATTTCAAATGCGTACAACAGTGTTCGGTCTATAACAAGAGTTCCCGTTTGAAGAATTGGTAGAATACTTCAGTCTCCGAAATGCAGAATTTTATGCATTTCGATGCTAATGCCGTGTTCGAAGAAATTTTCGTTGAAATTGCTTTGAAATTTTTCATACACAATTAAATTATTAATCTGTTGTAAATATCAAATTAAGTTTTTTAGTTGATTGTAAAATTTAATGTTTATTATACTTAATTTTAATACTCAAAAATAACAGTCCTGAATTATTTAACCTTCTGCAAAAGAATTACTACAGTTTATTACTATTTGCGCCTTGAATAGTCACTTCAGTGTGGCGAAAAAGTATTCCGGCCCCAGCGATGGTCAGCGCTAGCCGAGCTCTGTCCCTACGGACAGTTTCGGCCAGGAGTATTTAGAGCTTTAAGGGGTAAATGTGTCGGACTTTAAGGCAATCTGGAAAAGTATTGTTACGGGCACAGAGAGGAAGACGGAAACAAGGGATTAACGTCTTATGTCGTCGGCGGGAGAAGTTGGATTGGATTAGAACCTTCTCGAACGTCTCATTTTGTCGGAAGAGATCAAGAAGGTTATCGACATTCCCAGAACAGTCTTCCCCTACTTCCGTGTTCTAGAATGGTCGGCCTTGCCTATTTAAATACCCCCTCCCCTCACCTCGAGTGAGGCAGTCTGAGAGTAGACCAGGCACTGTGATGAACTGTAATAAGTGAGTGTTAGTGTGATAAACTATTCAGTGTTGAACCGGTCAGTGTAATAAGGGTATCAGTGGACTGTGACAATCTTGTGAGTATAATAAACCGTTTCTGTTTATTACTGTGTGTCAGTTTGTGATATTTGGAGAATCTTACGGTCGGTGGACTTTAATTAGTGAACTGTAAGTGTTAATTAGTAATAGTTAATTAGTTAAGTAGTAGTTGTAATTTTATGGTATTTGTACAAGCTTATGTAAATAGTTAAGTCATTTAGAATTAGTAATATCTTATATTATTGTTATAATTAAATAGGCCTAGGATATATTAAATATTTAGAATATTGTTATTGTAAATTTATATTAGTCTAATCATTTAATTGTTAATAATTTAACTATATCCTTTTTGTCACTTTGTTAATAAACATTAGTATCTTGAATTCAGGAGTAGTTTAATTCATTTTTAACACCCAGTAGCCCGTAACAGTATGAAATGTAAGGAGCGGTTTTTTTCCACACTAATTCCATATATCTTGTAGAAAAAATAATTATATACAAGATTGGATGTAATGCGTTTTGTATTAAGCTATCATGAACAAAGTGAGTAAAGCCAAACCAAATCTAACTCATTTGTTCCTTTATAGACCAATTATCAAGATATGGTCATAAATGCATTTGACAGAATTGAAACATTCTGATTTTATATTCTCGCAGAATTTGATATTTTTTACAAATTTCATTTTACGAGTTTTTCTATTAGAGAAAAATTTTCAAGTTGTAGTGTATATATTGGTTTTTGACAAAGTTGGAAAAACTTGTCGGAGGTAATGGCAAATGCATAAGGAGGATTTCACGAGAGAAAATATGCATAACATTCCTAAAATAAAAATTAGACCACTTTTTGTAATCTGTAGTTATACTCTCCGCTAAGCGTTATTATCGTTAATGTTAATGTACGCCTACCAGGAAATCATCAGTAACGAGAGGTGTGTTTCTTCTTCCGTGGCACTTCAAGTTGCATTTGGGAGTCCTGACCCAAATGTAAACTTGGTCTACCGTTTTCCCCCAAGTATCTGCCCATCTAATAGGCTGCAAGGATTCTCATGATATGGCCCCCCAACTTAACCTCTTCAGCAATGAACAATGTCGGGTTCCGTTTTGCTCGTTTAGCTCGCGATAGGTCCAATTTCTTCACGTCTGCAGTTTCTCCAAAGGATCGACTTTTCAAACCTCAAAATGATGAACTCGTTTGTCTATTTTAGAAGCCAATATTTACAAATAAGTACATCCTATCTTTTATAAGTGCTAAGTTTCGTTAGATTGAAGAGATTCCCACCTTTGATATAGGACCAGAATTATTTTTTATTTCTTTTGTTTTCGTCTTGGTCTGATTTTTCTGAAGTCAAGGATTGTCAAGGATTCTCTCGACTTCACTCATAGCTGCAGTGGATCTATCAATAATAACTGGAGCAGTAATGTAGCCAGTTCTTTAAAATATATTATTGGTTGCTAGAATTTTAGATTTTCTATTTTTTTTTATTTTGTTTTTTGTTTATTGATATTTACAACTGTATTACAATAATGCAACAAGTAAATAGGCTAAGTGATGCATAATGACATGAGATAATGACAAGTAGAGAAACTGCCCACTGGTAGTACTCAAATCACAAGTTCAACTAAGAAGGTTAACTAAGAAGCCATCTTCTTTTCAGACCCCTCGGAGGATTATCGGGAATTGAAGAGGAAGCTAGGTTTGAAACTAGAGGGTTTGAGAGGAAATGACGTTTGTTATGAAAGGATAGATACCGGATTCAGGCCAAATAAGCAACAAATGGGACAAAGGTCGTTATGGATGACTTTATTCTTAACAAAATAAGGGGCATTGAGAAGGACTTTGGATTGTAGGGATTAGATACAAAAGGAATTCGATGGCTTAGTGGAGCCCCAAAGCTCTACTCCGTAAGTCCAAATAGGTCGTATTATGGTCATGTAGATGAGTCTTTTGTAGTTAATTGGAAGCTTAGAGCGTTTGTCTTGTAAGGGTTGAAGTAGCCTGAAACTTCGATCGGTTTCTTGTCTTTTCAGTCTAGTATGCAACCCTAAGTATCGGATCTGTTCTACAGGTACCAGTGGGATATTACTAAAGGATACTGAAGGGCAGGAAGTTATAGGTTTAAGACGTAAGGTAAAATGGGTTTGATGCGATTTTTGAGAATTTATTTTAATTCTCCAGTTTTGACACCATTCTTCAAGATCAGTGATATGGGATTGGAGGCTTTGGGATACAATAGCTGGATTGGTGTTGACACCTGTATCATCAGCATACGTGGTAAGGATAGTATTAGGATGAGTTGGGATGTCAGCTGTATAAAGGATTGGGCCGAGGATACTACCTTGAGGAACACCAGCGGATTGGGAAAAGAGAGATGAATAGACATTATTATGGTTTACTTGGAAAGTTCTATTTGTGAGATAGGATTGAAGGATGAGAAAGTATGTAGGGATTAGGAATATACGGAGTTTGTAGAGCAAGCCCGAATGCCAGACTCGGTCAAAAGCCTGTTCCACGTCAAGAAAGACGCCTGAATAATATGATCCACGTTCTAATGCAGAAGAGACTACATCCACCACACGATGACTATGCTGAATAGTGGATTGGGATGCTCGGAATCCAAACTGGTGATCTGGTATTATGTGATTTGCATCAAGGATGGGGTACAGTCGTTTGAGGATGAGTAGATTTTCTAATTCTAAACTCGAGGGTAAGTTTTAATTGGAACATCCTAATCCATCTGCTTGGAGGACTTCTTTATAAGATCTAAAAGCTTTGAGAGTTCTTTTTGGGATTATACTCTGAACATTACTCATGATCAATTTAATAAGACAGGTAATAAATAGGGTAATCAATGAATAAATAATAAAGCTGGATTTTATGTTATTTAGCTTTATCAAATATTAGCCAAACGTATCAAAATGCTAATGGTTTTATTATTTTCAAGCCTTGCTTGACATTTGTCTATAGCTTCATTAGATTGGATTCCCTTATAGTATACAAAATCCAATCCTTTTTTTGTAAAGAGCACACGACAGTTTTATTTCAAGCAGAAGACATTAGAATGAGTAGGTTGTTGATCTCTCCATAGCGCTGCTATGCCTTATTTATCATTTACAATGATGAGTCCTTACACCTACATGACTTCAAAAGGGGCTTAAAGCCTTTCTAGCCTAAGTTAACTTATAAAATATCCATCGTCGTAATAAGCTCAGAACTCCACCCTAAGCCTTACAGCCCAATTATTTGTCAAGCTATCTTTTTTCTTGATGGGTTGTTTTCTTAAATTATTGTTTGATATATGTCTCAACATTTTCCCTTTTATACCGTCTTTGAATCATTGATTTTTTTCGTCTGGTTATTCTCATCACCAGTAAAGTACACTGCAGTGATCTTTTTACATTTTTCATCAACTATTCTGGTCCAAACTTCTTATTCTGTAACAACACCATCTGGCAACTTATGTTAATATAATCTTCCTAAGGGATCAAAGTGGGTTTTTATTCAAGCTGTTGGGTAAATTTTTCTTTTATAGATTTATTATTTAAGTTTTAAATGTTAAATTTGGCTACTGGGTGTCTCGATTGTACTTTGTGGAGCGAAATTCTCTGTTGCACTCAAGCAATCATAGTTTATGATCAGACCCCATAATAGTTTCTCTGAAAGTTCTAATATATATCAAGTTTGAGGCAAATCTGGAGCTTATAATTATGTTATTTGAGTGGTGGTAGTGGGCCTGCAGGTTGTTTCCAGGAGGCAAGGTGAATACCCTTGTGCTTCTGAAATTAAAATTGAAGTAAAAAGGCGAAAATAAGCGAACTGACAGAAATTTCTGGTTTATTATTTGAAATAGCATTACACAGATTCTTGATGAGTCTCCTAAAAGCGCGCTAAATGATTAACCGAAATATGAACTACTGAAATTGTTTAGCTAATATTTTTTTACATTACCTTTCTTCTAGTTTACCTTGCTTACCTTGCTTTCTTTCATTTCGAGAAACGTAGCAATACCAGCACGAACTCTGTTCTTGACTCCCCTGATGGAGCCTCTGGAACTCTTAATAGTAGAGAAGTCCAAACCAACATACTCCCTGCCAGCGAAGTTTTCAATATCAATATCCTGACAAGTTGTTCGCTTCTGATTATTTCCACACAGGCTTTTCTCCGACAAATGGAAACTGAAGAAAGAGTCCGGATGGGCGTATGTCATATCGAGTTCGTTCTCACTAAAATCTGACGTGTTGTCATCCTCCCTAATGGAAACCCTCTGCTCGCTGTCACTACAAGTTCCACTGTCTTCGCTACTCTCTTCCAGCTTGTATTGCCCGTTCTGTCCACTTTTAAGGCATTTAAGGCTGAATAAGTTTGTAAAAGATCTCTGGTCCATTTTAACTATCCTTCAGTATATTTATTAGCAGTTACTTTAACTGAATCACCGACTTCACATGTTTCACTATCACATTTCCACACAGCTAGCTCATACTTCTTTCTCCCAGGTTTATGGCTGAAACAGTTACCATATTGTAATATTGCATACATTGCATTACCCTATTTGTTTTTATTAACTTAAATCAAACACCAAGGAGTTTACCAAGGGTGGGAGGGGGTGTAACAACAACCTTACATTTTATTAAAATTTTGTATAGGTGTGCTATTATATCTATTATGTATTTGTTATAAATTAATTACTTGCACATTAGGGTGTCCCAGGCTACAAGGGTGAACATTTTTTTTCCGAATTTCGAAACGCATACCCTCTCAATCTTTTTCATTTCAATCCAAAACCTTATATATTAAATATTTTTGCGATCGAATAACGATAACCCGTGCCTTGACTTGACGACAAAGTTGAAATATAAAGGTTAGTGTGGATGCTGTAGGGAGATTGTATAGATTATTGTTTAAATTCAGTAAATAAAACACATAATATAATTATAATATTCATTTATTGTAAAAGGCAAATTAATCGTCTTTCATGGACTTTAAAAATCACAAATTCTGATGAGGTGCTTTTACTGCTAAAATGCATGGGAGTCAGGTGACGTAAGATGTCACGATAAAGAGACAGACATCCAGCAGTGCTGCCTTATCCTTGTTTGAAATTCTGAATTGGGAGCTTAGGAATGATATTTTTAATGAATAAATGGCTCTCACCATCTTCCGAGCTTGGTGCATAGCACCTGGAGGCCGAATCTTAAATTTCTTCTCTGTATCACCACCAAGAAATATTATTGGCAGCTCAATTAATTCGCAATAGTCATTTCTAGCTATTTCTTTAGTCAATTCACATCGGTAGAATTCTATCAGTTTATCAATTTCCGAAACATTCTAACAAGATAACTTCTCCCTACAAATTTGTATTTTCTCGGCATCGACATTTTTCCAGTTTTCTCGGAACTTTTTCAACAACGGAATCTCTAGGCTTGTTGTTCTTGGCATCAATACTTGGCTGATTTGGCTTCAAACACACTTTTTAATACCAACTCATAGACGTGATGACGGCAAGCAAAAATAAGCATTTCTCTACCCAGTTTTTGTTCCAGAAGCACACATGCACCATTAATACGGCCTGTGTCTGAAGCAGTAGTACCACAACAGAGAATCTCTGTCCTCAAGATTCCAGTCGAAAATGACGATCCAAACTACCTGTGCCTGTTCGCCTCCTGATGAGATGCCCAATTTTGGCTCAGCGATAAGTTGTTCGTTATTATCATAGGAAACAACTATCGGTAGGCGTTCTTCTTTAGATTTACGTGGATCTAGAGCCCGAAACAGTTTGCCATCCCAGTGGACAGTTACCGTATCTGGTACCTTGTTATGGAAATTAACCTTTATAGCTTCAGCCCGCTCTCTTCGCATTTCTGTTCGAATTCTATGTATTGATGACTTGCTTATAGTAAATTCGTCCGTATTATGCCCTACTGCTTCAATAGTAGCTTCAATTATAAATACAGAATCTCTCACACTTAACTGACCCCTACCTAATGTGGCAACTAATTTCGGAGTTATGATTTTTTTCCGCATACAAGTTTTATCGAGCTGAGAGGAAGAACCGCTTGGACTAGGCCTATTTTCTTGTAAATCTATTATTTCAGAATCAGAAGATGAGTTTTCATGTCGTGGTAAGATGATGTCGATGGAGCTAACGATGAAAAATATTTAGCACGTCGCTTTTCCTTCTCAATGTTTCTAAGGTGCGCCTTTTCTTCTTTATCTGTTAGTTTTTTGTCCACTATGGCGAAGTGACCAGGCCAACCTGGTTCTCTTCTTCATTTATTCTAATTAGCTGAAGCGCATCGGCATGAGCAATGTCAAACAAATTGTTCATGTTGGAATGAAACTCTTGTTGGCGCTGTTCAAACACTGCTTGTGTTTTTTTCGCATTTTTTTTTAATCTCTCCAAACTTGGTATAACGTGACTAGTTTCTTAATACAGTTAGGTATTTATTTAGTCCGTATACGTGCCTTTTCCCAGTAAATAATGCACTCACGAATAGTAAGATTTGCATTTTCATTGACACTTAAATTCACTTCACGAATATTGTAGAACAGAACTGCTAGTACTTGTCCATTAGAGGGAAGTTTCGTGCCAGTAATTTGATGTTTTACTTCCCCTATTAAAAATATCTCCTTTTTGGAACTTCGTAACTCCGCTGACATGTTGACTACTTAAAAGTAATGCGTTTACTAATAAAACAAACAAGTAATAACAAGCAATCCATGCGAGATTTCCGTCTCCTAATACTGTGCAAGTACAGACGCGTTTCGATGCAAGTCGGCACGGGTTGTCGTGTTCCTAAGTTCCTGAAACTTTATTTTTAAATGATTTGAGCCCATTCAAACAGAATTAGAGGGTATGCGTTAAAAAAATATCACTTTAATTTTTTTGGGACACCTTATTGCACATTCATATCATTGAAATAATTAACAGATATCGAAAAGTTATAATAAAAATGTACATTGATTTTCTCCCGTCCATCTTAATTTCAATATAAAATGTTAAAGTATTTTAATTAATGAATACCCTAGCTTATATGTTTAGGTTTAGTTAGTAATGTTTTAATGCCAAATGTTGATAAATTGAATTATTTTTTTCTATAATTTTTTTAGGATTGTTTAATAATTGCAATTAAATATATTTATAAATCTAAGTCTTCCTAATTTATGCTACCCTTTCCTTTAATCCAACGAGAAAACGAGAACATTTCTTTTTTCAAAGAAAATATACCGAACTATTTTTTGGAAATTTAGTTAAAAAAGCCTAATGACTACTAGGGCTTTAAAAAGATTTGTTGTGAAATATTCTAATCACTAACCAACAAAAAACTCCCTTGATGCCTGTCTCAAGCCAGGATGAGATAGGAGGAGGGTGAAGAGTAACAACCTCGTTAAAAAACCTGGTACACCAGGCCCACCTCATATCGCTCTGTAAGGGTTTTTTCCTAGGGTTACCGAATTGGTCATTGCGATTGGCGGTCGAGCGGAGAGGTCAGCTACTCTTACCTTCCAAAAAAAATGTTGGTTGAAAAACATCAGAAAAATTAGACTAACTCGGCGGTATCGAAACGGCAATCTTCAAGTTGGCAATATGGAATATTCGTGCTTTATATAAAACTGGAGCATTGAAATTGCATATGAATGAGCTCAAATACATGTTTGGCATTTCTGCACCACAGGAGATAAGAGATAAGGCTCTGGGAATCATGGAGAAGAGAGACCATACAATCTATTATAGTTACAACCAGAACTTTAGGACAGGATTTGTGGATTTGGATTTGTAACACAAAGGAGCATGTCGCTTCTCGGCTGTTATGCATGCTCAGAGTTAGGGACAGATTTAGAAATGATTTCATGTTTTCTGTTGATGCGCAGACAGAGGTGACAGATGAGCAACCTAAGGGTAGTTTATATCCTACTTGAAAAAGATGCTTGCGGGATGCTCCCACAATGATATGAAAATAGTTCTAGGTGGCTTTAATGCTAAAGTAGGAAGAAAACCGGCTATATTGTCCATAATAGGAAGGCACAATCTACCTCCAGAATATGACGACAATAAAACAAGAGATTAAATGTTGCTATATCCCATGATATGATTGTTGGTAGTACAATACTTGACAACAAAAAAAAACTTCTATTTATAAATCATATCGCTTTTTAATATAAAAATATATAAAGCGACGCCTGGATCATTCCAGACAACCACGTCAGTATCTAGATTGACCTTATTCTCATTAGTAGGATACAGAGGCCTAGTCTCATGGCAGTGAGAACTTTTAGTGGATTTCATGAAGGGAGGGATCACTACTTGGCCTGATTATCTATTCGAGCTAGAACAATAATACTCACATAGCAAAATGGGTTCGAATAGAAAGGATAGATACCGGAAAACTACATGAGCCTAAGTGCAGAAAAGAATTAACCCATAGTCTGGATGTAGCGATCTGCAGGAGAAGTGCTAGGAGCAATAATAAGCAACAAGAGACCCAGAGTGTTTGACCTAGAATGCCAAGCAGTGACAGACAAGAAAAATTAAGACTACAAGAGAATGATAGGTAAGTGCTGAACTCGCTAAGCATTTAAAAAATATACAGACAGAAGAATCGAGGAGAAGCGCATTCACAAAGGGACCAAAAGGAAGGAGTTGGAGGATATGAAGGAGATTAAAGACCTGGAGAAAACTTAAAAAGATGGCAGGGAAAAACTAGGACCTTCTACAGGAGGATAAGCACCCTGCCTTCGAGCCTAGGCCCATGAACGAGAGAAACGTTGTTTCAATAAATGTATTATTATTTATTTTGCAAAATAGGTTTAATAGTCCAGATATTGCTCTGAATTGTATACAACTCCTGGATTAACTATTGGCAATATCTGAACCCCCATCTCGTCGTTTTCCCCCAACAAAGTTATGTTTTGGACTTCCGCCTTTGAGGAATTATCGACTATACACGATCGCCGATTGTGTTTTTGTTTTTTTTGTGCCGCCGGCATTCAAACAGCAATGAACTCTTCACACATTGAGGGTTTCTGGAATCGCTCCAGTCATCACATTACTTCGACTCACTAAGAGTAAGTAACCGCTCCGATTGAGGTGCTCCAACCTTCATTATCATTAATGGTACCTTCAATTAACATTAATAATCAAATAGTTTTTTTGCTATAGTAATAGATTTTTTTTTAGTTTGCATTTTTATTAAATTGTAATTCCTCTCAACTGTAAGTTTTTTTCAATAATTCTGATTTATTTTAAATTATTTTTATTAACCTATATCTTCTTTTTCATTTGCTCAAAAAACTGGCAACTGAAACGGGGTCGGAGACTCACATCTGTCATCTGTAGGCCATTTTTCCTTTATGGTGTAGCTCGCCACAACAATAGAAGTGTAGTAAGATTCTCTACTCATAGAAGAGCTGATGTAAAAAAAACAAAAAAAAAAAATGTGGATTGGAAAGAAGTCAAGCAGAGCCATGAGAATTATTAGAATCAACGACGAAATAATTGAACATGTAAGTTATTTTAAATATCTGGGAGCACACCTGCGAGCGTGCCTACACCGATAGTGAAATGGGGCCTTCTGCCGGAACAAGTTTTCCCTCCAGAATTAAAAATTTCCTATCTCTAGGAGAAATGTTTCACCCCATCCTATTAACCAAATCAAGGATAATGAAATGCTCTAGAAGAATACAAATTAGATAATGCAATAATAAATTACATAATTTCTTGTAAAAAAATAAATAAAAATCACAATTAATATAGATGCCCCCATTTACGAAAACTTGCCTTGCCCTTACTCACCTCAGTTACCCATATTATTCGTAAAGTTTCCATAACCATATAAAAAATAACAAAAAGAAAGATTCAGTTCTAGTTCCCCCCAGAACCGAGTTAATTTACTGCACAAGAAATATAGTATAATAGTATTTGCGAAATAGTAATGAACATTGAAGAGAGAGAAAAAAAAAGAAGGGCAGTGGGACTAGCGGATTACATAATGTACCAGAACTTTGTAGAATCACTTGATAGTAGCAACGAAACTATGGCGCAAGAGGTACTATAATTTGACATCACAGGAATGAGATTTCCAAAGGCCACAAATAAAGCTAATTGGCTCTAAAATGTAACTGACAAATTAACCACCCATAGTTTGCAGCTTCTCCACAAACCTACTATTCTGGTGATTACGACTGGATTATTGAATATTTATTGTATCCAATATAGCAGTATATGACTTCGACTAAACAATTTATTGTTTTTTACTAATTTAACTATTCATATTTATAATCTATAAACGATTATTAACACCTGATTGTATACTAATTTATAACTCAGGCGATAATTTCGATAGAATAGAGCAGTAAATATTTTATGATAAGGTAGGTAAGGAATGGTGAAAATGATACTCATGTTCGACACATGACTGTAAAAATAATGTATCTACCACAGTTACTTTCAAACCATGAACCTTCGAAATAATCGTTTGCAGGGCAGGAACGGATCCTAAATCTACGGAAAGTACCACATGCAATCTTTCAATTATAGTTAATGAAGCTAATTCGAACTCAATTCATGATTAGTATCTTTCTCAATATTGGTTTGATTAAACAATATTGGCGTAATTAATTATATTATAAGAAATATTGCGATCATGAAATGTTTCGAACCCGAATTTTCAATGGAAATACGTTTCTCTGAGACCAAATAACCTTTCAGTTTTAAACAGATTTAAGACGAGTAGAGCCCTCTGAAGTGACCCTTGTATTTGTACCTTACAGCGACAATTTTGCATAAAATTTAACATCTATCGAGCTAAAAATAAATTTAATAAGCAGATATGGTCTTATCGTCATTGAAATTGTGTGACCAGTAAATTTCGATTTACAAAATATCTTTTTCTAAAGTTGATGGTACTTTGTCAATTGGAAATGAAGGTCGGTTATTGTTGGCAATAATATAAAAAAAAATCATAAATATTGTCTATGAAAGAATTTTATAATTATCTAAAGAAAAATAAAACATACTTTTTCCTGGTTGAAATATTTTATTTTTATTTAAAATTTTCGGATATAATAGAATATATTTATAAATATTTTTATTTTAAAGAGAAAAGATATGCCCCCGGCCGGGATGCCTGTCTCACGGAGAGACAGAGGTTCCGGGTTCGATCCCAGCCGGGGGCATATCTTTTCTCTTTAAAATACAAATATTTAAAAATCAAAACAGCTGACCAATAATTATAAAAAAATAAGAATATATTTATAATTTATTTTTCATTTATTTTTCTTTTGATGGTGATTAATTTTAAATATTTTTATTTTGAAGAAAAAGATTTGTCCTGTACCAATTAAAGTAATGTTCAACGAACAGTCTTCCTCGTGTATACATCGCAAAAAGTGCGAGAACACGGGGATGTAGGAACGGTGAAAAGAATGGATTTGTCTGGCTTGGATACGAACCTTGGTAGCTCAGTGGCTAGAGACGTCGGCGATCAGGGTTTGAATCCCGGTCAAGACAAATCTTTTCTCTTCAAAATAAAAATATTTAAAAATAATAGAATATAGGTGCGTATTCAAGCGGATGGACAAAAAGCTACATATGTATTTTAGAGAAGCTGTTCTAGAACATGTTTAATACAACGTTGTAAAAGCTAATGTAGAGAGGCGAAAAACGATTAAGCATTAGTCGCTGTAGTAGTTAATAATTTATGTTGTCGTAATAATTAATATGAAATTGTATGGAACACTCATCGGAACACTCATCGGTAAATATTTAAAAAACCTAAAAGCCTCTCATAAAATCTAAAAACTGACAGGCTAAAATTTCAGTTACGTAGAATGTATGAAATTGCTTTTATCTGTTTTCTTATCAGTTTCGAGGTTGACTATCATTGGTGATATAAGAAAAGTTCATTAGCTGCTACTTTTTTTATAAATTATATATTTGAGTCTGGGAGATAAGCGATTTCAAGTGTATTTCATTATTCATTTAGTTGGTATTGATTTCAAACAAATACCTCAAATGTTTATGGTTTAAATGATTTGAGATATAGAATATGTAGCAATATTAAAAGTAATTAAAATAATTACTAATTAAAAGTAAATGAAAGTAATTTTCCGGAACTAGACATCATCATAAACTTTTACTTACATCAAGAATTGAGATTTATTCTCAATCTGATATTTATTCCAAGTGAATCATTCTGCACCGTTTTCGGTCAGTCAACCAACTCAAAACACGCTTACCAGCACCCAAAAATTCATTAACATTTACAACAAAAGCAATGGATGGTTGTCTTAACAGTATCTTTTTGTAATTTCTAGCTCGCATTATTTTTTGCTGCAATCGTAATTGGTAATTGTAGGAGACACTAAATATTTATATTGTAATTATTTTTATTATGGTCAATGTTCTGAATTAATTCGATGTATCGATTACAAATAAATGATTAATAAATGACTTAATTAAGGTAACAGCTGTTCATTTATTGATAATTGGTTTTAATATGGAGTCAGATTATGAATTTTAATAAATAGTGTCGTAATCCCAAATCTTCCTCTTTGTAATAAAAATTACCTACAATTGGTGACCCTGACGTAATTTGTGATAGTTTTCTGAACAAAATGAATGAACAAAGAACGGCGAGAGTGAAGACCACATCGGCACAAACATTCCAAACCCTTTCGCAAATATTTCCTCACAAAAAAGCTACAAACACCATTTTATCTATCAGGCAAGAGTGGAAATTTCTCCTTACAAGGTAGAAAAACCTGAAATTTGGTTTTATCAAGTAGAAGTTCAGTTCACTATCAACCAGATCACGACCAAGGAAACTAAATTCAATTACATGGTTGCTCATTTGGAGCCCAAATACGTTGAAAATATTTGGGATGTTATTCAATCTTAAATAAATGACAAATATTAAGAATGATTGGTTAATATCTCCAAGGAAACCGGGGATACGAACGATAACCGAGTTCGAAGTGCGATCGGATAGGCCAAGTCAGCTACTTCGAAAAAAGAATTCTTATGCTGGTGCTGTCTATTTATTTATTCACAATAAATATATATATATATATATATATATATATATATATATATATATATATATATATATATATATATATATATATATAATACATTCATATATACATTCATACATACTCTCACACACACACACACACACAACACTGAGGGGTTCCTGGTCAGTAGCAGGAAGCAGATTGAAACTGTTACTCTCACAGTGGGTAGGCACGAAATTCGTTCCCAGCCATACTTGAAATACCTGGGAGTACTCATCGTTGCAGGTCTCCAGTTTAACGCACATACGGAGTATATCAGTGCCAAAGCGGCAAGAATTACGTCCTTATGCCGAATATTCGAGGACCCAAAGAGAGTCGCAGAAAGCTCCTGGCAACTGTTGTGTCCTCAATCCTTTAATAGGGAGCTCCAATCTGGAAAGAAGCCAAGTCAACTGCATCGTACAGAAGACAGATGGGCTCAGTGTATCGAAGAGGTTTATTGAGAGTGACAAGTGCTTTTCGGACTGTTTCTTACGAAGCTGTGTGCGTAACTGCGCGCATGCCTCCGGTCGAGATGCTAGTGGAAGAAAAAACAGATGGTACAATCGTAATTCTCGAGTATCGAGAGAGGAAGAAAGGAAAACCACTAACGTACGTTGGCAACAGCGTTGGAATTCGGCTAATACCGGAAGGTGGGCCTACAGGGTGGTATCTGACATAGGTTCGTGGTATGATCGTCGACATGGTGAGGTGAATTATTACCTTACACAACTATTGTCTGGACATGGATGCTTCAGAGCCTACCTGTACAGATTCTAACTCGACGACAGTGCTGAATGCCCAACGTGTATGACGGTAGAGGAAACAGCAGAGCATGTTTTTTTTTTAATGTACGCGCTTCACTGACGAGAGAAGGGAATTGGAGCAGGCTTGTAAACAGAAGGTGGCAAGAAAATTTAGTGAGCTGCATGCTAAAGTCGGTTGAACAGTGGACAGCCGTGAAAAAACTGGCTACTATGATACTATTCTCATATGTCTAATACATTTTATTGACCTGCTGGTCTCACGAGAACAGCCTGTGAGTATAAAACTAATCTAAATGATAGGGGAGAAGCTAAATTGTGGTGTTATTACCGAAAACTTAATACTAATTCATGTTGCATTGTTTGAAGATATAGAAAAGCAAAAAAAAAAATGATTAAATAAATAAAACCTTAAAATTAGTATAGTTATGTTAAATTTGATTCTCGATATTACTATTCCTGGAAAATATGTTCTAGATACCATTGTTTAGCCGTAAATAAACATTGGACTGAAAATTCACAGTCCTTAAACTTTATAGCTCTTGATGACTATGAGAAGATACTGTAGGCGCTGCTTTATTACAGAAGGCTATTACTGGCTTTTAAGATAACTTATCTATCTTGAATTTTGAGTAAACAAAGTGAACAGCTACAAGAATAAAAAGTAATTGAATTTTTAGTCAGTTAATTAAATAAAGTAAATTATATTTATGACAACGAAACAAATGTAAGTGCTAATTTCGTAATTTCGTGTGTAAAAATATTAAAAAATTTCGACCCTTTACTGCCATTCCTCATTCAATAAATTCTAAATATTCGGCTACTTAGATGCTATAAAACTAATTTCATATATATAATGTTATGAAATTAATAAAAGTGAACGTAATGGAATAAAATCTAGCTTAGGCGCTTGGTGTATGGTGTGGAAAACAATCAATTTCTATGTACATTGAATTCAAAGAAATTTCAATCCGTTGGTATACTTTAGAAAGGTGGCAATCATCCGATCTCTTACAATTCGCCTATTGCTCAAGTAGAGATATTTTGATTAGGAAAGAATTGAGTGATTCTGATGTATTAAAAAAAACCTGTACTACTACAACCCGTGAACGGGTCTGAGGTTCAATGCATAGTAGAGACTGTACTGTAGCATAGACAACGGTTCTGCAAGGAGGTAACTTGTCACGCTCAACCGGCAGATTTTCTCCCCTTATTTTGGGTGCCCTATTTTTATAATATTTTATAGAGGCTGGGTGAGCCCACGGAGGGACCTAGATCCTTATATGACCCATCACCGGCTGGAAACAGATGAAATAAATTATTGCCCGCAGCGGGATTTGAACCAGGATTTCCGGCACGGCAACCACTGAGCCACTCCGCTCCCTTGTGTATCAGATGTATTAAAATATGTTTAAAATTGATTGTATGTAATATCCTTCTTGAACAATCTTTCTTCTTCTTGTCTTTGCAGTTCGTTTTCACCTCCATCTAAAACCGCTTAGAAATGTCGTTTTCTTTCCAGAACTCCCATCCAGGTCGAGCGTGGTAAACGCAATAGAAAATAGTAAATGTAATAGAGCTTTCAAATGTAATTCGGCCAGTTTTGTTTCAGATGATTCAGAATAGATACAGAGATAAAAAATAAAATGCGAAACTGTCGAAAACATCTAATGTAAATAATTTCGTACTAGATACGATTTGCCATGGCTCCTTATCAGTAAAAAAACTTTCGAAACTAATATTCACAAGATACCATCCAGGCTATAATTTCTGAAATTTCATCAAAATCGGTTCAGCAGTGGAAGGGGATTGCTAACCTAACACAGAAACTGACTTTTATTTGGTTCCTATAACATAATATGCGAGTGGAAATTTCTGACTATTTCCACACTGCAAGTTGAGTTGGCTCTATATCCATCGTATAGATTGTTGCGAAATCATTAATAGCAATACACTGAAATTTACATTAATTAAAAGAATCAAAAAAGTGCTGTATAAGGCTGCATTATATTGCAGTGTAGGTATATCCAGATATAAAGAAAATTAAATGATTGCATTTAACCTGGGTGTCAATTATAATCAAATTAAAGATATGTGATAATTATTTAATATAATCATAATCATTTCTTCAATATTCTAATTTAATATTAATTTTACCCATTGTGATACTTGTTTTTCATTTTAATTTCGAGATTATCCTAATACGAATATTTGAAAAGAGCCAAATTCTTTTTAGAAAATTGAAAAGTAGTTGATGAGATCCGGATGAGGACCGGACCACTTTTCTGCTGGTCCCTCCCGTTTGCAAATTGGGCCAACCAGGGGAAGTATCAGTGCCTCTCCGTTTTGAAATCAAGTTCTCAGTATAACTTTTATACAGAAACATAGACACACACATACATACATACATGTATATATATATATATATATATATATATATATATATATATATATGTATATTAACTTTTAAGCTAAAAATACAAAAAATCACTTTCAGTAGCGTATTTGAATTAATTCTTCAAATATTTTTCTATGAGGGCCAGTCAAAAATCATGTAAGTAATATATCATGTGTATGTAAGAAGCTGTTGATAGTAGATGGCTAGGGACATACCTGCTGAGGTATCCATGAATTAGTGAGTTGTGTAACGGACTCTGGAACAAGTAGGACTGAGAATCTGAGGCCACTTTCTTTATCAGTTCCCCCCCCCCCCCCCAGAACCACTCCCCTCCACGTCACATCATCTTCCTCTCATTCCTAGGTCTAAGGTTCACCGGCTGAGGAAATTGGGTCAGTTTCAAGTTACATACGTTTCATGAATGCACTTTTTCTTCCTTTTTCGTTCGTTTTATTTACCGGAGAAATTCCGAGATAATAGGAGTTATTTACCCTTGTGAGGGAGAGGACATGTTTGGTTTCTGGTCTGTTGTTTATACATGCGTTACATCATGGTACGGGAATCACTTTCTACCATCCACCTGTTGACATATTTGTTGATTCAATGAAAATCGGACACTAATAGAACAGCGGTTTCTTCCTCTTAGGTCATTCAGTTTTTATTTTATATTTTATTTTTATATTTTTTAAGAATCAACTTCTCTTTTAACTCAAAAGAGATGATTTTTTGGGGAAATTTTTAACTTCTTCATTGTTTTCAGTTCGACGCTTTTTTTTTCTTTTGTCATGATCAATGAATCATTCATGTTTATTATATATTTTATAATTGATTTAGTTAATACTAATACAGATATCCGGCAATAAAAGTATTATTAAGTACAAGAGATAATCACTCAAAGGGAAAAATAAGAACTACTAAAGGATCGAAATTATTGAAAGTATTTCTATATCAATTTAGTGATTAATGTGATAGTGACAATGATATTATGATATAGTGATAGTGACAATGATATTGTCATGATCAATGAATCATTCATGTTTATAATATATTTTATAATTGATTTAGTTAATACTAATACAGATATCCGGCAATAAAAGTATTATTAAGTATAAGAGATAATAACTCAAAGGGAAAAATAAGAACTACTAAAGGATCGAAATTATTGAAAGTAATTCCTATATCAATTTGGTGAGACATAATGGGTATCCAATTCATGGATTGGTGTAATGGAGATCATTAAATCGAAAATTTCTGATTAGGTACTAACGGATACAACAAAAACAGAATGACTTAGATTTTCTCCTGACTGTACTAGAGAGTGACAAGAATGGATTACAAAGACAATAGATGTAGTTACTTTGTATAAAAATAATGAGGAGAATCAAACTCAATTTCCAATCACTTTGGCAATCTTGTTTTCCTTTCTCTATTAACTGTATTTACTTTTACAACTATGAAATTAACACTTTCACGGCTAGCTTATAAAATTCTTTTGGTACCCATCCAGAATGGTTCCATACTTGCCCCATTGGTAATCTGATAAGGCTGACAATACAGTTCATTTTAAAAATATTTATATTGTTTGTTGTTAAAAGGAAAAGTAAAGGATTGTTAACTAGATAGACACGATGATCCTGTGTTCAAATCCCGCTCCTTACAAGCCTTTTACTCAATCTGTTAGCAACCGGATATGGATCCCATGGGTAGACCCTCCCGGGTTTAAAGTCTCTTTAAAGTGGGTACCCAAAATAAGGGGAAAAATCTGGCGGTTGAGAGTGATCTAGGACGAGTTATATCCCTGCACAACAGTTGTCCAACAAACAGTACTGTGTCTACCATATGGCCCAGATCTTTCACGGGTTGTTGTGGCACAGGTTTGACTAGGTCATTCAAATTTTCAAAGAATACAAGATAACACAGTTTTATTATTAGTAAGGTCTTCCCTTAATAAGTAGGGACTCTTGTTACTTAAATGTCGTGCCCTAAAAATTAGAGAACTTATTTTATGAGCAACTTTGGATTATTAACAGAATAAACAAATAACTAGTCAAAGTTAATATTAATATAATATTAATATTTGAAAAATTAAAAAAAATATGACAAATGAAAAAATCTTTTTATTATAATAATACTTATTACAACATTAATAACGTTAATGACAAAAGAAAAAGAAAATATTGCATGGGAGACGAGGGAAAAATATTGGAGAGAGATCGGACACAGCAGACGGTCGGCCTCACAGTAAAAATTACACTAAGCAATTTGTTCTAGCCTAGTTCCTACATGTTCGTATCTCTTTTAAAATCAACCGAACCAGCAGAAAAACTTAATTTTGTATAAATTTCAGATCTTTTATTTATAGAAAGGATTGTTTTGCTCACGAGTGATAGAATGTGCTACCATGTCAGATACACAGAAGACAAGATACAACAGTAAAACGTCAAATCGAAACGTCAATTTGTGGTTTTAAATTTTTTTTAAAGATTAATTTATTGATATTTACGACTGTAATAATGTTACCACAAGTAAATTTGCTAATATGAACAAACGACATCGGTAGCACTCCAATAAAGTTCTATAGTAGAAGGTCTCGAGGCCATCTTCTTTTAGACGCCTCGGAGAGTTATCAGGAATAATATGAGAAGCAAGGAGAGAGACTAGCGGATTCGAGTGTCTATGGAGCTTGTCATGGAAGGATAGGCATCTAGTTTGGGCCAAATCAGCAACATATAGGATATTAAGATCATGATGGTTTGTTTGTGACATAATAAGGAGCATTAAGGATTTTACGAAGGATTTTGGATTGTAAGGATTGAATACGAGATGAATTGGATGGTTTAGTAGAGGCCCAAAGCTCAACTCCTTATGTCCAAATTGATCTGATACCTGTAATGTAAATGAGTCATTTGTAATTAATTGGGAACTTAGAGCGTTTGTCCAGTAAATGTTGAAGTAGGCGAAAACGTCTAGCAGTTTCTTGTCTTTTCGGTCTTGTAGGCTTTAAATTAAAAAAAAAAAATTAGATATTTTGTTTCAACATTAATGTTTTTAGTTTTCTTCATCAATACTTGATATCTATTTTGATTTACTTTATAGTTAAGCACTTCTATAATTTTATTTGACCGAAACAATAAATATGTATGGCATAAAAAGAGGGTTTTTATTAATAAGGTCTTATCTTAATAAATAGGGACTCTATTTAATAGGACTATATATATATATATATATATATATATATATATATATATATATATATATATATATATATTGCTATGTATCATGCGGGGCGGCATCATGATAGCGAATGTGTTTTGCACAAAGAGCAATGTTGGTTTGCGAGATGTAGGTCACAGCAGGGTCATGCCCTTATGGTCAAGGTGGAAGAAGAGATAAGAAAAGGGTTGAGTCGGGGACTCCACTGGAAAGAGGACTCTCTGAACAGATCCCGAGGAGCGAGGAGGACGTGGAAGACGGCGAGACCAGAAGACACACCTCACCAAGAAGAACTCTAAATGTACCCCTGTATCAGAGATAAGTGTAATTTAATTCCAGTAATTTATCTTATGGCAATCCTCTTTATATATCTATATCTGAATCATTAACTGTAATTCTCAATGTAACGTGTTTAGGAAATGAAAATACCTGACCAGTCGAACGGGCAATACACCGCAGGCCTAATCGCCAAATTAAGCAGGATCAATGAGAAACTACTAGAAGTAATGGACACTGGCACAGTAGAAGCATAGATGATTTTCATGACCACGGTCCTTAAAGTGAAGTGAGCAAGGGACATAGGAAAGAAGGATTACCTGCCTCGAGATAAGCCTTTCTTGAAATGCGCCCAAGAAATGGTAGATTCGAGTGCTCGGGAGGAAGAAGCACGAGACGAGGTCGAACCAGGATGGAGCAGGGTTCCTTTCAGGAGAACTCCAATAGGCATAACTCGGTCGAGACAGGAAATTGGAAGACGGAGAGAAGTTGAGTTTACTAGGAAAGAGAGTTCCGCAACTCCGGGAAAAGAGACGGGCACCGGATAAAAATAACTGGCGCAGGGAGGAAAGGAAATGTCATGGGTGCGGCAAAGTGGGACATTTTGTGGATGAATGACCCCGCTCCAGGTGCTATGAATGCGGAACGGAAGGGCACTTTGCTCGGGAATGCCCATGTATAAGACGAATAGAGGTGGACCGAGGAGAACCTATGGAAGTTAATGCACAGAGGATGTGGAAAAGGAGGCGACCGTCCGAGTCTGCAATGTCGGAAACAGAAGGAGAGGAGAGCGAACAGGAGCCAGGGGAGCAGAAGTAGAAAGAAAATTTAAGAGGATTCAAGGAAAGTCGAGCCGAGATAGGAGGACGAAGGCTGAAGAATAAGGAGAGTTTCGGCAGACAGGCAACTGCACAGTGATTAACAATATCGAAGGAGTTTATGGTGCGTTGTCTATCATAAGAGTCGGGAGAGGAGTCTTGTGGATTCGGGCAGTTCAAGCACCGTGATTTGTCGGAGCATGGTGAAGGCACAGGTATGTGACTGTAAATTGATCACTGTGAGTGGTCCCTGTAAATTAGAAGGGGAGGCCGTGATTGAACATGGGAGATGGGGTTTCGAGGGGTGCATGACCATTCATGTGGTGGAAAATATGCCTCGGGAATATGGGGGTATCATCGGATGCGGTTTAATGGGGTGAGTGGGAGCCAGGATAAGGTGTAAAATCGGGCGGTGGATAGTGAAGATAGGAAATAGGGTGTATAAACGCTTAGGTTTACGGAGGAACGGCCAGGGAAAGATCGGGGCGATTAATCAAACGGAAGATTGGCGCCACGCCATTAAGAAGGAATTCAAGGAATATATTTTTTAATGAAGGTGAGATCCTCAGTGTTACAGGGCAGACGATACACGAAATCCCGTTAAAACAGGACAGGGTGACATACTTTAAAGAACGTCGGTACCCGCAACCATTACGGCAACACAAACGGGAAGAGCTTCAACACTTTAAAATGCAAGGGATCATCGGGGACAGTACGTCACCGTAAAACAGCCCCCTCTGGGCAGTAAAGAAAAAGAGTGTAGACGGCGAGAAGTACCGAGTCATAGTGGATTACCGAAAGCTTAATGAGAACACTGTGGATGAACGCTATCCCATTCCGCGATTCGATGACATTTTTTAGTCTATATGCACGACAGAGAGATGGGGGCGCTACTGTCGTGGACGAGGGCATGGCAGGACGATTGATCGCCAATCGAATAGAGCTCGAGAGAATATGGGGGAAACCATACAGAAGGATGGCTGCGGAAAAGAGAAAGAGAGTAGCGCGGGAAAACCTGGGAGTAAAATATATCACGGGCAATATCAGGATAGGTACCATTGTGTACAAGAAAATTGTATCGAACCGTGCTAAGGAGGTTTTGCGTTATGAAGGGCCATTCAGAGTGATTGCTATCAGAAAGCATAACTTAGTCACTATTCAGAGTGTGGCTGAGCCAAGAAAACATAGGACTGTTCATATCGAACAGCTCAAGATTCCAGCTGGGGAAGCCAACCCATAACTGTATACCTTACGTTATTTGTCTTTAATGTTATTGCTGAGGAAGCATTTATTTTTTATATTTTTATTTTATTTATTTAATGTGTTATCGGAAGTACTTTTGGAGCTTATGTTAGTTAAGCAATTGAACAGCTTATTTTCATTTCTCTTGTGGTACTTTTTGTAAATTAACTTAGTTGTATATAAATATTTTTTGTTAATTACGAACAAAGTAACGTAGATTAAGCTAGTAGTACGATAATTTATTTTAATTTGTATGTAAGTAGAATAAGATTCATGTAATTGGTAATTTCTTTTGTTTTTGTGTTCTTTCTCTGCAATTTTTGTTTTGAGTTTACGAGGATGTTCGTAAACTGGTAGACAAGACTGATGATCGCATAGTCGCTAATATCAAGCTGGCATTGTAAACATCTGTTGAATTCCTTAAATAGAGGTTCAAGATAGCAATAAAGTCAGCATTAAACCAGTTCTCTTGATCAGAAAACCTAAGGAGGAAATACTTAAAAAAAAAAAAATAGCTGTCTGTAATTCCTAATATTTTTTCCCATTTTTCATATCGTCGCTGTCAAAACAATATCGCCTATCTAAAACTTTTCGTGAAAATGAGTTAGTAATGTAACGCATTCTACAGGATGAATTACACACTATTAAAAACAGTTTTCAAGACTGAACGCAAGGAAGTGCTGTTATTAGCAATTGAAAGATAACCGATATACAAATGATAATATAACATATGGCGCGGTTTTGTCTCTCTCCTGTAAAATATGCCAAAGTGTAGATAGGCGGTATTGTTTTGACAGCGAGGATATGCTATTCGTTTGTTTGTTTCAAATAACAGCCCTTCGTTATTCAATTCGTAATTTAACCCCCCTGGCGGCTGTTCTCTTATTCTTATCAATCTATCTTAAATAGTACTTTATGTCAAGTTATTAATTATTATTCTTCATTACTTCCTGTTTATTTTATTACTTTATTTTTACTTTAATACTTGCTTACTTTATTCTTATTACTTTTTATAATTCCATACCTTTTATTGGATAATCCATTTTATCTTTATGTCATCTTATTATTTACCGTTTCTTTTCATTTCTTGTAATTCCTTATAAAATTTGTTAAGTTATTTTTATAAAGTTCCTATTAGTTATTCCTTATAACTCTATAAAGTTTATGTCTATAATTCCTAATATAATTTTTATAATTTTTTAAAATTAATTTTTATTTACAATAATTCTGTTCTAATTGTTAATTTTTCAATTGTTACTTTGTTGGTATTAAACAGTTGTTTAATATACCTCAGTACCTCTTTATTAATTAGAATTAAAAATTTAGAAATTTATTTCTATTACTTACTACATATAATATTACTCTACCGATATACTACATATACTGTTATTCTTAACCAAGTATTATTTCAATTCATTTGTATCTTGTATAATTAGCCCTGAAGGAGACCTGCAATGTGGGTCGAAACATCGGCTTTCCAATTAACAGTTCTCCTTATATAAGAGTCCATTTTCTGCCTCATCATATATATATATATATATATATATATATATATATATATATATATATATATATATATATATATAAGATCAACTAATATTGTTCAACAAAAAATCTAAGAAGGAATTGGAGTTATTTCTCTCAATTTTTGTTTATTATATATTTTTATTTTGAAGTGATTTGTCCTGGCCGGGATTCGAACCCGGTTCTTCAGCAACTCTAGCGCGGTACTTTACCAACTAAACTATCAGGTAACCTATATCCGCAGTTCTACAAATGCATATATGGGGAAAAATGTTCATTGAATATTACTTTTTTATTTATAATAATTTATATTTTGTCACATACAATACTGGCTTTAAAATCATACCCACTTAACTTATATGTATATATATATATATATATATATATATATATATATATATATATATATATATATATATATATACATATGTGGATGTTGATGATTATATATGTTTAAATATTGGATGTTTGATGATTGATGAAAAACAAACTTCTGATTCAATTATTCCAGATTGCATGTCACTTGAATATAACCTTTTATTAAACTAACCAAATAATTAATTAAAATAAAATAATACTTTTGATTAAAAAATTAAAAATTAATAAAAGAAAGTTTGGTTTTATTGTTTGAATTAAAAATTTAAGTTAAAATTATTTTTATAATTAAAAAAAAAAGTTTTTATAATGAAAAAATAATAATAACTTATACGAACATAACTAACTAATAACTAAAGAACAAATTTATATTTTAAATTATTATATACAAATCTGGCTAAATAATTTATTTAACAATAATAAATAAAAGTTTAACAATTAATATAAAATAATTGTTTATCACTTGCAGTGAAGAATAAATGTTAACAAGGTTTGATCAATAACATGAACCATTTAAAATTATCAACAATATTAAATGAGACACATGACATTTTGTAGCTTCTTTCATACGTTTTCGACTTTTTTAAAAGGAATAGGAACTGTACTGACGGAGAGAACTAGTCCGCTAAGTGAGGCTAGGACTGACTATTCAATGAGACTCTAAAACCATTGAAGCCATCCACTCTCCCAAACTTCTTTCTCTCCCTCGCTGGCCGAATTAATACAGCCGAGATACTTGGACTAGTTGGCGTCATCTTAGCTTCATGTCATTGCAAGAGATCGATGGCTTTCAGTTTTAAATCAACCTCCTATTCCTGCTGACATCATCAACTTCTCAAGTCGGGTGCAAAATATGCTCATTCGCAGACCAAATATAATATAAATAGCAAAAATAGGTATTTTTCTTGCTTGTCCCGTTGTTCCATTAAACTACTTATAAGAAATAAATTTTGTATACATTTTTATGATCATAAACGATTCAAGCGCATTGGTTGCTTCAAGTTTCTTTATATAATGGAAAATAAAGGAATATTTCAATATGGAACAACAGTTGTGTATCAAGTCCTTGAAATTTTTGTCATTTCAAGTTTAAATATATTCGATCAAAGTGCATAGATAATGTAGGGTTAAAATAAATGCGAGTTTATGTCTCATTACACCCTTATAATTCTTATAATCTCCGTACACATAAACATATCATAATGAACAAATGATTAAACGTATAAATTACAAATTCATTCTTTTACAAAACTAAATTGATTTTTCGAAAACTTATACTTATTATGTCATCAATATATATCAACAATAATAACAATTTCCATGAACGGTGGACAATTCTCATTACATTGCTAAAAACTTAGTGTTATACATTTCGTGACTCACTAATAATTTTAAAAACAATAACATATTAAATTTCTTAATACTAAACAGTATTTCTTTACCACAGTGTTTTGACATGGCTTTCATCATTGAAGAAGATATTTTTATTATATTAATTGTAAGACATCAAATAAACATACCCCGAAACACTATATGGGGCTGACGAAGAGGAAATCACGATTAACATTAAATATCTAAATCTAAATACAACGACAATGTAACACAGAAACAAAAAATATGTTAGAACCCATTTACACTAATCAGTCTATTGTTTATACTCAGCACAAAATTTCAATTATATATATATATATATATATATATATATATATATATATATATATATATATATTTATAAATTAATTTCTCATATACTTATACTAACCAATATCTAATTGTAAGTGACGTTTCTGTGTTAATAAGCGCGTTCCTTAATATATACTATAATTTATTATTTATTTATACTCTAAAAACCAACAATTAACATTATAAATAGTGCCTCTCTTACCACTAATGATTAGAAAAACACATTTAAATTAGAGAAAACAATCTATAATGGAATAAAAAACAGTCTTTCCACATTAGTCTTCTGTTTAGATGTGGATGTGAAGTGATTAGTGTAAAAGGTTGAAGGTTGATATCATCAGTTACCTGAAAGATCAGATCAGGGCAACTAGTTGTCATATATTTTCAATTCTTTCAAACCTCATATTTTCAAAGGAACGCAGAATGTATATTAATATTTTTTTAAAATATATTCTTGATAAGAAAATATTCTTAATTGATACTCCACAGTATTGATAATGAATTTGAATACAGGAATCTAAAATATTTTCCCATATAGAATTAAATTAAAGTATAGAAGAGTGGAAAAAACAAACATATATTGTCTATACTTTACTAAGTTTTCTAGACTTTACTTAGTATTTATTCAATTCTGATTGCCTTACTTCTTTTTTTTCTTGTTTATTACGAAAATAATATTAATTCTTAGTAATGAGTATTTTTAATAATAAACGTTAATTTGCGCTTAGATATATTTTCAGTATTGATTGTTCTATATTAGGAGGAGAACTGGCTGAGTGTCGTTTTCTACAGAAATTGTCTCACAGGATTGAAAAGTGCCATTGCTAAATCGATTCTAGCAACCCTAGATGCTCAAAAAAACATATTTTTACAGCATGGTCGTTCTTAGAATCGTATTCCATGTTATTTTTGGCTATGGAATTAAATAGTCCACCATTATCAAATCTTGAGAGGGTATGGAACTAAGTGTGGAAAGAGAAGGGATATGCTTTCCAAATTCCATTGCATATATTTGCTATGAACATAGCCGAAGAAATGAATTGGAGCTCTATAAATGCAGACAATTCCTTAATAGTTTTTACTAAAGATAAATCATTTGTTAGAATTGCAGAACCGAATTTTCTTAATACAATTGACTATTTTGCAAAACAACGTCGACAAAAACGTCACCTCATTTCAATGTGATTCAAAGTTCGTTGTGCACATATTCGCGGCATGGTAATCAGATTTCTAGCTTTGGAGATTTTGGACAAGTCTTTTTGCGATATATATAACCTCAAATTACAAATAAATTGAAATTGGTTTCGGATACATCCTGAATCATGTTACACTCTCGGAAGACCAGAAAATTTACTCCGCAGAAGGGTCCTGAACAGTTTGAGTACAAATAAAATCACGAATAGAAGCATATGATTTAAGATTGGACCGTTTAGAAGCTGATAAAGGCGTTTTTGGTTATGCATTTCACGATTCTCGAGAATAAACAGATTGTAATTCATATTTGTGATTCTGACGACATTTTACTCCGAGTTTATTTCTAGAAAAATCTTTAAGGAATTCGGTGTTCTGGACTGGGGATAAACATCAAAACTAGGAAGCTACGGCATATTAGTTTTCATTTGGTAGTTAACAATAGTGCTGAAACATATATACGAAATGATGAATAAATACAAAGAAAGGTTATAGGAACAAGATGTAAAAAAGTACAACGTTTTATACAAAAATTTATTCAGTATAAATTCAGTTGAGCCGTAGCTGACATCAGATCTACCCGTAGAGAGAATAAGACTTCTAAGCCGAATAAGAGTTTCCCCCAGCAAACAAATAGCTATTTACGCCAATAAAACAACCCACAGAATTAATACTGAAGACAATTGCCCTCAATGCTTAAATAACTCACGTGACGATTTAAACCACTTACTTTTTGACTGTTCATTTTACACAGAACATAGAAATAAATATATAGGTTGATACGATCACAATATTTATACAGTATTGAATCTTAAACACAACAATGATATTGTTAATCTCTGTTAATTCCTACCTAAAGCTCCAAGTACAAACCTAAGAATGAAATTCAACCAAAAATGGTACTAAAAGGTGTTCCCCCTAACATAGAAACAGATTATATAAAACAAGACTTAATTTTTTTAGGTAAGTAAAATAATACAATATGATCAATAAGAAAGATGAAACCCCAGTCAAACTACCAGCTTGGATAATCACACTAGAAGATCAAACCCAGATACAAATTATGAACCACATAAAAACTGTATGCAGTTGCATAATTAAATGGGAGAAATACAATCCCAATAGAGCATTAATTCAATGCTATTGGCAATCTCAGAAACTCACAAAACCAAAGATAGCCTAAATATAAATATCGATAACTTTTCCCCAAAATGAACAAATTGTGAAGAAGCCCACCAGTCAAATTTAAAAGAATGTGTGTGTACGTATGTTTCATAGCATTCCGTTCAAGCAGCCTTATATTAAAGAGAAGGTTTTGTAGATAAACTCACGTAAGTAAAAAAATCTCAGAGAAACAGTTTTGTCCATATCTAATACTAATAAGGCACTGGCCTCTCGTTAGTGAGAACCATGAATGCCTTTGTATAAATGATAACCTAGAAAACAATAATTTGGTGTCGCTCCAGTAATCCAATTATTCTCATTCCTGGTGGAAGATAATTTCATCTTCAGAATAGAGAATGGCAGCATAGAGAACTCAAAGGTTTTATGTGCAAAGCGGTCGAATCCACTAATCTACCTTCATGTCTTCTAGGTCGCAGTAAGAGAATATTATATCATCTTTTCCAAAACTTATGTGATGATTCTAAATCACTTGACGAAATAAAGTTATACAACTTCAAAATACACATTTACCTATCTTCAATATTAATTTATTTTAGAACATGTCCTTACTGCTCAGATTTTATATTTAATAATGTCAACATAATCCCATATGTTAAGACCGTGGAAAAATTCCAACGAAAAGCCCTTAGTCTCCACACTAAAACAGAAATAGAAATTATCTGACCAATATTTCGCCCATTCAAGCATCCTCAGGGTAGATAGAGAAAAAAAACAATAAAACAACAAATAAAAACAACAACAACAAAACAAAAGAACAAAAACAAAAGAAAACATGAATAATTAATTAATAATAATAATTTTGGTGTTGTTTACAATTATTTATTTTTTCCTGTTGTGCTTTTTGTAGTTTGGTGAGTGTATGTTGAATTTTCATATTCTCCAGTATTTATCAGCTGTTTTTATCTAACCTTACCCAGCCGGGGTCGAGTAGCCTTCCTTATGATTCATTAGTTGCATTTGAGCCTTGGAGGTGGTGGGATGCTTCTTGGGTGCATTATTCATGTTTTGTTCTTTAGTTTTGTTGTTGTTTTTTTGTTGGTTTTTTTCTCTATCTACCCTGAGGATGCCTGAATTGGCGAAATATTGGACAGATAATTTCTATTTCTGTTTTAGTTTGGAGACTTTTCGTTGGAATTTTTCCACGGTCTTAACATTTATCTAAGGTCTCTTTTTATTTTTCAATATTTATTATCCCATATGATTTATTATTTTTTCAAATCTTGCTATGAATCCGTTTTAAACGTTATTTTAATGAATCCGTAAAAGAATGATTCCTTCTTAGAAGGGAAGCAATAACTGATTTTTTTCCTCTAGGGTAGTGGTCTAGTTGAAGAAGAAATAGAAATAGAAACTGTATATTTTGGTAGATCCTAGTTTTTAGGTATTTGAACTTGAATCTAAGGTTTTCTGACAGATATTTTGTCTTAAACCTTGTTTTCCGAACAAGTCAAAAAACGTTTGGCATATTTTTGTCTTTTTAGTTTTTCACCTACTAGGGCTACTCAGAAAGTAAGGAACGTTTTCACCTGATGCCGCCAGGAGCGCGCCAATAGCGTATACATTGGGGTGATCGTGCTCAGCACCTCAGTCAGCGTCCAGCTGTGACAACGGGAACATCTCCATGCTACCCCTTGTTTTATATTCAAATTTGAAATGTGTGCTGCAATCCAAAATCCCGCCAGTTGTGAGGTGCGGTCTGTGATTCGTTTTTTGTTGGCAAAAAAATTGAAACCAATAGAAATTCATCGGGAACTGTGTGAAGTGTACGGGAACAACGTAATGAGTTCTGCCAGGATGTGGTACTTTCAGTTTAAAAATGGCCGAAAAAACGTTTGTGATGAAGAGAAGATGGGACGTCCGAGCATTGTGACTGACGATCTGGTCGCCAAAGTTGAAGAAAAGATTCGTGAAAAACGCCGTTTCACAATAACTGAGCTTTCTCTATGCGTTCCACAAGTTTCACGGACATTATTGTTTGAAATTTTTTCACAGAAGCTGGGCTACCACAAATTTTGTGTAAGATGGGTGCTGAAAATGCTTAAAGATCACCATAAAGAACAACCAAGGGGGGCAGCTTTGACGTTTGGAGGCCTACCACAGTCATGGTGATGCACTACTGGATCGAATCGTAACAGGAGAAGAAACCTGGGTGAAACACGTGAATTGTGAGACAAAATTACAGTCCTTGGAATGGGGGCACACAAGCTCCCCTAAAAAGTCAAAGAAATTTAGGATTTGAAAACTTTGTCGACAAGAAAGATCATGGCAACAGTGTTCTGGGGCTGGCAAAGTGTTCTTCTTATTGATGTTCTTGAGCATGGCGCAACAATAAACTCTGAGCGGTACTGCCAAACATTGCAAAACCTTAGTAGAGCTGTCCAAAACAAGCACCGGGGAATGTAGTCATCCAAAATGTTGCCATGTGAGGTCGGGCAAACCGTATGCAAGAACTCCTGAACTCGTTCAACAAGTTTTTCCTCGTCCCTTCAACAGCCCTGATCTTGATCCAAGTGATTTTTACTTGTTCCCTAAAATGAAGACCTGGTTGCAACACAGCGTCTTGACGACGATGAGGAGCTCTTGGTACGCGTTACCAAGTGGCTGAGATCACAGGCGGCAGAATTCTATGACACAGGAATTTCAAAGCTTGTCCACCGCTATGATAAGTGCCTGAATTTGAATGATGACTATGTTGAAAAGTAGTATATTAGCCCCTCTTTCAAATTTACATAATTAAATGTTTTCCTTGTACTTTTTTTAATTCCAAAACGTTCCTTACTTTCTGAATAGCCCTCGTAGTTGTTTAAAAATAATATGATCATTCCTAACCTATAATATGTAGGTAAATATAATGTACTTTTCATTTATTTTATATCCATTTCATAAAGTTATGTAACTTGAATGATGAAAAGTAGAGTAAATATTTTTTTTTTACGAACATATTTTTTTTTAAATTCTCCTTAGTTTGTAATGACCTCACCGTCTCATTTGGCCCGAACCCAATACCAGTTGTTTGAGGTCCGCGAAATAAAAGGAACTTTCGATGAGAACTCCGAAATGGATTAGGAAAAAATAAGTTTTCTGATTCAATTATAACAGATCACATGTCATTTTAATGTAACTTTTTATTAAACTAATAACATAAATCATTTTTATAAATTAAACAAATAAAACTTTTGATGATAAAAAAAAAAATAATTGATTGAATGAAAACAAAGATAATTGAAACGTTTTTTATGATGAGAAAATAAAATTACTTATACTAACTAAATTATAAAATTACAACTAACTAACTAATAACAAAAAAGGAAAACAATTTATAATTTAATCTTACGATAGTCAATCTAACCCTATTTACTTACAAATATTTTTTTTTAAAATAAAATCGATTACAAAGTAAAAATGTTTATCTGGTTTTCGAGTTGAAATGATATAAACAAAAAAACTCTTGTCTGTCTGTCAAAGTAGATAGTAGATTATCCGGCACGGCGAGCGAGGATGTTCATACAGTTTGAGACGATCGATAGACTGGGTCAATTCGAACTGGTCGAATCAAAGATGAGGTTCTTGTAATATGTGTTTTTTTTTTTTAACTTAAGACAAATATTAGACTTATCACTAAACAAATACCTACTTATCTTTTTAGTCAAAGTTCTTCACGGACCATAGTCCCAACCGAAAAAGAAAAGAAATACACAGACACATATTGAAAGTAAAATTTGTATAAATTTTAAATCGGTAACATTTCTGAGGTAAAGAAAATTTTCGGACTAAAGTTATTGAATATTCAATAACTTAATATGAAATATGATTTATAGCATATTTCTTTATATTAAAAATTTATTCACACAAATTTGTGTTATAAATGTGATGAAGTTTGATAAAACTAATCTAATTATAAGAAATCAGGTTATTACAGGAAGACGTATGTCAATTAAAATGTTAAAACCGTCAAACGCTGTTTGATTTTCTTCCTGAGGTGAACATGTATGATACATTTGTTTGAAAATAGCGTTTATACTAGGCTTGAATATATATGTGTATACACACACACGCAGTAAAAACGTGGTGAATGAGAACTTCTGATATTTTTATTTTGAAGAGAAAATATTTGTCCAGGACCGGGATTCGAACCCGGGTCTCCCACGCATCCGTCGTGGTACTCTGCCACTTGAGCTATCCTGGTCCGTACCTCGGTCAGACAAATCCATTCTCTTCACCGATCCCATATCCCCGTTCTCTCGCAATTTCCGATATATACAAGGGGAAGAATGTTCATTGAACATTCCTCTAATTAGGATCTTGTTAACTTACGTCATTATATTATTAATAATTTATTTTATTTTATTTTTTATAATTATTATAATTTTTATTTCGAATCCCGGTCCTGGACAAATTTTTCTCTTCAAAATTCAAATATTTAAAAATTATAATAATTATAAAAAAATAAAATAAAATAAATTATAAATAATATAATGACGTAAGTCAACAAGATCATAATTAAAGTAATGTTCAATGAACATCCTTCCCCTAGTATACATCGCTAATTGCCAGAACACGGGGATATGAATATCGGTATAACCATTATAATAGCTAACATAATTTCAAATATGCAAGTAATAATTATATAATTAGTTGCCGGGCCGAAGGTTTCAATTCATTTATTCATAATTCAAATCCGCTGAAAGAAATTTATTTAATCTGTCAGCGGCCGGACATGGATCCTATAGGATCTAGGGCCTTCCTGGGGCTAACCCAGCCTCTATAAAGTGGGTTCCCAAAACAAGGGGAAGGTCGCGATGAGCGTGATCTAGAACAAATCATCTCCCTGCACAACCGTTGTCCAAGAACCACGTACTGAACCCAAGACCCTCCATGGGTTATAGTGGTACAGGATTCTTTATTATATCAAATCCCTTAGGGTATGATGATAAATCAATGAAGCTGGTTGGATTTTTTTTTTAATCGTAAGAATAATAACAAATATAACAGAATATAACAATGCAAGACTTTACGAATGATGTAAAATATTTCTTTCTTCCTGGAATCTCTCGGATTGAACGTTTAACATTGAAAATTTTCGAGAGGTAAAAGGAAAAAGAGTTTTTTCTATTACGTGTCTACAATGAGACAAAATTTTAGAAATCAACAAATAAAGGGGTGCTAAATAGACGGTGGAATAATAACTGGTGGTATTAACATGGTCATTCCTGCCTGCCTCAACAACATTTTAAATATTTCTAGTTTAACAGGCCAGATACTTAAAATTAAAACATTTCTCTTAAAAAAATTCTTATAAGTACGTAGTACTACTTATTTATTAGATACTACTTTATATTAAAATATGAGATCCAACAACCTTTATTTCTTTATAAAACAGCATGTTTGGTCCAAATTGAGTTCACATACTATAGTATGGGAGCAGACTGGCCTACTCAAGTACTTACAAGTAAATTTCTATCCCTCTAATGAAATAAAAACGCATTCATATTTAAATCATCATACATTTAGATATAAAGGGAACAAACAACTAGTACCCTTCGTATATTCCAGGCAGGTCGAATAACAATAAGCTCAATTCCAATCCTTGAAAGTTTCTACTGATTTTGTGTCTTAGACTTCTTACAGAATAGGGCAGGCATTAAGTCTTTCTCTGACGTTCCTGAAAAATAACAGTGTAAATGATTATATCAGCAACATTAAAAAACTGGGCGAGGACGAGGAAAGTCTTCAGGTTCCACAGGATTCATCCAAGGCTCATCACAAATAAATATTTATTCTCGAAACCACTACCCAAAAATTTCTAGCACAGTGGATGTTCCTACAACGCTTCTTTGCTTTGCTACACAACATACAATTGAAAAATTCTACACCATTGATACTAAAACAAATACTGATAATATAGTTATTGAAAACCTTTCTGCTACAAAATTAGATTCTAATACCTTTGTTAAAATGTGAAAGAAGGTATCTGCAGCCCCGATGAATAAGTGGTTCAATCGAATTTCTTTTAGAGAGAGTTAATTATATTGAGTGAAGCAGAATGGTGTTTTTGGTATGGAATTGATTAATAATATAAGCAATAACTACATTTGAAGCTCATGCCTGGAATAGAACACTATTCTGCTTCCTTAGTACAAGAAAGTAATTTTGGACAAATGTAGACTAAACAACTTATTCACCGTGACTCCAAATATATTCCTTTCAATTAATTTTTCTATGATTGAAAGTGTTTGCCAAACTCTCAAATACAAAAATCCAAAGGTCTGAATCAAAAAGATCCAAAAAAAAAGAAATAATGCAATTATTTCAAATACATAATAATTTCGAGAATATAATTTCTATCTTAAAAAAAAACCTTGCACTACTACGAACTATGTTCTTCTTAGTTTGGGAACATTGAACTGATAATATAGTATACTGTTTTTAAGACAACGGGTATGAAAGGAGCTGACTTGTGAGAGACTGGGTCTATAGATTTTATAGAGGCTGGGTCTGCAGATCTCACAGGGTCCTTACACGACTGTTAAAAGGTTAAATAATTTATCTGTCACAGCCGAATCTGAACCTGGGATCCTTAGCTCAGCAAATGAATTAATCCGCTCCTAATTCTTGAAAAAATAAAATAAAAATACTTTTGTATTTGGTATTTTATAAGAATATATGCCATCAATCCGATTTTTAAAATAATTCCTAATTCGGATAAAACTTTGGCCTCGTTTACTTTGGATTTGGTTCCTTGTAGCCTGAATTCAGAAATAATTTTATTTCTGCAAGTCAGAAATAAAATTTCATCACATCGTTTCGTAACTACGTATTTCTTTACATTCATTTATATGTAAACCTTTACCCTTCTTTCCCTCCCCTCTGCCTCTCTCACACACACGCACACACACACACAAACAGAAAAATGATAGAAAAATCTGTACCACAACAACCCGTAAACGGGTCTGGGGTTCAGCACATGGTATAGACTTTACTGTTTCATGGATAACGGTTGTGCAGGAAGGTGATTTGTCCTAGATCACTCTCAACCGCCAGATTTTCTCCCTTATTTTGGGTACCCACTTTTTAAAGGTTGGGTGAGCCCAGGGAGCCCTAGATCCCATATGATCCATCTCCAGCTGCTAATAAATTAAATAAAAGTCTTGCCAGCAGCGGGATTTGAACCAGGATTTTTGGCATGGCAATTCAGTGCTGTACTACTGTGCCACTCCGCTCCCTACGTAGGTTATAATGCTATTTGTAATAAACCGATTATTATTTATATATGAACAAATGGAACTTCTTATTGCTTAAAGATACTCACGTAACAATTCTATCGAGAATAGATGGAGATTTACGAGACAAAAACCATACTTTCATGGGTTCTGATTTTCCTTTCATTGTAACTGGACCTCTATAAGTGAACTGGAATTCGTCTGATTTGTTACTGGAATTCCGCAAAACACTGAAATTTATAAATCTGTATTATTTTTTGTGAAAGTACAATTAAAAATAAATCATATGGTTTATTTGTCTTGAATAATAATAGTTGGCCTTATTTATACGTGTTAGGAAGAAAATGGTACGGGTCAACCATTTTTCACTTAAGTTGTAAGAAATGTATATTAAAGAGCCAACGTTTCGGCCCACATTGCAGGGCTAAATATACAAAATACAGACACTTAAAATTACATATGGTAAATATTAAGGGAAATAAATGTAGAGTATTAATAACTAAGTGACAAGGAAGGTAATACAAAAAGTAATAAAGAATAAAATAAGTGATACAAAAAGTAATAAAAACTAAAGCATCAGGTAATAAATATAAAAATTAAAATTACAATTGGTAAATATTAAACTATTTAGAAACTAATCCTGGAATTATGGATTAAGGAAGAAATTCCCAAGGATACAAGGCAGTTATTGTGCCGATACATAAGAAGGGAGATAAATTAGAATGCCAAAATTATAGAGGGATAACACTGCTTTGTTCAATCAACAAAGTGTTATCAATACTACCATTGGGAAGATTAATGATAACAGCAGAAGCAGTTTTGGGCGACTATCAATATGGGTTCCGCCCAGGAAGATCTACTACTGACCTCATATTTACCATCAGGAATATGCTTGAGAAATGTAACGAATAAAACGTAGATCTACACCACCTCTTCATTGACTACAAACAGGCATATAATATCATAGAAAGAAATGAGCTGTACGAAAACTTGATGTTTCTTTGGTTCCCTAAAAAAGTTATCAGATTGATAAGGATGACACTGCTGAATAGTAGCGGTGTGGTTAAGGTCCAGGGAGAAATTTCCAGAGACTTCCCTATTAAAATAGGAGTTAAACAAGGAGACCCTATATCTCCAGTTTTGTTTATATTCATGCTGTAGAAAATAATAATGACAACGAAAGCAAGGAGAGAGGAGTGTATTTATAACATGTTGGGTCATGTTGTTTGCATATGCTGATGATGTGGTCATCACAGCAAGAAATGAAAACGTGCTCTCGGAAGCATTATGGGAATGCGAAGAGGCAGCTTGGAAGGCAGGATTCATTATAAATAAAGATAAAACAAAATACATGCTCTCATCCAGGAAACTGTCATCCAGTGGATATCTCCAAGGAAGAGGGTGCAGTCTTGAAACTGTTAAGACATTTAAGTATCATGGCACCATTATTACGGAATATAACAGACTGGGACATGAAATAAAGGGGAGGATTGAAAACGGTAACAGATGCTATTGGTCCCTCAGAAACGTGTTCCGAAATAAAGCTATACCCCGTAGCCTCAAAATAAGGGTACATAAGACAATACTTCGTCCTGTCGTCTTCTATGGTGCGGAGGCGTGGACTCTATCCAAACAGAATGAGAAATTACAAAAGACTTTGTTTATTTCTTCTGGTTTAGACCGTGTAGATAAATTCCTCGCCAACGTTTCGTCAACCATGCTGCTGACTTCCTCAGGCCTGAGATGAGATGATTCTCAGCGACTTTCTGTCCTCCTGTATCGTTAATAACATCCCACTGATTCATATAGAACAGGTCCGGTACTTAGGACTACACCTTGACAAATGCTTAATTTGTAATCCGCCTACCAGACTGAAAGGACAAGAAACAGCTCGCCGTTTCAGGCTACTTCACAAACGCTCTAAACTCACAATTAATTAGAAAAGACTCATATACATGACAATTATTAGACCCACCGACATAGACTTACGGAGTAGAGCTTTGGGGCTCCACTAAGCCATCGAATTCATCTCGTGTTCAATCCTTACAATCCAAAATCCTTCGTAAAATCCTCAATGCCCCCTACTTTGTTACGAACAAAGTAATCCATAATGACCTTAATGTCCCATTTGTTCCTAATTTGGGCCGAATCGAATATCAATCTTTTCATGACTTCATTTCCACTCAAACCCTCTAGTTTCAAACCTCGCAACCTCTTCAATTCCTGGTAATCCTCCGAGTTGTCTGAAAATAAGATGGCATCTTGACGTTCTAAGTTGATCTTTTTATTTGAGTACTACCACTGGGTAGTTTCTCTACTTGCCTTTATCTCGGGACTTGATATATCTTTCATTATATTTACATGATGTATTCAGTATACAGTTGTAAATTTCGATAAATACATATAAAAAAAGTTCTTTACTCATTTTTTATTACCTTCCTTGTCACTTAGTTATTACTACTATACATTTATTCCTCTTAATATTTACCATATGTAATTTTAAGTGTCTGTATTTTGCATATTTAGAACTGAAGAAGACCTGCAATGTGGCTCGAAATGTTGGATCTTTAATAAACATTTCTCCCAACTTAGGAGAAATTTTTGACCTCCACCCGGACCATTTTCTTCCACACCAATGCTTTATTGTTTTATAGTTTTAACATTTTAATATAACATATTAAAATAAATTAATCAGGACAATTTTTGTGGTGCGATTTTCTAACACAATTTTTAAATTAGTTGAAAAAAAAAATATGATGTTTTTCCAATATTACAAGAAATTTCCCCGTGTTCAGGACATCATTTTAATGCATCACGCTTGTTGTAAAAAAATTGTAAACACTTTTATAGAAATTTAATTTTTCATTTTTTTTCATCATTTTATTTATTAATAATTGTCTATAATAATAAGACTTATATATCAACCACTTTTCTTTATTACTGTTCCAAGAACAGTGAATTGAGACGATATAAAAATATTGAGGATATGTTTGTATGATTTTTTTTCTCTTCAGTTTTGTTTTTAATATTTTTAGCTTTCAATATTATTCAATATAAATATGTATTTATTGATTGTTAAAAATTAAAAAAAGAGTTAACAAAATGAAAATAATATAAACAGAAGATAAATAATATAAAAATTGTTATATTAAGAAGAAGGTGAAATTCCCCAAAACGGTGACAAGAAAACAGTTTCCTTTATCTCAAAAAAATTTTCTAAAGTTTCGATCTTGACAAGAATTGTGTTGTAAAAATCATTTATTATACAGCTTTATGTTAGGTATATATTATATTGTTAAAATTATAAAAAGGAGGTACATTATCCTGCTGTTTCTAAGGAACATTTGTAATAGTTTTATATGATAGCGTTGTATTTACATAACAAAAACAACTATTGCTATCGTTATTTTCGTAGGTTTCTTATATAACCAAAAATCAGTAAAAAAAGATAGAAGTTTCACCCACTTGTAAGTTTCCTCCGAGATGTTGATCCTTCCAGGGTAGCCAGTGGTCTCGGTACGAGATGAAATGTTCACTGTGTTGCCGAAGAGACAATATCGAGGCATCATATGGCCGATGACCCCAGTCACTACCTCTCCGCTGTGAATCCCGATGGTCAATCTCTGTATCAAAGATGCTTTCTCACTAAGTGCTAAGGTCATCATCATGCACAAGTACTATTCTTTGACAAAGTAAAGAGTATGATTAAGCTGACAAGGAAAGAAAGAGTAGGAAGGTCGTGATTAAATTAGTGGATCGGCCACAAAATAAATCACGGGAATTTAACTGCTCCTTTAGCGATCGCGGCCACCATGACCTCGGGGTGGAATACCTAATTTGATGGCTTACCATCTAATATTATCAAAGCCGGATTATTTATTTAGGCAATTGTCTCTGAGTTCCGCAGTACATGAGCAGAATCAGTTTAAATCGTTTTAATTTTCATTATGAAGAATTTATTTTAATTTAAATAAACAAGCTATTCCCAAATATCTATCTAGCTCTGACGGAGCTATGGCCCTCGATGGACCCTGGCCTGCTCAACTATTCTCCTCATCTGAAGCTCTTCTCCATCTTCTCACTCCCAGAAGGATTAGGTTAGCCTCGAAATCTTCGAGCAAACGTAGCCTGGGTTTACCTCTTCCTATTCTACCGTCCGGAAGTCCCTCCATTATCTTCCTTAAAAGTCTTTCCTGATCCATTCGGTGAACATGACCCAACCATCTTATTCTCCCTTTTTTAATAAATGAGACTAAATCGTGGTCTTTATACTGGTCTCTAAGTTCTTTATTGGTTTTTATCCAGTATGTATTTTCGACTTAGATTGGACCATATATTTTTCTCAGGATTTTCCTCCGAATTTCCGCTGAATTCTCCATTTAATTTCGTTTTTTTTCGGTGACTATGAAAAAGTAGTCATATCGTGCCGAGGCACTTGAAGTTAGTAACTTTTTCGAAGCTAGCTCCTCCACATATCAGAGATCCACCAGTCGTGCTTTTCTTGGACGATAACATATATTTTGTCTTTTCCTTATTTGTTTTGAGCCCTATTTTGTTTGCAACCTCTTCGCATTTTTCGTATTCCTCTGAAACTACATTTGGTGTTGTCCCAGTTATGACAACATTGTCAGCAAAAGCAAGGTGTTGTGTCACTTTTTTATATATGCAACCATCCGTCCTTGTTTCTATCGCTCTAATGATTATTTCCAAGGCCATGCTAAACAAAACTGGTTTCTTCTGATGATATAGTATGCCTGTCTGTAGTCGATGAAAAGGTAGTGCAGGTCAACAGTCCATTCATAACATTTCTCTAACATGTTCTTGAAGGTGAAAATATGATCGATCGTTGATCTCCCCGGCAGGAATCCACACTGAAAATCACCAATTACTTCAACTGCCGATGCCGCAAGTCTTTTTAAAAACAGTACGG